>JAEIFU010000021.1:0-406381 GCA_018904235.1 Lordiphosa stackelbergi
AGGAGGCGTGGCCAAAATTTGAAACAAACTTGATCTGCGTGCAGTTAAAAAATACATTTGTCCCATACATGTCAAACCTCTATCTTTTTACCATCTCTGAGATCGACCCGCTCATACAGACAGACGTCACAGACGGACATGCCTAAATCGACTCAGCTGTTCATGCTGATCAAGAATATATATACTTTATGGGGTCGGAAATGTTTCCTTCTTCCGTTACATACATCCGGACAATCTTCATATACCCTTCTACCAAGGGTACAGAAAAATATAAAAAAACTGTGCCAGGAATTTTTAGTTTGCCTTTTCGTTGCTTGTGTATCCAGCAACATGAACGTAATCCACAATTTTTAGTTTTGGCAATCGTAGTTTGGATGGAGAGAACAGCTGATATACAGTGCAGGAATATATTGCCAACAATTATTTTGGATGTGATGAGCGAAAAATTGGAAGGGAATGCTTTTATTATACCCTTGGAGAGGGCATATTGAAATTGTCCGGACATAAAGTATATATATTTTTGATCAGCATGAGGATCTGAGTTGATATAGCCATGTCCGTCTGTCCGTCCGACTGTTTCTATGCAATCTCCTCCGTCAGTTTAAAGCTATCTTAACCAAACTTTGCACGAAGTCTTTTGGTTCGATCCGATGACTATTTGATATAGCTCCCATAGAACCGCTTTTTGTTTCATGTACGCCCTTAACCCCTTTAAAGTTTTCTATTTCACAAAATTTCACCGCATTATCAAATCGTACAACTAATAGTAAAGCGCCATACAAAAGATAGGTCTGAAAAAGTTTTAGTATAAATTTTTTGTTTTATTGCTATCGCTCCCAAACTCGTTACGATTAATATGATACGCTAACACACATTTTGTCAATCTCGCCAAATCGGATGACTATAGCATATAGCTGCCATCGGTCGAAAAACTAGTTTTAGTGAGAAAAACTTTTTTGTTTTCAATGTTATCGCTCCCAACCCTGGGATGTATAAGTTTTCTATGATTTCACATTATTTCACCGAGATTTATCAAAATCGGAAAAAATTAATCTGAAAAAAAGTCTTATTGAGAAAAACTTACTTAGACTATAGCATATAGCTGCCATAGGAACGATCCAAAATGTAGTTCTAGAGAGAAAAAATTTTTTTGATGAATTTATCGTATAGCCATATAACAAACTGGCAGCATATATCATGCTCCAAGTTTATATAAACTTCGGTAGACTCCGAAGTTAGCTTCCCTCTTTTTTTTTTTTTTTGTTATGAGCTGTCATCTGGCTGGGGAACCATCAGCGTGCAAAGATTGGTAGAGGATGGTGCCAAGGGCACACTTATGACAAATTGATGAGGCCGCCAGAGGGATGCATTCCATAGACACAAAGGTCGGAGAGATGTCGTTGGTTATTCTGCCTGTAAATCAGTAGCTCAGTACTAAAATTTAAATTTTCATGCAAGTCGGCCATACTTTGCAGATCGATAACGAACTTATATCTTATGAAAATGAAGAAGGTATGAACTACAATTTTCAGATAAAACTGAGTACAATAACTTGACATTTACAAATTTAAAAAAAAGACCGTTTTTAGGACATGGAATCCTGGGAAAATGGGCAAAAAGGGCCATTTTTGGCATTTTTATGTCCATTTTACAGTTAATCCATTAAAGACATGGAATTTCTAAAGCCAACTTGTCTAGAACCAATCATTGTTTTACCATTTAAGGTTCTGTGCTGTTCTGGCTCTTCTTGTCAAAATACTTACGCCAACCCCCATTTGCCAACCCCCCGTCTGTGGCCCAGCGGTTAGTGTGCTGTACTGCTGGGCGGAAGGTCGTGATTTCGATCCCGCCTCTGAACATCGAATAATAAAAGTTTTTTTCTTTCTTGAGAACAATAACTTTTACACAGACGGTCACCTTCACCAGCTATTGGCGCCAGCTGTGAAGTAACTAGCCATGAAAAAGCAAATTCTCAAACTTTGCCGTTCGGATTCGGCGTTAAACTGTAGGTTCCTCTCTCTTGTGCCAAAAATTTAAAGCACACACGCCAAGAGATTGTGAGAAGCTTGGCTTGGCCCCGTTGGAGGAGCTGTACCACCATTTTAACATTTTGATTTATATTTTCTAACCTAAGCAGCTGATTGCGTACTACTTATGTTTTATTAAAAGCTTACTTTTATACCACTATTCGATATAAATTTCAAAATTTTAGGATTTTTTAATTAAAAGATATAATGGTTTATTTAAGGTTTTTTTTTGGTCAAAATACTCTAGTTTCTTGAGGGCAATGGATCCTGCCGTACCCATAACAGGATCGCCCAGATCCACCGCTAAGAGGCTTAAGAAGCCGATGAAGCTCCACTACTATTAGCTGCAACCGTAGCTGCTGCCCGTGTTACATGGACTCCTGGTCAAGCGTGGGTTCAGAGACAAACCAAGGTATTTAGCCGCGTTATCCGTATATGGAACTCTTATTAGATGAGCGAATTAAATGATCGAATTGTAAAGTGATGCAGTTAACAACATGCTGCAGTGATGTTTTTGTGCCATCCGGGACACACTGCAAAGTGACATTCCATCGGTTTATCATCCCCAAGAATAATGTCTGTAGCGTATACTCTAAGCATGCTTCCCCCAGATAATAATATTTATATTTTTTAATTTTATTTAAATTCAAATAGTTAACAGTGCTCAACAGCTGATTGATTAGAGTGACCTTCCACCTTTTAGGTGCATGTTAACACTGTTTTAGTTATGTTCCACGCACACAAGGAATATATAGCCAATTCCGGGCAGGAATTTTCCGCAGGTTGATCAGGTAGCTCTTCACACGATGTCACTTTTCACGTTCACTTTTGGGACCATCTTTCGCATGTTCAATGTAATAAACCACAGATTTTGTTAAATTTAACATCTGGGCAATTAAACGATTACCTAGTCGGCGGTCTGAATTCAAAACTTTGCTCACACGAGTTACATCGTCGGTGTTTGTCGATGTCGAAGGTCTTTCACCACGGTCTTCATCGGCGACCTCCCCTCCTGACTCTCCAGTTGCTCGGAGACAACTGACCAGACGCTCGTTCCTTAGCTAGGAACGCCCTCTACGCTCCGAAGTTCAGTCGCGGCGGAAGAAAATCAGTCCTATTACTTTCCGAAAAAACACTGTATGTATGTGCAGACTCCCTGCCACATACTTGCCTTCGAGACTCTGGATTTAATTTCATCCAGCCTTAAGTGACAATTGACTTTTTGAATTTTGACCAGGTGGAATATAAGTTTGCATTACATGAGTTCCATTGTTAAAACAAAGCCAAAAAAGACCAGGTGCGTGCATAGCCATTGCACTGTGGGCCAGAAATCTAATTTTTTGGCCAAAACTCTGGCATTTCTACACCAGCCTAGCTAGGAAGCTGAAATTCCTCTTTAGATTCCAATACTTAAAATAAGTAAATAAAAATAAAAATTTAATTAATAAAACTAATTTTTAACATAATACAATTTACCCAGTGCTCTAAGAGTATGCTACACTTTTAACACTTCATTGGCTCTGTATAAAATAGTTTACCTCAGAGTGCTGTGTCATATTCCAAGTTTAGAAAAAGCATACTTCTAGGCTGACTGTATAACAGAACATGGCTGTTTAAAATGGGAATATAATTTTAAATGCGATATTATAAAAATCAAAGCAAAACCGCGCAAAGCGCATACCTACAGCTATAGTACTTTTCAGAAAATAATAAGCAATATTGCAAGCAAATTAAGAGGGGTTATTCTGGGTACTCTTAACACAAAGTTTCCAAATGTAAAAAAAGAACAAAAATTTAAGATTTTTTTAATTTTTTAAGTAAACGCTTGGCCAAAATTTCGGGCTGCTGGCCCAGTGTGCATTGGTGTGCCACAGAAAGCCAACTACAGTGGAAGTCGCAAAACCCTGGGCATGCTCGGATGGCCTAGGAATATAACTCCTCGATGTGGATACATATATATTGTTTAACCTTGTAGCCTCTTCACCCTAACCTCTATGCACGTGATCAAGACCTATCTAAGCTTCAACTTTGTTGCATGTGGATTAAGTATTGGAAATGAAAATCTGTGGCTCAACCTTTTGAACCTTCACTTAAGTAGCATTAAATGTCACCTCATTATACATATTAAAAACAGCATCAATGCAGTTGTATGTACTAAGGAAACCCATTCTTATTTATGTTAAAAGAACCAGCAAAGTTAAAGTGAAGCACATGGTATCGCTGACGAATTAACCGTTTGATTTAATTATATTTAATTTGATGAAGTGCCCAAGACGAGCTTTATAGTTGCCAACTGCTTCTTTAAAAGAATGAATTATGAATTTGATCAAGTCCCAACTAGAGCAAAGGAATGGGAGTATCGAAATGAGTCAGCATCTATGATAAAAAAGGGTTAACATGCAACGAAGGAACCATTGTTAACATTGAAAAGTGGGTAATTGGGATAACATCAAACCCAATATTGTCTACGAGTTTGCTATAACATCTATCGAATGCAAGGTCAACACATTCTGTTGTGTGATAGCCAGTTACGTTCATGAGCAAAAGATCCTCCCCGGCCGAATGGTACAAATGTTCTCAAATCAGCTAAACTATTAATATTCCTAAACAAAATATCGAATAAATATTTTAAATACCCTTTGCCTTTTTTGTTTAGAAAATATAAAGACAACAAGAATTTTTATTTTGTTTTATATTTTGGTACTTTTGGCAGCAGTTTTTAGTGAAAAAGGTGGTTCAGTCGTTTGCGATTAAAATATACTAAACAAAATCATAGATTTATCACGCGACAAAAATGGAAGTCGTTTTCGACTCATCTAAAAAATTCATAAATCTGCAAAGTTAACTAATTTTTTGAAACAGTTAACTTTTTATAAGGGAATAATGCAGCTTTTTTTTCAATAATTTCAATTTTTACTTATTTTGTTTTTATAAGTTTTATTTATGAAGAACGCGCTTTATCACGCGACTCTTAAAAAACTGCTGAATGGACCTATCTTCGTTTCAGGTCAATTTTCTCTTAAAATCAAAACTTACTTACTTTTAAGATTTTTTTATTTTTTTTTCAATGGTTTTTAAAAAAATCTTTTAAAAAACATTTTTTTCAATCTCGGTGGACCTTTCTTGGAAATGCCCTTTGTTTTCCCCACCGTTTGTTACTTCAAAGCGTCTTGTTAAAGGTGAATCCCAAATTTTCAGCCCTTTTCTTCATACTTTATATCTATATTCTCTAATTTTAATTTATCTAAACTGTCAGTGCTGATATAGTTTTTATATATCACAAGACACTTTGATTTTACAGGGTTAAGCCCAAGACCATTTTCTTTGCCCAATCACTAACAAGTCAGGTCACGATTACAACAGTTAATACAATCACTGATTTGACTCAAGGACGACTTATATACATTTGAACATCGTCCGCGTACATGTGAACTTCTTCGAAGATAACACGCTGAAGATCATTAACATATATAGTGAACAAAAGTGGTCCCAAAACTGATCCTTTGGAACACCACGCTAATAGTCAAAGATCAGACGATTTTATTTGCCATGACAGTCTCCTTCTACGCTTAAATAGGAATCAATAGTTTAATTGCGGTCCAGAAAATTATAACACTTAGCCGTTTAGTTAAAAAATTTCTGTTCAAATCAATTTTTTGTCCTCTACTATTTTTGTTTACAATTTAATTCTACACGTTGTCATCAATGCATCTTACATCATCAATGAGCAGACATGGCATACTTTTGGGATGTTTTAAATACAATTACGTGTAAGGTAAATGTCAAATGTATGTTCATGTCAAGTAACACATGTAAAATTGCCGTAAGAGGGTAGGCCAACAAGTGAGACAGTACTGCTTGAGACAGTATGGGTTAAAGCAACTCAAACAAAAAGCTGGTGCAAAACATAAAAGCTTTATTACGGTTAAGTTGCCACAGTTTTTTTTTTAATTTTGTATTTTTATACCCTATTCGGGCAAATGATTGTAAAAGAAGTGAATATTAAGCTGGTGACTATCAGAGCTAGTGTGCGAAATTTGTTTAAAAAATTTTAATTTTATTGAAAAAAATAACATCAGTATCAATAATATCGATGCTTTGGACACCAAAATATTTATATCGAAATTATACTTTTACAATATCGCCAAAAATATAGATGTAAATATTTTTGAATATTCAACAACCCTACAATATATGCCCTAAAATATATGTAAAAATTACCTAAAATTTAAGAAATGACATGTTCTAAGATGGAGGAAATTACTTTTTAAATTTTAAGGTGTGATATGTACTTGGATTAAGGTAAGAATTACCCAAAACTTAGGCATTTTATATCCTACAATGCAAAATAAAATTGAAAAGTTAAATTATAAGCATCCCAAGTCTTAAATTGATGTAATTAATACAACGATTTTAGGTATGATATTTGCCAAGATTATGATAAAAAAAGGTGTGTGTGTCGTGGGAAATAGTGGAGAGAGTTGGAAGAGAGGAGGAAAGAGTCTAGAGTTGTGGATTAGGGGGTGGGGAAAGGGGGAAAATGTGAATTGAATCATTATTGAAGAGTGAGTATTTAATTCGTACACAGAAAAAAGATCAAATATCAGGCCTATCTTTAATAATATCGAAATAATATCAATTTTTTATATCAATGTGAAACTATTTCTTCCTGAACCAGGTATCGTAAATAAGAGTTATGAGTTTAAAAAAATGTAACCTGCAAAAAATTATCTACATTAATGGGAAAATCTTAGATATACTAATTTAGGATGCAGTAATAAATTTTTATTTTTAATTTTTATCAAAAAGTTAAAAATTTACTCTTATTTTTATCAAATATTGTAAAATTCATTTCATTTTTATTTAAAAATCATAAAATAAAAGTTATTTTTAAATTTTTATACAAAAATTTGAAAATTTTTATTTTTCAAAAATAAAAATTATTTTTCAATTTTTATAAAAAAATCCAAAAATAAAAGTTATATGTCAATTTTTATACCCGTTACTCGTAGAGTAAAAAGGGTATACTAAAGTCGTGCAAATGTATGTAACAGGCAGAAGGAATCATTTCCGACCATATAAAGTATATATATTCTTGATCAGCATCAACAGCCGAGTCGATTTAGCCTTGTCCGTCTGTCCGTCCGTCCGTCTGTCTGTATGAACACCTAGATCTCAGAGATGGTAAGAGATAGAGGTTTGACATGTATGGGACAAATGCTTCTTTTATCTGCACGCAGATCAAGTTTGTTTCAAATTTTGGCCACGCCCCCTCCCGCCCCCGCAATTTGGAAAAACGTTATATCTACTACAGTTTTAGATAGAGGATTCGTACCTTCTAAAAATAGTTAGTAATTAGCAAAATGAATCGATTTGCCGAAAGAATGATAAAGATCGGATGAACGGTTCCCAAGTTATAAGCAAAAAAATGAACCAAGCCCTCCCCGCTACCACCCTAAAAAATGTTGCATACTTTTTGGATGGTCACACTAAGGAACGCGGGAACACTGTTAAAAATGTTTTTTCATGAGTAACGGGTATATCGAAGTCGGTTAGAGCCGACTTTAACTTACGCTCTCGTTTATATGGCAGCTATACGATATATTCATCCGATTTTTATCAAACTCTCTAAAATTGTGTTGAGACAGATAGTATTTATAACTGAAACGCTACCAATGAAAACAAAAAAAAAATTTTCTCACTAAAACTATTTTTTCGACCGATCATTCTTATGGCAGCTATATGATATAGTCATCCGATTTGTATCAGACTTGACAGAATTATGCGTTAGCATATCATATTGATCAGTAACGAGTTTGGGAGCGATAGCATTACAAACAAAAAAGTTTTTCCTACCAAAATTTTTTTCAAATCTATCTTTTTTTTCCCATCTAATAAACCTTCTCCCCAAAATTATCCCACACCTTAAAATTTTTTTTTTTACCCCTTTTGAGAAATGGGAAAGCATAATACAACGAAATCAAGTATGCAGAATTAAAGCTTAATGAATTCTGCTTAAAATCTGATATTCGTCTCTCTGATTGCATCTCGCGTTTTCAAGTAGCAGTTGAAAAAGCAAAAAAGTTCGATTTTTGTCATGTCTGCAAGTGTATCAAAATTATACGACATATTTCAAATATTGCGGCTGGAGAGAAAGATTTGGTTTCAATTCACTTTTTATACACTTGAATTATTATAATTTCGAGTTTGAACGGTCATCTCCGTCCACATAAGTATATATATTCTTGATCCACCACTGTCGTTACCGTCCGTCTTCCGTCTGTTTGTTTCCCGAACTAGTCCCTCATTTTGGATATCGTGAAACTTTGCACAGAGTCTTCTTTTACTGCACGTGTAATATACGGAACGACCGGATCTGACTACTTCTTGTAGCTGTCATAAATGTTCGTTCGGAAAATTCATTTTTTTAGTAAGAAAATCTGCTAACAATTTAATGGGTAATTTGTAGTTAAAATGCAGATGTGCGACGTTTGTTATCATCGCTAACCGTTGAGGACATTTAAGGGTATGAAACTCGGTAAGAGCCTACAACGATGTTGGTTTTATTATCTGCTAAATTTATGTTTTAGTAAAATGCCCTGCGTTTTTATCCGACGAAAGGGAAGATAAGCGCCTACAACGATGTTGTTTAGTAAGGAGGGAAAATCGGTCGAACGCGTTGTGTTATCACCAAATTTTTGAAAAATCCGGATGAATGTGGCGTGAATCATAGCTCTGGAAGAAAACCCAAGTAGTCTGACCGCGAAAAAGTAGCACAATACTTAAAGCTAGCAATTCGATAGCTTCGTGCTCCACACTTGCCGCATGTTGCAGTACGCCTGTGTCACGGATGATTGCTTGGCGGACGCTGCAATCATCGGAGTGCATTGTCAGAGGAGTCTTAAAAAGGCTCCGTTCTTAAAGCCGCACCACAAAACAGCACGACTTCAATTTGTGGAAATAAAACTTGGAAAGAAACTGGGCCTCGGTATAAAATTTTAGCTTTATTTTGTTTAAACAGCTTTTTTCAATATTTATCATTTAGATAATTTTTTTTGAGGAAAAAAATTTTGTCCTGACGGCCCAGATGGGTTTCCGTACTATTGGATAGATTTGCGTAAGAATCCACTTATGTTTTCCAAACGCAATTTCGAAGGCGGATCCACAATGGTTTTGGGGAGCCTTTCATGCGTCTGGAACGCTTGATCTGTGCTTCACAAGCAGCAGGATGAACAGTAGAGAATACAAAAAAGTATTGGAGGATCTTCTTCTGCCATTTTTTGAAAAAAATATGGAAAAAGATATTGTTTTTCCGCAAGATAATGCATCTATTCACAAGAGTAGAGAGACCCAGAGCTTTATAAATGATCACCATACAAATGTTTTGGATTGGCCAGCTCGCTCCCCTGACCTATACCCAATTGAGAACATTGTAGGTATCATAGCCAGGCGTGTTTACGCCAATAACAACAAATTTGAGAATGTCGAAAGCCTCAAAAGCGAAATTTTGGCCCAATGGTCTCTTTTAGACCAAAATTTACTTACAAATTTGGTGAATTCAATGCCTAAGAGACTTTCGAGGTTGCAGAGGCAGGTGGCTCTATTATTTATTAAATAGTGTTTATATCAGGGACTGCAAATAACAGTTATAAGAAAAAAAAATTTTAAAAATTTTTTAAATTTTAGGACCCTTTTTGCCCGGGGGGCCCCCCAATTAATTTTTGGGTCAGCCCTATTTAAATTGGAAATATATTTTTTATATCCAATTTTTACCGAAAAAATTATTTTTTAATTTATATTTATTAATTTTTTTATACAAAATTTTTTTGAAAAATTATTTATAATTAAACTTAATTTTAATTTTAATTTTTAATTATTTTAAAAATAAAAATTATCAAACAATTTTATCCAATAAGTTACTCAAACAATTTTTTATTATAAAAATTAAAATAAAAAATTAAACTCAAATAACTTTTAACCAAGCGCCCAATTAAAAATATTTTTACATATATGTGATCTTTGGCCGGATCGGATGACTATATCTTATAGTTTTGGTGACTGACTGACTGACTGTTCACCTGACTGACTGACTGACTGGTGACCGTCGCACAGCCCAAACCATAAAAGATAGAAACATGAGATTTTCACAGTAGCTTTATCTAATGCTGAAAGTGAGTACTAAGAACGGATTTTGGAAAATTCTGTCGGGAAATGTGGAAAATTCGCGGAAAACTGTTGTATGAAACTTTTTGTTTTTCATCCGATCAAGTTCAAACTTATTTTCAAAGATCTATATGAAAATTCAACAACAACTGCATACCAATCTTCCGGAAAATTCACCTCCCTGGGTGGAAAGTGGGTGGTCAAGGTTGTATGGGCGAAACTTTAATCGCCAGTGATTAGCTCCAAACTCATTTTCAAAATTACACATACTAAGACATAAAAAAGAGACTTTCAAATTTTGGAAAATCTATCCCCAAAGTCGGAAAATTCACGGAAAACTGTTGTATGAAACTTTTTGTTTATTATCCGATCAGATTCAAACTCATTTTCAAAGATGTATATGAAAATTCAACAATAAGTGTGTTCCAATTTTCCGGAAAATCCCACCCGAAAAGTCGGAAAAGCGCCGGAAAAGTTTGTATGGTAAACATTTGATTTTCATCCGTTTGACTTGAAACTTGGTTCGCAAGCATAGTACGCCAAATATTCGACACGTGTTTTCCCGATTTCGGAAAAATCCGCCCACGAGGAAAATGGCTGGAAAATTGTGCATGCAAACAACTATTTTTCATCCGATTGGCTTGAAATTCGGTTTGTTAGGATAGAATACGAAATAGTTTGAAATGTGATTTTCCGAAGTTGGAAAATTCGACTTGACGGTCGGAAAATTGCCGGAAAATTCTGCATGAAAAAAACTATTTATCATCCGATTGGCTTGAAACTCGGTTTGAAAGGACAGAATACGAAATAATTTAAAATGTGATTTTTCAATGTCGGAAAATCCGCCCCCAGGCGAGAAAATGCTCGGAATATTCTACATGCAAAAGAATTATTTTTCATCCGATTGACTTGAAACTCGATTTGTAAGGTAAAAATATAAATTCTTTAGTGTTTTCATTTTCCGATGTTGGAAATAACGCCGGGATGTGGGTGGGATGTGGTTGGGATGTGGGAGGGAAGTTGGTGGATGTGGGCGGGAAGTGGTAGGATATGGGGGGATATAGGTGGAAGAGTATGGGGGGGAAGTGGGAGGGATGTGGGAGGGATGGGTGGGAAGTGGTAGGGATGTTGGTAGGTATTGGGAGGGATGGGTGGGAAGTGTGAGGGAATGTGGGAGGGATGTGGAGGGATGTGGAGGGATTGGGTGGGATGGGAGGAAGTGGGTGGATGTGGAAGGATGTGGGAGGGAAGTGGGAGGGATGTGGGAGGGATGTGGATGGGATGTGGAGGGATGTGGGAGGGATTGTGGGTGTAGGGAAAGTGGGTGGGAAGTGAGTGGGAACTGGGGGAAATTGGGTGGAGTAAAGTGGGTGGACTGTTGGTGAGAAGTGGATAGGATGTGGGCGGAAAGGGAGGGATGTGGGCGGGAGTGGATAGGATGGATGGGATGTGGGCGGAGAGGGAGGGATGTGGATGGGATGTGGGTGGGAAGTGGTTAGGATGTGGATGGGATGCGGATGGGATGTGGGCGGGAAGTGAGGGATGTGGGGCGGGATGTGGGCGGAAGAGGGAGGGATGTGGCGGAAAGTGGGTGGGAAGTGAGTGGAACTAGAATTGGGTGGAGAGTGGGTGGTGATGGGGGTGGAATTGAAGGAAAACCCATCAGCAAAGTTCGATTGGTTCTGCGGTGTATTATTATATCTTATATTGTTTGGTTCTATACTGTTGAAAGCGCAGCGAAGCGCGTCGGGTTATTTGCTATATCTTATAGTTGTCATTGAACTATCGGTCGAAAAATATGCTTTATTTAGAAAAATTGTTTGTGTTAATGCTGGCGTTCTTAAACTCTGATGTATTAAAACATTTGCAAGGGTATAAAAACTTCGGCAAAGACGAAGTTAGCTTGGCCTTCTCGTTTTTTTTATTAATTTTATTTTTTTAAAGTATTTTTAACATTGTCTATATTTTTGTACAATGCACTCTGGTCCTATGATATAAATAAATGTTAATAAGCATTGAAAACATAAAAAAGCTAAAATATTTATATTTTCATGAACACTTTTTTGCATTTCATGACTACCGTTCAGGTTTTATGAACGGAAAAAACAGACCAAAATCATGAACATTTGGTTACGATTTTAGAACGTGATATTTTTCTCTGTGTTCAGTTTGCGTTCGTGAGAGCAAACTAAACGTAAAGCAAAATGCGCTCATCTTGATTTGCGGACAAAGGGAATCGGAACGATATGCAATGAGCGCGAATAGTTCGGAAACGTTTGCTGCTCAATTTGTATACACTTAGTTGTTTTTTTGTTCTGTTGCTTACTTCTTTGTTTCTCTCAGCTTTGTTGTTTTCGTTTGGTTTTATTATATTTCTTCAATTTAGCAGCTGAAGTAGAACTAAAAGCCGATCATTCCGCAAACGATTTCTTAGTATATGTTTCGTTCCGAAACGTTCCAAGGCAGTGCAGCTGTCGGGAGAACAATATTCCAATCGTTTCGTTTGCGCTCTTCGGCAATATAAAGTTAGTGGTTTCGTTTTCCCTGACTATAGTAACAGCTACAAAACATATACGTTTCGTTTGTTTGCTCGCTCTGCTTAAATTTAAACAAATAACTTTTACACTGAATAAGGGGTACATTGAGGTCGAGCTAGCCTTTGGGTTTCGGCAGCCCTGACATATATACTTACGAACCACCAAAGTGGGTCAAGTAAGGCGCCCTTGGCTGGAACCCACTGTCCTTGGTGTTGGTATACCACGCGGCATATGTACATACATATGTGCCACAGATTTGATAGAGATCTACATTACGCGGAACTTTTTCTAAACTGAAATGTGGCGCTGCATTGATAACAGAGCTTTCTATGCTGCCGGGGCCCTGACATACATACTTTATACAGTACATAAGTTGGTACAGGCTGCTCGTACATAAGGGTTTCAGCCGAAGTAGGTCAACATATTTTGCGCTGCTCCGTCTGACGCTTTTGGCTTGTGACCCATTTGATTGTTGGAAGTTGGCCAAACGGAGTTGGGGTGGTTGGCAAGGGGGAGGGGTGGAGGGGTGTTGGGCTCAACGTTTCCTTATCGTTTTCAAATAAACTGAGTTCGGCTGTTTGTTTACATGATTACAATTGTTCAAAGACACACAGAAACAGCTCAATTCTGACAGCTGGACGCATTCTGTTTGCTTTTTGTGCCCATATTTGTACCGACTGTGGCAGCTTCTCGCTTCTCGCCAGCATAACAATGAAAATGCCTGTCCGTTTTCCACGAAAATTTATGACCCAATGTCAACAGCAGCCCCTTTTCACTTGGCCGATCGTCGATCGGTGAAATTAGTTTGCCAAGCCAAAAACCAAGTTTCCCAACCAACCAAGGAAAGTTGTGGTCAGGTGCCCGCAGTCTGATTGACCTCAACTATGGAGCTGGAACCGGTTGTCAAAACTCTGGACATGCTTTTTTGTCATTCACATGTCCAAACTGCACATGACATAAATTTGTATCTGCAACTGATTGTGAGTCGTGTAATGGCCGCATGTATCTTGTATCTGCACTCATCTTTGTCTACAATTTATGCTTCCTGGCCGGGCACAGGCACATCCATGTCTGCGTTGACATGTGCACATCAATCACACGACCCTGGCCGTTGCCAACTTGACTTTTTATTTTGATTTCCTCCTCCCCCCGCCCCCTCAACTAAACCGGGTGCAGGCCAAACAAAAGAGCAGGTAAACATTCTAATAACCCCGGCACGCAACTTCAAATGTCATGGAGCTGGAAGCGGAGTGGAATCAAGGGCAATTGTCCGCCATGTGTTGGCGTCCATCAGCGATTTGCGTTTTGTGTTTGGCAACTGACAACTTTTGATGGACATCTCAACACGGTCGCGGTGGCAGGTCCACATCCATGTCCACGACCAGGGTAACAAATTTGCCAACTTGACATGCGCCTTGAGCAACTGGGGTGGAGGCAGGCAGTTTTAATTGTTGAGAAAATTTTGGAAGTTATTGCCGATGGTTGGAAAATGGCAAAAAAGATTCCGCAGTTTGTTATTGTTGAAATTACCAAAGTGGTCTCATTTTTTCTAAAAATACATCTCATACAAGAAGATAATGGCACACTGAAACAAATGGAGAAAGTCGGTCAAACCAGGTTATCCCTCGGATATAATGAGTGGTTCGGTTCATTGGTTTCCGATGGTTCGGAACCTTTATGCTGTATTCATAAAACAAACTGAAATATTTTTGATACATTTAGGGCCGATTTCACATCTTCTACATAGAGCTATCTGTCACATAAACTAACAATAACAGTGCAAAATTGATGACTATCTGACACATTGCAGCTATCTGGGAAAACAGAAATCGGTCCTTAGTCAGATTATTTAGGTTAGGTTTAGGTTGTTTAGTCAGGTTTTTAGTTATTATATAATAAACATTTCCTTTTTATTTAACTCAAAATTTGCTTTGATTACATAACGATATCTTTAAGACTGTGTTATTTAATGAAGATATTTCCAATCGATTGATTGCATTTCAAAACAACAGGAGATATATAGAGTTTAAAGAACTAAAATTTAGTTCAATATGATGGAATTTTAGTTAAGATTTAGTAATAATATAACTCATAGTAAAGTTTCATCGATATTGCCTCTCAAGTCTGATAAATCAAGTTTCAGTGTGGAAAATGCTCGTTCTATGCCTGTTGCTAATGTTAAGTTGATTTTCCGATAATATTCCAATATTATCGTTATCTCGAACGCTTCAAGCAATTAACAACGATAATTTCTCTCGTCTCGTCTTTACTTATCGGGTTCAAAGAATTATCCGTTTTTTCTTAACGATTTAGATCTTCCTGTATATTAACATTAAGAGGTTGAGCTAGCTTTTTTCCTTCTTCTTATAGCAGGTTTGATTCCTGGTAGAGGTAACAGAATCTAGACAAAATCTTGAACTCTTGCTTTTCCACGTTTTACTCTGTATATTCTGTAATTTTGTGCAAAAGTATGTTCGGGAGAATTTCCGATCCAAATATATATATTCTTGTAAGCATCGACACAGTCATATAGCCATGCCCGCAGTCTGTCGTATGACGAAAAGATTTCAGGTAGACGGTTGATGTATTGGTTGTGGGGAGTGGGGGTTGTGATTCTGTAAATTTTGTATTAGGTAAATGCACAAAACTTTCCTCCCTAGTTTTAAAAAATAAAATTTTGGGTTTTTTTTTATTTCATATTGAAAAAAGTGATTTTTTGACATTTCGAAAATTTGTGGGGGTTGTGAGCCACCCATCTAAAAGTTCAAAATTCGTGTTTTAAGCCATTATTCTTTTTAAATTAAAAATTGAACAATTTTTCTCATATTCTGATGAAATATCAATGATGAGTGCAAATTGATTGACGGCATCAGGCTTTTTTTTTAGACGAGCACTTTTGCTTGTGGTGTTCTTTTGTTTGCCTTTTTTAATGTTTTTACTTCTTTGGAGAGTTTTTCCTTGTTTTATTGCGCGTCATTGCAATATTCTCTTTGAAAGTCAAACCTACTTTTTTCAAGTGGTCACACCCCCCATATCTCACTTTTTTGGTGACGTCACATAACCAAAAATTGTTACAAAAACAAAACATATTTCTGTCAAAAAGGCAATTGACCAAAGATATTTCCCTCCTTACTTTTGTCCTTACGAAAAAAAATTTTGTATTATATTCACAAGTCAAAAAAAAATACACGAAGTTAATGAAGGTGTAGACTGATAGTTAGGTAACAAGATGGGAGACACATGACATAACCAAAAAAGTTAAAATTAATTTTTTTTTGCAATATTTTGGCTACAACCCAGCGCCAGAACCCCCATTCTCCCCTATTTATAATACTTGCAGAAAAATCAAGTTTATTTTCAATTTGTGCCCCCTCTCCCCCTCCTTTAGAAAAAACGTCACATCTTCCACAGTTTTGCAGATAGATGGTTCGTACCTTCTAAAGATATTTAGTAAATAAGATTATTTATCCATTTACAAATTGTAGGCAAACTACCAATCGACTTGACCCTTGCTTCCAAAATGCGCTGCGTTTGGTCATGGTTATCAATTGTAACTCATACTAGTTGAATGAACCGACCGCTTTTTTTTCTTGGTTCGGTCAGCATTTTTATAAACCGTCTCGGTTCGGTCTGAGCAAAGGGTTCGCGCAAACCGGTTCGGTCAGAACCGGTTTGCATCCCGGTCAAGACTGACTGTATACTATCAGGCATGTTCTCAATTCCATAACTTTTTGAAAAGTAAATCGAACGCAACTCCGATTCCGAATGAAATTGCTCTCTTTTTACTTTTTGCAAACCACTGGACCAAGCGAGAACCTTCATTTTCCAAACCACAACATTCTTTATAAATAAACCAGCATATAACCTGTCGCGCTTCGCTGTGCCTTCAACAGCATAGAACCAATATCAGAATCAGTTTATAGTTAATCGGGAGAGTCAAATAGTTATCGAATTTTAAAATATTTTTTTAAATCTCTGTCCCCCGTAAGGCCCAGAAATCGAATCTTAGAGACATTGGCTTGAAATCAACGTTTTACAACTTTGCCTTTTCCCCGTTACGACTTTGCTGCAATTTTGTTCCCCCATTTAGCACCCACTTCCCGCCCACATCCCATCCACTTCCCTTCCTCTTCCCAGTAGGCCTCCCGGCGGTAATTCCAACATCCCCAGCTCGGAGCGCATTTGGATAAATTTTAATTTATTTAAAATGTCCGATACATTGCAGTTGCGTGGTACCCTCATCGGCCACAATGGCTGGGTCACCCAGATTGCCACCAATCCCAAGGATCCCGATACCATCATCTCGGCTTCGCGAGACAAGACCTTGATCGTGTGGAAATTGGCCCGCGATGAGGATACCAACTACGGTTATCCCCAGAAGCGTCTTTATGGACACTCGCACTTCATCAGCGATGTTGTACTCTCCTCTGATGGCAACTATGCTCTGTCTGGCTCTTGGGATCAGACTCTGCGTTTGTGGGATTTGGCTGCCGGCAAGACCACTTGCCGCTTCGAGGGACACACCAAGGATGTTTTTTTCAGTTGTAATCGTCAAATCGTGTCTGGCTCTCGGGACAAGACCATCAAGCTGTGGAACACTCTGGCCGAGTGCAAGTTCACCAACCAGGAGGATGGCCGTACCGATTGGGTATCCTGTGTGCGTTTCTCGCCCAACCACTCCAACCCCATTATTGTCTCTAGCGGCTGGGATCGCACCGTCAAGGTCTGGAATTTGGCCAACTGCAAGCTGAAGAACAATCACCATGGCCACAATGGCTACTTGAACACCGTGACCGTGTCTCCTGATGGCTCACTCTGCACTTCCGGTGGCAAGGACTCCAAGGCTTTACTGTGGGATCTGAATAATGGCAAGAACCTGTACACTCTGGAGCACAACGATATCCTCAATGCCCTGTGCTTCTCGTCCAACCGTTACTGGCTGTGTGTGGCCTATGGTCCATCCATCAAGATCTGGGATCTGGCCTGCAAGAAGACCGTTGAGGAACTCCGCCCAGAGGTCGTTTCGCCCACCTCAAAGCCCGATCAGCCCCAGTGTCTGTCTCTGGCTTGGTCCACCGATGGCCAAACTCTGTTCGTCGGTTACTCTGACAACACCATCCGTGTCTGGCAAGTGTCTGTATCAGCTCAATAAATCATTGACTACATTAATGGATTTGGGTCGCCAATTGATTTGTTTTATGCAAAAATTTAAAATTTAAATGGAAATACTTTCTAAAAACACATGAACAACAATGCAAAGCCAAAGTGTTTCTAATTATATGAAATACTGTAACGAAAATATATTTCCCGGAGTGCTGGATATAGGCCTTTAGTCGGATGAAAAACCAAAAACAGTTTCATACAAAAGTTTTTCAAGAATTTTTCACATTTCCCGACAGAATTTTGCTAAATCCGATCTTAGTACTCACTTTCATCAGAAGATGTAACTACTTTGAAAAACTGACCCTCCTATCTTTTATAATTTGGGCCGTGCGGCACTCACCAGTCCGTCAATTAGTCAGGCTGAACTCTTTTATATATACAGAACAGAGCTGTAATGTATTTATTACTTCCCATCCCATTCCCATCTTAATTGTAACTTGGAATTACGATTATTCAGTGAATATTCCAAAAATTAATTACTTTTACCATTAGTTAGAGAATTGTAGCTATAAAGGGTGATTATTGAGTAATTGTGCTTGAAATTTTAAGTTATTATGTATTTGTAATCAAGTTCGGAAAACAGCAAATTTAATTGTTTGCTGACCAAGGTAACAAAACCCAATCTAATAAT
The DNA here is from genome assembly GCA_018904235.1 of Lordiphosa stackelbergi. NCBI lineage: Eukaryota > Metazoa > Arthropoda > Insecta > Diptera > Drosophilidae > Lordiphosa > Lordiphosa stackelbergi. Next base: position 18,522 of record JAEIFU010000021.1, read on the forward strand.
AGCAATCATTTAATTAAGTTATGGATATTCAATATTTGGATTAAAGCAATAAACATTAAAACATTTCTTCAGAAAGAGAACAATTTACATTTTTGGTGTCTTGTTCCGTCATTGACTAATCGGGCAGTAAAGTTGCAGAGAAACTCTGTTTCCACTGAAATCTAAAGCTTAAAGATTGGTAAATTGTCTATCAGTATTTGTATCTCTTATCGCAATTTAAAAATCACAATTTAAAAATTACGATAATGTTCTTTTCCCTTTTCGTTATATGTTTGCTATGTTAGGAACAATTATACCAATAATGACGTATAACAAAAGTAATTCCAATTCGAACAGTCATACAATGATTAGAGGTCTCAGTGCTCAAAAAAGAGGTTTGTCACATTAATGCCCAAAGTCTGTCCAAAAAGATTGAAGAATTTAGATACTTGTTTATAAACTCTAATGTCGATATTATTTGTGTTTCGGAAACATGGTTTATGTCAATTTTATGTGACTCGTCTGTTAATTGTGACGGATTTAATGTTTTTCGCTCAGATCGTGTCGGCCATGCGGGACGGGTTGCAATTTTTGTACGAAAAACTCCTAAAACAAAAATTTTTTGCATTTTTTGAATACTTGTTTTTATCAATTAACAAAAGACATCTTCATGAACCGAAACTACTGATTGGGTGCATTTATCGACCTCACCGAGATACTGACTATAGTGATCTAATTAACCTTATTACTGATATTAGCTTAGATTATGGTGACATTATTCTAACAGGAGACTTTAACTGGAAAAACACCTGTGGAATTAGTAAATAGTACTCAAGCCACACGCTATAATAATACTCTACTTGACCTTTTCTTCGTTAGTGATAAGAGTAAAATTCATTGATCCTGATGTTGAAGTCAATAAACTCAACAAACAGTTTGTTATTCTATCAGAAATCCCCGAAGTCTTCCATAATACGTACCTGGGTAGTGCACCATACAACGACAGTGATAATCCCAGCCAACATTTTCTGAAATTTTAAATCACATTCGAGTCATTGTCGAGTGCTCTGTCTGATTGAAATAGTCATAATTGCGCTCGTTTTCTGATCGAAAATTATACTTTTGTCGGGAGAAAATGGTAGCCTAGCCGCGACTCTTCCTGAAGAGTCCTTTACAACCCATTTTTCTTGTCAATTTCGACTCATTTTCGAGTCGTATTTTCAAACATTTGCGAGTCTTTTTTGAGTCATACTTGCAATCATTTTTGAGTCGCATTTTCAATCTTTGCGAGTCTCTTCGCGTCAAAATTCGGTTGTTTTCTAAGGTAAAGAAATATTTATTTTATTGTATATGTAAATGTGTATATTAATACATTATGTATAATGATAACTTAAAAATACAGGTTTATACATATTTAGCGAAAATTGATCTTATGAAAACTTAACAAATTAAAACAAAAATTCAAAAAAAATTACACTTGTTTTCTTTTTGTCAATCTATCTTTGTCGTGAACAAAATGCTTTTGTAGGACAGCGTTCATTTCCTTGTCTGTACATTTGAATTTGATGGGGCAAAGATCTATAAAAAAATTTTTTATTTTCCCAATAATATTTAGAAATATTCACCTACTTTTAATGGTTGTAACTAGGAAGCACTTTTCGGCGCTTGGCTTAGTGCTGGTTCCCTTCCAGCTATAAGCAGAAGCCAATGTGTCCGAAAATACTTTTCGAATAGCCGATCTAATAAATTGTGTGGGTCCTTCTCCGCCTGTTTTTGCAATGAATTGTTTCTGAAAAATTGTATAATTTATAACCAAATTAATAAGTCGCCCTATAATACTTACAAATTGGCTCAGTTTTTCTTCATTCTTCTGCATCTCCTCATCAAATTTTTCCAAATCAGCAATACCAGCGAAAGGAAGTTTTTGCAAGTCTGACATCTTGTCGGTTATTATGGGGTCGCTGTGGTGCTTTCTGTTTTCCAGCTTGACAGAGATAACCTCCCTTTCGGATCGCCTGTGTATTTTAATTTTTTGCGAAACAATTATTTAGTCTTCTCAATGGTTTGGCTGGCATTTCCTTTTATAATAATATTTTTCATATTTTTTAATTATTTAATTTTGTTTGCTGTTGAGCTCTTTAGCCCTCACATCAACTGATAATAATGAAGAGAAATGACAAGTTTGACTTATGCATTAAAACTTGTAAAAAGAAGTACCGTAAGAATCAGAATAAAGAGATAACAATCAGATTTGCATCATCCAGCGAAGCGAAATATGACTGCATAGCAACAGCCTATAAGAAAACAATCACATTTCTAACCCCTGGGTGATCAATTTCCGATTGCTCACATTTTGAGCATATGCATAAGTCGTTTTTGAGTCGTTTTTAAATCGCTCATGAAATTAACCTTCTTTTAATCTTTCAAAGGACTCGAAAAAGACTCTTGCAGGTGCATTTTGTAAAAATGATCTTCCAAATGCTTGGTGGGATAGCTTTAACTTTAGATGTGTAAGTCAATGTTATGTCCTTAAATGTATTCTTAGAATTAAATCTAATGCAGTTGGACTTGACGGAATGAACCCAAAATTTATAAAAATTCTTCTCCCTAAAATCTTGCTCCACTTAACCCATGTGCTCAATGCATCACTCACAACTTCTGTCTCCCCTTTCTTTTCCCTTTTCCCCTCCCCCCCCCCCCCCCCCCCCATCCACCTCCAGATCTCAGAGATGGTAAGAGATAGAGGTTTGACATGTATGGGACAAATGCTTCTTTCATCTGCACGCAGATCAAGTTTGTTTCAAATTTTGGCCACGCCCCCTCCCGCCCCCGCAATTTGGGAAAAAGTTATATCTCCTACAGTTTTAAAGATAGAGGATTCGTACCTTCTAGAGATAGTTAGTAATTAGCAAAATGAATTTGCCGAAACAATGATAAAGATCGGATGAACGGTTCTCAAGTTATAAGAAGGCCCTCCCCGCTACCACCCTAAACGAACTATAAAGTCGGTCTACCGACTTCGATATACCCGTTACTCAGAAAAACATGTTAACAGTGTTCCTGCGTTGCTTAGTACCATCCGAATATGCAACCTTTTTAGGATGGGTCCCTTTTTCTAACTGGAACCGTTCATCCGATCATTATCATTTCTTCGACAATCGATCATTTTGCTAATTTCAAACTATCTCTAGAAGGTACGAATCGTCTATTTTTAAAACTTTCGATATAACTTTTTTCAAATTGCGGGGAGGGAGGGGGCGTGGCCAAAATTTGAAACAAACTTGCTGCGTTTTCTGTCAAACCTCTTCTCTTACCACTCTGGATCTAGGTGTTCATACAGACACGACGACAACGACGTCTCGGCTGTTGAGCTGATCAAGAATATAATTAGGTCGAAATGATTCCTTCTGCCGTCACATACATTTGACGACTTTAGTATACCTTTTACTCTACGGTAACGGGTATAAAAATGTTGCATACTTTTTGGATGGTCACACTAAAGGACGCGGGAACACTGTTAAACATGTTTTATCATGAGTAACGGGTATATCGAAGTCGGTTAGAGCCGACTTTAAGTTACGCTCTCGTTTTTTTTGTGGTTGAAGATATTTGAATTGAGTTGGATGATGGTAAAGTAACTCAACTCGCCCTGCTCGACTACAGCAAGGCTTTCGATGCAGTAAATCACGATATACTTTCCACAGAACTGGACCAATTGTATAACTTTTCGAACACAGCATTAAATCTTTTGAAATCTTATCTGTCCTATCGGTGTCAAGCAGTTGTTATACCGTCTTCAAAGTCTTCGTTATTACATGTTAAACGTGGTTTTCCTCAAGGCTCTGTCCTCGGCCCTTCACTGTTTACCATACGAATATGTTGATGATCTGCCAAATATTTTGTATAATAGTAATTGTCACATGTACGCAGACGACGTCCAGTTATATGTTAGCCGTCCAATAGATAAAATAGATGAATGTATTGATGTTTGTAATAGAGAGTTAATGAAAATCTCAGGCTGGGCAATAAACAATGGTCTCTGTCTGAACCCGTCCAAATCCAAATGTTTGGTTATAAATAAAAAGGTCCTTAACACAAGCAACTTACAAGCCCTTTTAATTGAGAATTCGCCATTAGAATATGTGGAAGTTGCAAGAAATTTGGGTTTTCATTTCAATGGAAATCTCAACTGGAACACACATATAGTGAAAGCTGTGGGAAGAACATATGGCGTGTTAAGAAATTTAAATCTGTCCCAACAATATCTCCCTACCAATATTCGCCTACAAATAGAATTTCTTTTACTCACCCTTTTCTATGGCATCGAAGTGTTTGCAAACTGTGATGCCTTAAATTCAGACAAACTGAAAGTTGCACATAACAACATTGCTCGATATTGTTACGCAGAGACCACGTATCCAGCTACTCAACAAAATTATTCGACCTTTCTCTTAACTCATGGACCAACTTCAGGGTGTTAATACAACTGCACAAAATTATCTGTAAATAACAACAACTGTACCTCTTTGAAAAACTTGAGTTCTCAACATCAAGACAAACAAATTATTTAGTTATACCAAGGCACAAAGTTCTTTTATCAGGAAGACAATTTGGTAATCATGCTATTCGGATTTGGAACCGATTACCAAACTTCATGAAATGCTTTAGCGGCGCGACGCAATTTCAAAATCAACTAAGAACATATCTTATAAATTATACTTCTTAATATCACATGTAACGAATAGGGAAAGAGGGAAACTGATAGGGAATAATAGAATAAGTAATATAGGAATATTAATACAAAAAAACGAGAAAGGCAAAGCTAACTTCGTCTGTACCGAAGTTTTGATACACTTGAAATAGCTTGTCACAACGGTTAGCGACTTCGACCAAACTTCGCGAATCAGCTTAAAAACATGACATATTACCCATGACCGTGTTTGAGAGCGATAATATTGAGAACAAACCAGTTTTTCTCACAAAAACCCATTTTTCGAACGAACATTTGTATGGCAGCTACAAGAAGTAGTCATCCGATCCGGTCGGTTCCGACATATTAGCAGCGTGCAGTAAAAAGAAGACTCTGTGCAAAGTTTAGCTCGATAGCTCCAAAACTGAGGGATTAGTTCGCGTCGAAACTGACAGACGGACGGACAAAGCATAATCGACTCAGCTCGTCATGCTGATCAAGAATATATACACTTTATGTGGTCGGAGATGATTCCTTCTATGCGTTGCAAATTCTTGGGCAAAATTATAATATACTTTTAAAATGAATATAAAATTTCAATTTAAAGTTTATTATATCAGATAAGTCGGATTATGTTTGTCAATGTTAATTTTGTATATTTGTGACTAGTGCATTAATTTATAAGTTTATCTTGTGGCACTAGGAAATCGTTCAATAAAATCTAATCTAATGGTATTCTGGAAAAAGTCAAGTAGCGCTTTTTAAATATTTTTCAACTTTCCACAAAAGCGAACAGTGCTATTATTGGATCTGTTTTAATTGCGGTTTTTTGATTGTCTTGGAAAAATAGCTTTTCAAGCTTTTTAAAAATAAGTAATTTAATTGGACAACTAAAAATGCACGAATAATTCAACATTTTAAGCACCATTTCTCAATAATGACCCTTTACAGCTACAATTATATAGGTAATTGTAAAAGTATTTAAATAAATTAGCATGAAAAATAATGGTAATGGTAATGGTAATGGTAATGGTAATGGTAATGGTAATGGTAATGGTAATGGTAATGGTAATGGTAATGGTAATGGTAATGGTAATGGTAATGGTAATGGTAATGGTAATGGTAATGGTAATGGTAATGGTAATGGTAATGGTAATGGTAATGGTAATGGTTAATGGTAATGGTAATGGTAATGGTAATGGTAATGGTAATGGTAATGGTAATGGTAATGGTAATGGTAATGGTAATGGTAATGGTAATGGTAATGGTAATGGTAATGGTAATGGTAATGGTAATGGTAATGGTAATGGTAATGGTAATGGTAATGATGGTAATGGTAATGGTAATGTAATGGTAATGGTAATGTAGAGAATGATGGAAGGAATGGCAAGGTAATGGTAATGGTAATGGTAATGGTAATGGTAATGGTGGAATGGTAATGGTAATGGTAATGGTAATGGTAATGGGCAATGGTAATGGTAATGGTAATGGTAATGGTAATGGTAATGGTAATGGTAATGGTAATGGTAATGGTAATGGTAATGGTAATGGTAATGGTAATGGTAATGGTAATGGTAATGGTAATGGTAATGGTAATGGTAATGGTAATGGTAATGGTAATGGTAATGGTAATGGTAATGGTAATGGTAATGGTAATGGTAATGGTAATGGTAATGGTAATGGTAATGGTAATGGTAATGGTAATGGTAATGGTAATGGTAATGGTAATGGTAATGGTAATGGTAATGGTAATGGTAATGGTAATGGTAATGGTAATGGTAATGGTAATGGTAATGGTAATGGTAATGGTAATGGTAATGGTAATGGTAATGGTAATGATAAAAACACGACTGACTTCGGCTCCTGTGAGCAGTGGATGGCCGCCTCTGCTGTAAATACATTTGGGTCCCTGTTCGCTCTTACTTTTGGGAGTATGGTAGTCTCGCTCTAACCACAGTGATTTCGTATTGGTTTCCCTTAGGCTTTATCCTTTAGGCATATTGCTCCAACCTGCTCTACACAGAGGATTATCCTCTGCTCCGATGAAGGTTCAAGTTCTCGTGTTTGCTGCTGCCAACACCGACTTTCGGATCGATTGTAATTTGCTGGTAACTTGCACTTTCTCTAAGCCTCAACCTGGTGCTTGTTATTTTGTTGTTGTTGTTTATAACAAAGACTGCCCTTTGTTTGGACCTAGACCTAGTATGCCATGAAAGCAACAAAAACCATGAAACGTAATTGAATGAAACGGAATGACATACATATTTTCAAAATCCGGTTTCGAAGGTAATCGAATCAAACTTATCGAAAAACCCAAAACAAAATAGTAAAGTAAAAATAAAAGAAAAGCAGGAGATCTTCAAATCCGGTTTAGTTTTCATAAAGCCCCAAGAACAACAACAACAACAACAGCTTATCAAGTGCAACAGCTGCTCAGCTCAGGCAAAGCTCACACTCCAATCGGAAACTAAGATTTGAGGCCGCTGTTAATGTTAACTTAACAGCGTTTCCCGTTCTAATTGTTCAAGTGCACGTGTGTTGTGTGTGTGTGAGTGTAAGAATTCTCTCTTTAGCATTAGAGCGAGACACACGCTCTGTTGCCTGCTCAACTGATTGACCCATTTTCCAGTTTGGTAATGTGTCAATGTGTGTGCGCGTTGGCTTGGTTTTCTGTATCTGTGTGCTTGCCATCTCCCTCCATCTAATGCCGATGCTTTGTTTTGGTTTTGCTTTTGCTTTTTGCGTTGCTTGTGCGCTTGTTGGTTTTGTAACCCACGGATTGCATTCACATTCACTTGAGTTAGCTGCTGCTGCTGCTTTTCGTAACTGCGTATTTGTTGTAATGGTAATGCTCCGCTGCATTTATATCTGTTGGAATTTTCACTAGAGAAATGATTAATTGAATTTGTTAGATAGCTCATCTTTGCACTTGGCTGCCGGTTGCCCTTGGGGGCCTTTCAGTTATGTGTGTTTTGCCAATGATATGTTGGTTATCTGAAAAGTGGTGGGCGATAATGATGGCGAGCTAACACTTCCGCCTCATGAAGCACGCCTCCCCCTCCTCCTCCTACCCTCAAATCAAGTGCGCAGCGATTTTCCCAACTGCATGAGGTTCGCAAATGACGTCTTAACCATGCTGGCAGCATGAAAATCCACCCCAAAGCAACATAAACAACTACGCAACTTTATGCTCCGTGGCAGGGATATTGAAGTTGTTACCGTGCACGCCCCAAATGGAGTCACCGACGCGTCGCCGACCCATTCTATGCCTACAGAGGTCATTCCAAAGGCAACAACAATGCCCATAACAGCCAACATACAACATAAAACGGCCCCCAAATACACCAAATACACAAAAAAATACTTTGAGTATCCACAGCAACAACAACAACAACAAAGGCAGCAACAACATTGTAGCCGATGTAAACAAAATCGAATGAATTTCAAAGCGCATAACAGCTGTGAACGCCTAAAGAGAGCCCGCTCTTCCACCCATGCATGAGAATGCCTCTCTTCAACTGTTAAGTTTGTGACGTTATCGTCAGAAAACCGGCCGGTGATTTTCATGCCCTACCATATATTTATGCGGGCATTTACAACATGTAAATGTCAGAAACCCGGAAATGAAACCACTGAGTGCCCTGTGGAAAACTACTTGTATTACCTTGCATACTTTTGGTGGTAGATGTCAAAATCAATCAAGACCATTTTTGAGAGAGGGAGAAAAACAAAGCCTAGATTATTTCTTTCAAATTTTTTGCCTTCGTCGAAAAGGTTACCACAGAGAAGAGGAAAGATACAAGGGCTGCAAACCTCCAAAAAATCGGGAGGGGTTCACTCCGGGGTTCGTACCCTTGCAACTTTTTGGGTTCGGGTTCACGGAGCGTTTTCAGTAACTCGCTGAACCTAAGTTCAGGTTCGAACTCAAAAAACGTGTATGTTAAATGGAAAAACCTTTAACATTTCATACATATTTGGAAGTTCAGCGTCTTGATATTCGGAATAAAATATTTAAGCTCAGTAACAGTTATTATAAGCGATATTTTACTTTAAAATCAAAGTATATTTTCAACAATATTTAAGAAAGTGACTTGAAAAGTTCGACCTAATTACAAGCTTTTGCAACAGAGAAGAAAGCAAACTTTCCACATGTATATTTGGTCGCTAAACTCAAATCAAACATGTGAGAAAGTCGGTCAAGCCCGACTATAACATACTCTGTACCTGGAGAAGGAGCTGAATGCACTGCAGCGCTTCGCTCATCTCTAAGTTTCTCTCCCTCTTTCTCTCTCTCTCTCCTCTATCTATTTCTCCCCTCTCTCTCTCTCTAACATTGGCGTCGGTTGGGGGGGGTGGCGGGGGTGATTTACTTATTTGCTCATAACTTGGAAGCGCTCATCCGATCTTTATCATTTCTTCGGCAAATCGATACTATTGTATTGACTAACTATCTAGAAGGTACGATCATCTATCACAAATCTTAGCGGGGGCGGGAGGGGCGAAATTGAAAATAAACTTGATCTGCCTGCAAGTATAAGAAACATTTGACCCATACAGCCAAACCTCTATCTCTTACCATCTCTGAGATCTGTTGGTTCATACGAACGGACGGACGGACAGAAGGACATGGCTACGACCGTTGACTGATCATATAAACTTTATAGGTCGGAAATTACTCTACCTTTTACAGGTATAAACCGGAACAAATCTATTGTCAAAAAATAACCACATTCCATGTTAAAATCAAACAATTTTTATGTTATGAGCAAAATAAAAACTTTGTGTTTGGATTTTCTGTAATGTCATTCAATTCAGCTAATATGAAACATGAAAATGGCAAAGTTAACAATTAAAGCATCTGGAAAAAATTTTCAAATTTTTGAAGCGAACCCTTTTTTGACTATTCTTTGCTCCGGTTCAGGTTCAGGTTCGAGCAGATAAAAATTAACCTACTCCGGTTCGGGTTCGGTTCGGACTTCCCAAAAATCCTGGAGTATCCGACTCCGGAGCGGTTCAGCTCCGAACCGGTTTGCAGCCCTGAAAGACACTATTGTAATCCCCACATCAGTGGCGTAGCGTGTGGTTATGCCTCCCTGGGCAGAAGTCGATTTGAAAAGCTCCTCTCACAGCTGGTTTCGAGTATATTATGAACTTAAGTAATTCAAGCGTGTCCTTATTTTTAATTTGATCGGTACTCCCTGCGGCAGCTAAAAAGGCTCGAAGACGCATGCGTTCCGTCTGAAGCTCCTCCACATTAACTTCATCAAGTAGATTGCCAGCTGAATGCACTAAACTAATCCACTTTGTGACATCGGAATCCAGCAAAATATCAGGGGAGAGGTAAGCAAACTTGCTCGCCAAGTCTTGCAATTGCTGAAATCTTTCCCGTATTTCAGTAATGATTTTGTCAATCGCCTTCGTACGACAAATCAACGTCTTTACTGCCATTGTCAAAAATATGTTTTTTTACTCTTCGCCTTGGAGGTTTCATGGATATGCCAAGGTAATCAGCCGTATCCTTAGCATAGCTAATAGCTCCGTCTACCTATTCCTCTCGCTTTTCCAGTAACGTCGTCTGCAAAGCACTTGTTTTCTGAGCGCTCAAAGTTATGTTAAGGCCTTGTGTTTGTAGATATTTTTGGGCATCTTCTACTTCAACCAGCACAGGTTGCCAAAGAAAAGAAACAGACTGCATCGCATCCATCAAAGTTACTGCGTCTGTTCTCGCGCTTAGGCTTTCGTCCATCTCCGTCAACTTTTCCAGAGTTACCAAAATATCTTTGTAATGATTTCGTGTCATAATCAAGGCATCAGCTCTCGTGCTCCAACGCGTATCTTGTACCCTTTTTAATCTTTTTCCAGTAATTAACATGGACATGGCAAAAAATGCCTAGCAACGTTCTAAGGTATCGAAAAAAGTTACTGCACCTGACTCAACTGACGCGGCGTGCAAGCAGCCCAGGTTTAAGGATTGATTTTAGCATGGTACGAAATCGGCTTTAGCATTTATTTCTTTGATTCTTTGCTGAACTCCGGAATGTTTTCCAGACATAACTGCAGCATTGTCATAAGCCTGGCCTCTACAGTTCAATATATCCAAGCCATCAGCTTCAAGCTTGTCCAAAATCATTTTTAAAATTCCTTGAGCAGTTTTATCGTAGCTTTCAATGAAATCTATAAAAGATTCGACAAGTTGGACTTCTTGATTCTCAATTACAACATATCTCAATACTTGGCTTGTCTGGTCCTTATGAGAAATGTGCGGTTTGCTGTCAAATATCATCGAAAAATATTTGGCTTTCTTTACCTGTTCAATTATTTTTTGGCGAGCTGCATTTCCCAAAATTTGGAATAAATTCGTTTTGAATTTGAGGTGACATATACACTGCCATGCACTTGAATAGGGACAAGCATTTCAACGCGAATATACAACTATTTGACTGAAACAATCAAATTGAATCAAAAGGCAAATATTTTTTAGCATTCAGTACTTCATTCATTATTGAATTAACAAAAAAAATTTTTTTTAAATAAACGTAGTCTTCTGTTAAATTTTTTTTCAACGAGCTCTCCAAAAATGGCATATTTATACCCTTGAAAAGGGTATTATAATTTTGCCCAGAAGTTTGCAACGCATAGAAATATTCATTTCCGACCCTATAAACTATATATATTCTTGATCAGCGTGACGAGCTGAGTCGATTGAGCTTTGTCCGTCCGTCTGTCTGTCCGTCTGTCTGTTTCTACGCAAACTAGTCTCTCAGTTTTAAAGCTATCGAGCTGAAACTTTGCACAGAGTCTTCTTTTTACTGCACACTGCTAATATGTCGGAACCGACCGGATCGGATGACTATATCTTATAGCTGCCATAGGAACTAATCGGGTCTGAAAAGGTTTTGAAGAGAAACTGAAAAACTTTTTTGTTTTTTATGTTAACGCGTCTCACATCAACGATTAATAATATTATACGCTTTTGTACAGATTTAAGAGTTTTGGTCAAAATCGGATGACTATATCTTATAGCTGTCATAGCAACTAGCGGTCGAAAAGTGGGTTTTATTTAGAAAAATTGTTTGTTTTAATGCTGGCGTTCTTAAACTCTGATGTATTTAAACATTTGCAAGGGTATAAAAACTTCGGCAAAGACGAAGTTAGCTTGGCCTTCTCGTTTTACCATGCGCTTGAATAGGGACAAACGTGATTTCATCATTCTGAGTAAAACTCCGCGCAATGAAGTGGATCTTTTGTCAACATATAAACGTTTCAAATAGAAAAAAATACTATGGTGGGCGCTAAAGCACTAACTGATGTCGAAAAAGCCCAAAATAATGGCTTATAAGGAGTGAAATCTTACGTACAGGCAAATCGCGGAAAAAAATTTGAATAAGCTAAAGTGTTGTATGCAATTGTCTTGAAAACCCATCAAATTATGGGAATAACATGAAAAACCGCACCAAAAAAACATTTTCACGAACTGCAGATTAGCGAATTGTTCAAAAAGCTTCATATTTACACCGTTCAGCTTCAAAAAATCGTTTAGAATTACAATTAAACGCTAGTATCGATACGGTACGGAGGTTATCATAAAGCTGAATATCTAAGAAGATTAAAACTAAAAAAAACCATCATAATACCCAACGTAAAGATTCTCGTCAAGTTTTTGCTCGAAATTATATGACTTGACATGTCCCATATTATCAAATTGTACGCCACACCACAACACCCTTCACGGCTATGTGCGGGACAAAAGTGTTCTTCTTATCGAATATCGTGGAAAAATAGGAAAAACCATCATTCCACACAAGTTGAAGCGTTTATTAACTAAAAACCCACGGTATGCCATCCTCTTGAGTGTATGTATAATTTCGGGAAAACTGCGGGATCTTTTCGTTGGGTTGGTGGTGGGTTTTAAATTTTAATCTTCTTAGTTGATCAGCTTTAGACAACTCCCGTCCGTATCGACACTTTCATTTTTGTTTTTAAATGATTTTTCGGGTAACATTAGGCTTTTGCAATTCTGTGAGTTCGTGAATGTTTTTGTCGGCTTTCATTTCCAATTTGGTTTAGTACTTTTTTTTTTTTTTTTTCACACCCAACCTTTTCATTATCACGCCACCAGATTTTTCTACACGTTTATGTTGACCCTTCCCTTCTATACAACTCAAAATTTAACACTTAAAATTTTTATTAAAAAATGAAGTACTAAATGCTAAAAATATTTGCCTTTTGATTCTTTGATTGTTTCAGTCAAAAAGTTGTGTATTCCTCTGTCCCTATTCGTGCACGGCAGTGTATGCATACATATACCGAAAGCTTGTTACTAAAATATTTTCAAACAAGATGTTCACGAAGAACAGTATCATACTTAGCAAATAAACGGACTAATTCTAAAAAGTTGCCCCTATTGATGCCAGATTTTGCTTTGCGGGAAATCTTATTGTGTTGAACATTCTGCCGAGAATTTCTTCAAATCTTTTCGATTCTTTTTCCATGGTGTCTTCTTTTTTGTCAATATGCTGTTTTTTTTGTACTCTGGACTCCAGATCTTTTCATTTTAAATCATTGTGGTTGTGAAAAGAACTGGATTCGTAATTTAAAACCTTGGAGTTCAGTTTCCACCAAGTATTAAATCCGTTAGATGAGCAAAACCCTGACCCATTTGGAGCATTTGTTTGCTCAAATAACCGACAGCAGAAGCAGAATAGTGAAGCTTTAGAAAGAGAATAAGCCATCCAAGTGCGTTGAACTTGTTCACCGTTTGCCAAAGTTCGATAAAACCATTCTCTAGTAAATATTCTCTTTTCACCTTTAAAAGCATCCGATGACGACTCAGGGCGCATCACGAAAGACTCGAACTTCAATTTAATATTCTAAACAATTTCTGGCCTTGTCGCAGATTTTCATACGCGTCAACAACAAAACCGTAGCTCGGAAAATAAACGAGAGATTAGATCATGCATTTGAATTTGTTGTTGCTTTATGTAGTCTTATGGCTTACAGGGTAGGGTTGTCAACATTTTATCGATATATCGATATTTTTGTTGGACGATGAGGGTTATTCCGATATGATATTTTGTATGCCGATATTGGCGATTATCGATATTTTTACAAACGATATATCAGAAAAGTTACTATGGTAATAGGAGCAAATTATATGGCGAGCCTGATAAATCATCTGGTAATACAGCTTAAAATCGCATTCAAGAACTAATCATACACGGCGGGTGCTCTAAAAGCATAATTATGCTTAGATTGTAATTGTAATGTAAGTCTTTAAAGCCAACACTTAGATAACATACAAATCTAGTTCGTCACAAACTTCACATGAAAAAAACACGTTTGAACTGCTTTCAAATCAAAACAATTTTGAACAGAAGCCTTTCTTATACGAAGTAATGTGCCCAACTAAATTTGTATTTCTTTGAGTACACGCTTTTAAGGTTTAAAGAAAAAGAAACTCTGACTATTAATGTTATTTGAAAAAATGTACAGTGTAGTTTCAGAAAACCATTGAAAACTGTTGAAAAGATTAGATATAACGTTCTCTAAAAATCTTCACTAGCAGTCTTATGGTGAGACTTTCCTTTAAAGCTTTAGAAAATAACGATAATGTCGATATATCGATGTTTTTTGATGGTGATATTTTAAATATCGATATTGAAAATTTGGATTTTTTGATAATATCGATATTGATATTTTGAGAAATGTCGACAACCCTATTACAGAGATTGTCCGGAAAGTAATAGGACTGTACTTCGGAGCGTGCGCGCACCGACTGGATTCGGTAGAGGGCGATCTGAGCTTACGAACGAGTGGCTGGTCAGCTGTCTCCGAGCACATGGAGAGTCAGGACCATCGATTAGAGAGTAACTTTGCTCAGTCGACACAGCTTCTGTCAGAAAATTGTCAGCTGTTCGCTCTCATTTACGCTCTCTACCGCGCTGGAAGTCCTTCGACTTCGACAATGTGACTCGTGTGCGCAAAGTTTTGAACTCAGACCGTTGACTAAGTATTCGTTTTAATTGCCCAAATGTTAAATTTACTAAAATCTGTGGTTCATGACATTGTGACGGAGCATTTGAACATGCGCAATGTGGTCCCAAAAGTGAATTTGAAAAGTGACTTATTGACCAAGGCTGGCCTCCCAACACTTACGCAGCTGCCCTACAGCCCAGATATGGCCCCCCAGAACTTTTGTTTGTTTCTACGCCTGAAAAGGTCGATGAAAGGCAAGCATTTTGAGACAACAGAGGGGATCCAAGCAACATGCACCGCGGCTCTGAAGGCTATTCTTGCTTGAATCGTGCTGTCAGCACTGCATCGACGCAGAAGGAGCCTATTTTGAAAGATTTTAAAGAATTTTTTAAATCGACTCAGTCCCATTACTTTCCGGACAAACCCTGTACAGGACATCTGCAAGTCTGCGAAGCCGAATACCAAACGCGCTCTCTTGCTCTCTTCCACTGTTTGGTTTGTTATGGGAGCATGACGCTCACTGTTCAACAGCTGTTTTCGCAACATTGTTGCTGTGCGACCATCAACAGCTGTTATCGTGCTGTTCAGCTTCTCTCCTCTGTTGTTGATAATGAATACCCAGGGGCAGATTCGATTCAGATACACTGACACACACACACACACACACACACAGAGAGAGATATGTGGGGCTGCGTTGACAAGTGCTTGACTTGTTTTTTTTTTTTTCAACTGCGTAGTATTTTTCTTATAGAAAATTGACGCGTCGACGAATATTATGCTGCGAACTGTAGGCGATGGCGTCATAGATACATAGATACAAAAGCTGATAAGAGAGCTACTGCGTATTGGCGTTTGTTAACAGAATCACACACACACACACAAAGCATAAGGCAAATGCATTTTCTCTCTCACATCAATTTATGCATGTTGTTTTCCTTTTTTCAAGCAGGTAGATGCAATAACAACGAAAGCAAAAGATACAAATACATAACAGAGAATAACCAAAGAGAGAGAGCGAAGAGAGAGAGAGAGAGACAGAGAGTCGCTGTATTGGTATGTGTGCGAGTAACTGTATCTCGCCGCTTGTTTGGCTCGCTCGCTCGTTCACTTCAGTCTTTGATAGCCAACTCTCGAGTGCAGACCGATAAGCGCTTAGCGAGAAATGCAATTGTCGTAAAAACGCCAAACCATAACAACCGAATAAAAATTCAAAAATTCACATAAATTTATATCACAAAAACACCAAAAGCAAAACAATACACCGTGCGGGTGTGTGTGAGTGTGTGTGTTTGTGTGCAATCAAATCACCTTTGAGAGTCACAGACTCAGAACACAACAACAAATCAGTGCAGCAGCCGCGAATTGCATCCATATTGCTCTCTCGCGTTTTCTCTGTGTGCGCGTGTGTGTGTGTGTGAAAAAACTTCGAAAAGTGAAAAGACCGGCAGCGAAAGCCGTGTGAAAGCAAAGCGGCAAAAGCTCCAGCACCATTTTATGTGACCCTGGCCCCACCCCCCACACCCCACACCCCAGGCCCCACTTCAACTCCAATTAACTCCAAACGTTAGCCCAAAACTCAAGCTGACGTTTAAAGCGCCCAAAATTAGTAGATTATGCTTGGGCACAAACGCTACTGCCACGCCAATCAGACGCCCAGCGACGCCAAGCATGTAAATCTCATCCATTTGGATGCACTGCATCGTCGCCGTCAACACACAGCTCCAGCGTCGCCCTCGCCCTCGCCCTCGCTCAGCCAGCGATTGCAGTTCAATCATCATTTCAATCAACGCATGACCCTCTGCCTGGAGCTCTATCACAAGAATATCATCAAGAAATTGGCCGAGCTCAACAAAATCAATGTGTACAAATTGACGAAGAACGTCTGCCAGACTTAGAGATTCCCCCGCGAAGAGAGGACGACACCCAATTGTAAGACCGTTTTCAAAAGTTTAGTGCAAAGTGCAAGACAGTTCTTTCCCCTTTTGCCGCTTTCAAAAAAGTAAAACAAAAAAAAAAAAAAACACAGCCAAAATGTCCACCGGTCGCCGCCTGGCCAAACGCTCCATCATCGGCACCAAAGTGTGCGCTCCAGGACCCGATGGTCTCTGGTACTCGGGCGTCATCTCGGACGTAAAGACGCCGCCCACGTCCACGGTCGTGTCGGGCAAGGCTCTGGCTCCGCCGCCACCGCCACCCACTTTCCTGGCGCCGGGCGACACGCAAATAAACGCGGACACCCGCTACATAGTCCGTTTCGATTTCAAGACACAGTCCACGCCAATGGTCACCAATTTGGCCGCCGCCGTCTCGTCCACGGACTCGGTTATCGTTGAGACGCGTCGTGCTGACTTCAGTCCCGCTCAGACTGTGCGCCGCAATGCCATGATCAAGGAGTTCCGCGAGGCGGACTTGATTGGACCCGGGTTCCGTTCGACCACGGGCATACAGCTGCAGCCCGGCCAGCGGGTCTTCCTCACCTACAATGGACGCGAGCAGAGTGGCGATGTGGTGCTGCATGATGCCACCAAGGATGAGGTGCTTGTCAAAATAACCACAATTGGAAATGAGGTGAGTAGTGGGTGGGACAACAACATCATCATCATCATCATCATCATCATCGTAGTCGTCGTGAGGCATTAACTATGTCAAGGTTGCCACTGCCAACATGTTGGGGGGCACCCCACATACATTTCTATGTATCCACAAGCTTATTCAGAGCATATATATGTATATGTATGTACGTGCATGCATGTATCTACTTATGTGCAACATCACGTTCTATGTGCAACGGCTGCTGCCTGGCCACTGGCAAAAATTGTTTTTGAGGGTCACATTCCGCTATTTGGCACGTAATTGGGTTACCCACTTCAGTGGCCTTCTTGGCTTTCTTTGATGCTCCCAGTTACAGCAGTAACAATTTGTGACATTTGATCAACTTCAAATAGAGCTTTGAGGGCGACTACCAAATCCCTATAGCCAAGCAAAGTTCATAGATCATTTTGAATCCTAACACTGTGGATTACTGTTAGCATTGGAACAACAACAATCCCTGTTTTGGCTTCATCTTCAACTCCACCCAACCTTAACTTATATACGTTATTAAAAAGCATCTCTATATCTATAAAGGAGATTGTCCTGACTGACTGACTGATTGACAATCTTCACAGAGCCCAAACGGTAGGAGATAAGAAGGCTGTAATTTGGACAGCAGTTTCCATTAGTGGTGAAAGTGCGTACTAAGACGGGGTTTTGAAAAAATTTTACCCAATTGACTTGAAACTTGGTTTGTGTTTTCCGATTTTGCAAAATCCTCAGAAAATTCTGCACGCAAAAAACTATTTTTCATCCGATTGACTTCAAACTCGGTTTGCAAGGAAAGTAGGTGAAATAAATTGATATGAGATTTTCCGATGTTGGTAAATTTAACCCCAACGCACAGTGGCCGGAATGTCCAAAATTTTGGCATAAACTAGACCGACCCAGTTAGAGGGCTGTAACTTGGAACATTTAATAGTGATGGCATAAGCTGGACCGGTCCGACCACGCCCACTAGTACCGCCCATACAACTCTGTCCCTATGAGCGCACAGATCTCAGAGATGGTAAGAGATAGAGGTTTGACATGTAAGGGACATAAACTTCTTATACTCACAGCCAGATTAAATTTATTTTAAATTTTTGCCACGCCCCCTCCCGCCCCCGCAATTTTGAAAAAACGTCATATCTCCCACAATTTTGAAGATATACAGGGTTGCCCATATTCGACGGACCCTTGTTTTTTTTTTTTTTTAAATCAAAAAAAAAAAATTTGGCGGTTGGCAATCTTAATCATTTAATTTGTTCCAAGTAGATTTGTTTGCATCAATTTTTGAATATGATATCTCTCAAATGGCCGCCTCTGGCGTTGATGGCGTATTGTGCCCTTTTTGCAGCATTTTCCATCGATTTCGCCAACATTTCGGCCGGAATAGCGGCTATTTCTTCACGAATGTTGTCCTTGAGCTCTTCTACGGTCCTTGGCTTGTTAACGTAAACCTTTGACTTCAAATATCCCCACAAGAAGAAGTCAGGCGGCGTCAAATCGGGCGAACGCGGTGGCCAGTCCAAATCACCACTTTTCGACATCAAACGGCCCGGAAACAATTTCTTCAGAAAATCGATTGTTATGCGACTTGTGTGCGGTGGAGGGCCGTCTTGTTGAAACCAGAACTGCCTCATACGCTTTCGACGAATAATTGGCATCACAAAATTGGTCATCATGTCGCGATAACGCTCCTGGTTGATGGTAACAGCATGGCCATTTTCATTTTGGAAGAAAAACGGCCCAATGACCGTTTTCGCACTAACGCCGCACCAAACCCTTCCGCCCCCGCAATTTTGAAAAAACGTTATATCTCCCACAGTTTTGAAGACAGACGATTCGTACTTTCTATAGATAGTTAGTAATTAGCAAAATAAATCGATTTGCAGAAGAAATGATAAAATGAACGGTTCAGAAGTTATGAGCAAAAAAGCGAACCAAGCACTTACTTTTTGACTTTATGACAAAATTTTGGCAATTTCGGCCAGTGTGCAACGGTCGGAAAATTCCTGGAAAACTCTGCATGCTAAAAACTAACTCGGTTTGTAAGGATAGAATACGAAATAATTTGAAATGCCATTTTCCAATGTCGGAAAATCCTTCAACTGGGCGTGAAAATGCCCGGAAAATTCTGCTTAAAAACAACTATTTTTCATCCGATTGACTTGAAACTCGGTTTGTAAGAATAGAAGATGAAATAATATGAAGTGTGATTTTTCAATGTGGGAAAATCCGCCCCCAGGGGTGAAAATGCCCGGAAAACTCTACATGAAAAATAACCAATTTTCATTCGTTTTATTTGAAGTACGGTTTGTAAGGATAGAATGTTGGAAATACCGCCGGGATGCCCATTGGGATGTGGGTGGGATTTAGTTTGGAAGGCAAAGAAGTAAAATGTTGATTTCAATCCAATGTATGTGAGATTCGATTTCTGTGCTCTACAGGGGATACAAATTAAAACGAGAAGGTCAAGCTAACTTCGTCTTTGCCGAAGATTTATACCCTTGCAAATGTTTTAATTCATCAGAGTTTAAGAACGCCAGCATTAAAACAACCATTTTTTCTAAATAAAACACACTTTTCGACCGATAGTTCCTATTGCAGCTATAAGATATAGTCATCCGATTTTGACCAAAACTGCCAAATCTTTGTAAAAGCGCATAATATTAATAATTGCTAAAGTGAGACACATAAACCCTAAGAACAAAAAACTTTTTCTCATTAAAACATACTTTTCGACCGATAGTTCCTATGACAGCTATAAGATATAATCATCCGATTTGGACCAAAACGTCCAAATCTTTGTAACAGCGCGTAATAATAATAATTGCTGAAGTGAGACACGTTTACATTAAAAACAAAAAAGTTTTTCTCATTAAAACCCACTTTTCGACCGATAGTTTCTATGACAGCTATAAGATATAGTCATCCGAACCGGTCGGTTCCGACATATTAGCAGTGTGCAGTAAAAAGAAGACTCTGTGCAAATTTTCAGCTCGATAGCTTTAAAACTGAGAGACTAGTTTGCGTAGAAACAGACAGACAGACGGACAGACAGACGGACGGACGCACAAAGCTCAATCGACTCAGCTCGTCACCCTGATCAAGAATATATATAGTTTATAGGGTCGAAAATGAATATTTCTATGCGTTGCAAACTTCTGGGCAAAATTATAATACCCTTTGCAAGGGTATAAAAACAGATACATCATGCGAAATCCGAATTTGTTTTCAAGAATAATAATGGGAATGAAAAACCCAGAGCGAAGCGAATTTAGTTGTGGGAAAAGGTGAAAGAATAATTGAAAATCTAAGAGATTTCTAAGTAGATTTCAAAGGTCATACTTTCAAGATGTATCAAGATAATTATACATGTTCTATTATAACAAATTTTGAGTAAACTCTGCTACCACCTCCAACTATTTTGGATAAGGTTCTTTTGATTTCAAGGTAAAATTGAAAGAAGAAAAGATAACGCAGTTAAATTTTTTTTTTCAAATCACGCGTGGAATAGAGTTTATAAGTGAGTATCCACAAACCGCTTGAACAATAAACATTAATTAACTTTGCCGGGATGTGTTGTGGAAATTTCAATACTTTGCCTTCAAGTAAAACATAATTGTCACAATGAAATTGCATTTAAGTTTTATATTTAAGTCGCTCATAAATTGTCTTTCTGTTCTCATTAAAAATGGGAAGAAGGGAATCATGAAGTTGTGCAAATATATGTAACAGCCAGAAGGAAGCACCTCCGACCCCATAAAGTATATATATTCTTGATCAGCATCAACAGCCGAGTCGATTTAGCCATGTCCGTCTGTCCGTCGGTCTGTCTGTATGAACGCGTCGATTTCAGAGACTGTAACAAATCCTCCATCTTTTAGCAGCGAAAAACAGTCTCTCTCTGTATGAATGCGTTGATCTTAGAGAGTATGTATAAGAGGTAGAGCCACAAATTTTAGCATGTATGTAGGTGTATTCTGTACCCAGATCAAGTTTCCTTCAGATTTGGCAAATTCCTCGTCCTCCTTCTTCTAACCACGAAAAACTGTCAGAGGTACAATTTTTAAGCTTGAACCTAGTGACTTAACTACTGTGGGCAAAAAGTAGTCGTTGCAGCACTAGTAGTTGTGGGCAGCACTGTCACTGACTTACATGTCAAAATATTCATTATTTTTTGAGTTACGCTTGGTTTTGTGACACGCAAAAAGTGGTTTCGGCGATTTTTGAAATGTCTGAAATTATTCAACAAAGAAGTGCGATTAAATTTTGCTTCCTGAATGAAATTACCGCTGCGAAAACGTTGATAATGTTGCAGAAGGCTTACGGCGACCAAGCTCTGCCAAAATCAACAACATTTGACTGGTACAAATGGTTTAAAGAACGCCGAAAAAATCACGCCAAAGACGCTCAAAAATCAAGGTCGTGCTGACTGTTTTCTTCGATTATCGTGGTGTCGTGCATTATGACTTCCTTCCGCCGGGCCAAACTGTCAACAAGGAATATTATTTAAGTATTATGCGTCGTTTGCGTGAAGCTATTCGCAAAAAGAAGGTAGATTTATGGGCCGTACAAGCCTCTCGGCTTTTGCACCACGATTATGCGCCATCTCACTAGTGCGCAGTTATTCGCGATCATTTGGCCAAAACAATGAACCATCGCTGATTCCCTATTAAGCTCCGTTGATGACTTTTGGACTATTCTCCCAAACGTTTTATTCTTTTTTAGACAAAAAAACCAATCGAGCACACCGCTTTACGAGTACGGTTGATAAATTGCGAGATTAAACGTCCAGAATCGTCCTTTTTTTTATAAACGCGCTCTGAAGGCCATACCTGAAAGTGACTTTTTGGCATGCATCGAGGACTGGAAAAAACGTTGGCATAAGCATAAGTGCATTGTATCGGGAGGGGATTATTTGAAGGTGATAAATTGATTTGAAAGAATAAATAAAGATTTTTTGATTTATAAACAAGTTCCGACTACTTTTTGCCCACACTAGTATATATTCAGTAAGGCCCAATATCTGTCTATTCTGTTTCTCCACCACTATAAGATCCGATCAGTTTAATGGTTGCTAACCTGGGTTGTGTTGGCCGTCATTGCTCATCCAAAATATAACTTCATTTTATTTTAAATTTTCCTCCTACGCGTTTCGGTCACATTTTGCGCCTTCATCAGGGAGCCTGCATTTATTTGTTTACATTAATTTTCCAAAATCAAAACAAACATTACAAGAACTTTCATAAACTAACGTCGTTGCTTTTCTTAATTTGTTAATTGTCTTATGTCGTCCCATTGTATTTCTTTTGTTATGTCAAATGTTTGGTTTTCTTGTTATTATTTCCCGTTTTGTCACGTTCGAATCGCTTCCAATTTTGCCATTATTTTGGAAACCGAATTTCACTTGCTATTTACATTAGACCTAATTAAAGTGCTTGCTAAGAGCTGTATTAAAAAGTAAAAAACTGTATAATACAGCTCTTACCAAGCACTTTAATTAGTGTTAAAGTGTATATCAAGTGAAATTCGGTTTCCAAAATAATGACAAAATTGGAAGCTATTCGAAGGTGACAAAAACAGAAGTGGTTTTCGCGAGTAGCTATATAAAGACAAAATTGAGCGAAACCTAGCACAATAACTAAGCCCAAATAATCTTAAAATCCTATGAATCAATAGTTCTTTGAAATGTATATTATTTGATTTAAAAATTTTGAGTACATTATTTGTAAAAAATTTTTAACTCTGTCGATACGTGACATGTCGAACGGACATTTCTATCCATCCTCATATTTATGTGGTTTTTGCTATAATGCAAAGCAAAAACTTGCAGTTAATTGCATTGGCATAGTTTCTCATTGTTTCTTATGCATTCTTGTATAGCCCTTTGTACCATCAGAAAGATTTTAGATAGCGAAAGTACATGTAATCTATAGTCACTTTTTTCCAAAAAATTAAGCAAATTTAATGTCAAAATGAGAAAAATCGCGCTAGCACGGCTGTGAAACCGAATATATCCAATTGGGTTATTAGTAAATGTAAGATTAGCTTACATTAGTTTAATTTGATTGTTTCCCTATGAAAATTCGATCAAATACAGTGTTTTTAACCACTTTAATTTTTTGGCCCAGGTGGACCTTTTTTTGGAAATGTTCATATACATCTTATGCTTGCAGGCAGACAAAGTTTATTTTACATTTTTGCTCCGCCTCCTAACGCTCCTGCTATTTGAATAAAACGTCATATCTGTCACAGTTTTGGATAAAGATGATTTTGTAATCAAGATTATTTATCGATTTGCTGAAGGAATGATAAAGAGGGACGAAAAGACAAATGGTCGCAGTAGTGGCGCCATCTATGGGTTGGTTTTAAAAATCTGTGGCGGTCCCAGTTCATCCTATTCCAAGAAAAGTCCCAGTTCATCCAGTTTCAATCACAGATCCAGTTCATCTTACTGGTTCACACATCACTAACAAGTTGTAACAACTATCGATGCTCGATACACAAATCTGACACCCTTAACAAGCATTTTTAAAGCAAGTAGTTGCGTCATCTATTGGTCAGTTTTGAAGTCTTAAGAGTACTAAATTCTTTTACTATATACAAATCTTTTCCTAAAAGCAGGGCTCAGTATAAAAAACCTGTATAATATTCAAACATCAATTACTTCAATGTGAATTCACACTTCCCACTATTTCTATGATATAAAAAAGTGATCCCCTTCCAGCCATAGGTCCCAAAATAGAATTACGTCACTCGAATTCTCGAACTGACCGCCAAAAAGCCTCAAAAAAATTGTTTCTCAGTGAAACATCGATTCCGCTTAGCTTGTTCTCTGGCAATGACGACGATTTCGTAATGAAAATTTGTTTAGAATTTTGTTTCGTGAAAGAATTCAAAGTACAAAAAAAAAAAAAATAAATAAAATAACAAACGCAAACACACTACGCGATACATTTTCAGGGCTAGACAGAGAGCATACATAGCGATTCCTACGCTTTACAGCTAATTATATAGATTAATACTCAATTCCGCACCCCCTCCCCCTGGGAGAGGCTGTGGCCGCGCCCAAGCAACAACAAGATCAGTTGAACTTTCAGTGTGTTTTGTTTTTGTCTAATTGCGTCATAAGTCAGACACAGACACAGATACAGATACAGATGGCAAAGATAGTTGGATAAATGCCGCTACACATGTGTACGATACACAAAGTCAAGCGGTTTGCCGGCTGACTGCGCTCCAGAGTTGGACGATGGGGACAGAGCCGGCACCAAGCTGTGTGTTTCCTAGTTTTTCCGCCTGCTGCTTTCCCTGGCACTTTTTGCATTTAATAATCGCTGAAAAACATTTGTAATTGTTGCATTGTATGTGGTGAGATACAACAAAAACACAGATACAAACACACACACACACACATAGCCTTCAATGCCAAGTCAGCTGCGCGTATCTTTTCCGTGTGGCGATTCAATAAATTTGTCAGTTAGCTTCTCTCTACGTGTGTGGGTTTGTCTCCATGGGCACAATCAAGAGCTTACGAGTCCCGCAAATGTATCCAACAGATACGCATTGAAAATGAAAACGTTTTAGTTCGTTTTCGAGCTTATCTGAAATACCAGAATTTACATACACCGATGACCTCATCATGAAGAAGTGAAGAGTTGTTGTAAGTCAATCAACAATTGTTTGGTTGGCTCAGCCGAAACAAATGTGGATTTCGTAATCGTCAGCAAAACTTGAAATAACAAAAAACCAAAAAAAATGTTTTTATCTATCAATAGTTGTCCTCGCTCTCGCTGGCATATGATGGTCACGTGTGCGCTCCATCTATGCGTTGGGAGAGGGGGGGAAACTCAACAAAGAAAATGTTGAAATTTGAATTTCGACTGGAGCAACTAGCTTTTGTTTACAAAACTAGTTGGAAACAAGTTGGGTGTGTGTGTGTGTGTGTGTGACGGAACGGAAACGTGAGGCAATTAATTCTAAGGTTATTTCAACTGAGAAACTTGTTGCTCGCATTTCCATTTCAATTACGATGACGTATACGCTACGTCAGCCAACTAATTGCCAGGCAATGAATCAGTTGGCCAACCAGGATTCGTACGAGCCGGCAATTTGGTAGCCAATTTAATGAAGGGCACACAAGAAATTAAGCTCAACTGTCAGCCAAAATGTCGGGCGTCATTTGTCAGGTCGGGCCCAAGACTCAAGACGGGTAGCAAATTGCAATTTGTTTGCTTTCGCAAATTTATTTTAAAGACATGGAACATGCTTAATGTCTGTTGTTGCTGTTGCTTTCGTGCACGCAAATTCTTGACCAGCTCCCAGACATGGTTTTCAGTTGTAAGGTTACCCAATTCATACGGTTTTTACTTTCATTCTTTGCAATTTAAACTGTCTCTGCATTCTCTTTTGGGCGTGCGGTGACCCATTTTTGAAAGCAAAAGTAAAAATGAAAAAAGTGCAGTTGACTCAATTTTTTAGCTTAAACTTCGTCAACTTGTTGTTGACCATGTCCAAGGGAAAAATTAGTGGAATTTGTGTTCCAAAAATGTCACCTTGACAGCTTGGGCCGAAGTCAAAACTGTTGCTGACACGAAACAATTCATTCAAAATAATCTAATACTTGAGTATCAAAAATTTGTAAGGAAAATCTTGAAAGGAGTTTTGACAGCTGTTTTAATCATGTGAAAAGTTTATGGATTATATTCTAACTAGCTGTCCCGGCCCCTTGAGTATGTTAAACACACAACGGACAATTGAAGCTAACATTACATTTGCCATCTGTTAAATCATCTCGATAGGCTGAATTTAATTTAATATTTAGCAATATTTTACGATTTTGTGGACCTTTTAATCTTTTCCCAATGTTCATAATAAGTAATTTTCGTAGATCTTTTGATCCGCACCTCCTATTTACCCGTCTGTTTACCCAAACTATTTAACCGTTGTATATAAATTTTGTAAATTTGTAAATGTTTTTGGACCGTTCAAGTATTTTTAACCGTCTTCACGACCATCTAAACCAGGGATTAAGATCGTAACCTTTAACCAGAAAAACACTTTTAAAATTGTAACCGAAACCGAAAAAAATTGATTTTATAACCGTAACCCTATCACATTTGTTAACACAACCGGTTATCAGAACCGAAACAGAAACAAATGAATGGCTTAAATTCGGTTGTTAATCTACTACTAAAAATTTCGATTTCTTCTCGACTAAAATTTTCGAGAAAGTAAAAAAGCAGCTAACCAAAATCTTAACCTTCCTCATCTTTCCTTATATTTTTTTATTTTACTGCCAAAGTGACGAAAGTATTCACACATATTGTTGTTGTTTATGCGATCACGTT
Source organism: Lordiphosa stackelbergi (assembly GCA_018904235.1). Taxonomy (NCBI): domain Eukaryota; kingdom Metazoa; phylum Arthropoda; class Insecta; order Diptera; family Drosophilidae; genus Lordiphosa; species Lordiphosa stackelbergi. Next base: position 45,096 of record JAEIFU010000021.1, read on the forward strand.
TTCCAAGTAACTATCTTCCACTGAACTGAATAACCATATTCCACAACCGTAATATAACCTTAACCGGAAAAAAGCGATCGGCCAAAACATCAACCGTAACCCAAATAGTTCAGATCCCAACTCATTATTTTTTTTTCACCGAAAATTGTCAATTAAAGCTTTACTAGCAGAAAACTAGAACGAATATTTTGAGTACGTTATTCAAACGCTTTCTTTAAATAAAATAAAAATTTATTCGTTTTCGAAATATCAAGAATTTTGCTCTTATAACCGAGCTAAATTCTTACTCAATTTGGTTCTTATAGGCAAGGGGAGTGGGGTGAAGCAAACTTTGAGAGAATTGCGTTGAATGAAGAATGTCGGGATCAAAAATGCACTTTTAGATCAAGAATTTCACCCTTGGATCAAGAATTTTCACTCTCACCGTACTTTTGAGTACGAATGCTCTTGATTCAAGAGTAAATTTTTATTTATTTTTTCTCTGAGTGTTCTCGATTATTCAAACCCATAATAAAATTTTGTATAATCGACACCTCCTATGAACCCATCTATTTACCCATCTATTTTGTCGTCTTCATTACAATATAAACTTATAATAAAATTTAGCTAATTGCGCATTTTTGATTAAATTTACAATTCCCAACTATTAAAGCTTTACTATTATCTAAACTCATAATACAATTTTTGCAAACTTTCGCAATTTTTTTTGGACCGATTGGCTTTTATCCTCTATTTATCCATCGACAGTTGCCAACTATTAAATCTTCATAATTATCTAAACTTATAAAATTTTGATGAAGCTTCGGTTGTCGGACCGGTTCCTATGGTTTTGGCCAAATTGTCGACACATTTTGTGATAAAGCAAGAATTTCGAGCTTACTTTGTTTGTGCCAAAGATTTTATACCTTTGCGAAGGCTGTTTTTAAAATATCAGATGTTAAGAACGATAACGCTAAAGCCAAAAATTTTTTTACTTCAAAATATTGCTTTATCTGAACTGCGGACTTGCCATTTTTGAATTGGAATTCTGCAGACGGCATTCAAAGAAGCGAGTCAACGCGTGTTGATAATCCACATTCATATAAATTCTCTGTGTCGTTCATACAAATTCCATATTTTTGGGATGATGATTCCGCGACAACACTAAATACCTTGAAATTGATGATGAACTGTAAAGTTTTTAAATCTCGTTAGTTGTATTTGAGCAATTTGGTTTTCGACGTTATTCAGTTCATCACGTACCAAGTCTGCTGTTTCCTTTTAACAAAGTAGTTTTAATGTCCTGCAATAACGAGAAGTTGAAGGTTTCCAAGGTATAGTAGATCCAGAAACTATTTGTAACAAAGCATACCGCAAACAACGTCAATATCATCAAAATTTTCCCCATAAGTTGCATGTCCACCACTTCCATCATGTCCCCATTTTCATATGGCAGTTAGATCTACAATATTATAGTTCTCCGAATTTTGAAGTTCTTGGCTAAGTGCACCAAAAATTCTAGAACCTGTGGCATTTAAAAGGTACCTCAAAAGAATGGTCTGAAAATTTTAGCCTATTGGGGAAGCACAGTTTTTTTGCAGACCGTTTCTCTGATTCAGTTCAATTCGTTTATTATGTAGCCTTCATAAATGGACAAATTAGGTTAAAACACGTGTTGCCATTTTCATTGAAAAAAAAATAGAGGAAAGCTAACTTCGGCTCGACCGAAGTTTATATACCCTTGGAGCATGATATATTCCTGCCATTTTTTATATGGCAGCTATAAGATAAATTCATCCGATTTTGATCAAACTCTCCAAAATTGTGTTGAGACAGATAATATTCATAACTGGAACGTACAAAGACGCTACCATTGAAAACAAAAAAGTTTTTCGCACTAAAACTATTTTTTCGACCGATCATTCCTATGACAGCTATATGCTATAGTCAACAGATTTGGATCAGACTTGACAAAGTTATGTGTTAGCATATCATATTGATCAGTAACGAGTTTGGGAGTGATAGCATTGAAAACAAAAAAGTTTTTCATACTAAAACTTTTTTTCAGATCTATCATTTATATGGCAGCTATACTATATACACTAAAAAAAAAAAACCTAGTCGATCGTGCTTGATATCAAGCAGTTCTGATATCAAAAGTACGTTAAGAAGGAATATTCTTGGATCCAAGCCGAAAATACTGAAATCAAGCACGAATTTCTTAGACGTTCGAAGTCAAGATTAATTGTCTTCTCCTATTAAAGCAGATTTCGTACTAAAAAATCAAGAAGAAAAAATCTAAATTAAAGCCGATTTCTGTCTCGCCGATTCGTGCTAGATTTCTCTGGGTGTAGTAGCCCGATTTGCATAAAACTTGCTGAAATTATGTGAAAAAAAAATTATAAATACGAGGTTGGGTAGCGATAGCATTGAAAACAAAAAAGGTTTTCTAACTAAAACTACTTTTTCAACCGATCGTTCCTATGGCAGCTATATGCTATAGTCATCCGATCAGGCTAGTTCCGACAAATGTGCAGCGTATTTGTACAAAAAGACTTCGTGCAAAGTTTGGTTACGATAGCTTTAAAACTGACGCAGGAGATAGCATAGAAACAGACGGACGGATAGTCTTTGACAGGTGTTCACACATGTATGACAACAATCCCAGAAAACATTTTTTATCGCCGAAGATAAGAATGCGATTCTTTCAGTAGGTGTCGCTTCACTCTGGCGATATCGCATATTTATCGTATTCTCATCTCCCTTCGGCAAGAAATGTGCCACTCTGCGATTCTTCCAAAAAAAAAAAAAATTTGTGCGCGCTGCTACAACCTGCTTTGCCTGTTCCTATAAACAACGAATTAATCAAATGTATATCCACACATTATTATTGAAAGACTTTTACTTACTCAGAGGGAATTCGAATTCTGTTCCCTTGGACTAAAAACACGATGGTACTGACGCTTTAAACAACTGCGCCACGCTGTGCGCCTTAGACGAGGCAACTAAAGGGTTACCTGTATTGAATCTGTTTGAATCTCTCATTCACCCCTTCATGCTTGCTTGTAATTTTCAAGTTCTCATTTTCACTCTGTCCATATAAATAGGGCAATTGAAATTAATTCCTTTTATGTTAAAAATGCGATAACTTAACTTATAACCAACCTATCATTAGACTCTCATCTCAAACTATCGCCAAAGTCACTTTTTGAAGAGGGAGATAAGAAGCCCGACAAAATGTTTGCAGGGAACTGGCAACCTTACAAAAGAAAAAAAAAAAAGTTTAATTTTTTCGGTTCGAGGTTAACAAATTTTTATACCCGTTATACGTAGAGTAAAAAGGTTAAATAAAATGGTGAAGAGTGTTAACAGGCAGAAGGAATCATTTCCGACCATATAAAGTATATATATTCTTGATCAGCATCAACAGCCGAGTCGATTTAGCCTTGTCCGTCTGTCCGTCCGTCCGACCGTCCGTCCGTCCGTCCGTCTGTATGAACACCTAGATCTCAGAGATGGTAAGAGATAGAGGTTTGACATGTATGGGACAAATGCTTCTTTTATCTGCACGCAGATCAAGTTTGTTTCAAATTTTGGCCACGCCCCCTCCCGCCCCCGCAATTTGAGAAAAAGGTATATCTCCTACAGTTTTAAAATAGAGGATTCATACCTTCTAGAGATAGTTAGTAATTAGCAAAATGAATCGAATTGTCGAAGAATTGATCAAGATCGGATGAACGGTTCTCAAGTTATGAGCAAAAAAGTGAACCAAGCCCCCCCCGCTAGCACCCCTCACACCCTCAAAAACATGTTGCATACTTTTCGGATGGTCACACAAAGGAACACTGTTAAACATGTTTTTTCATGAGTAACGGGTATATCGAAGTCGGTTAGAGCCGACTTTAACTTACGCTCTCGTTTAGGATCGGTTTTGGGTCAGATTCGATGAATGCAAACCATTTAGGTTTAACATTGGATTTGGATTCGGTTCACGACCGGTTAGCAATATTAGCGAAACTTTTAGCAGTGCTTCGTGTTGGTTGGTTTTTTTTTTGCACTTAAAAGGAATGAAAGTGAAAGATTATCCGAAGTCAAAGCAAAGTAAGCGTGTATGTGTATGGTCCTGTTCTCTCAGCCCTGATGAAAATTCCAAAATGAATGGCACTAGGCGTGATTCGGAAAGCATACTGTTAGTGAATTGGTTGTCTAGTTAATTTAAGCTTTTCGTAGACTTGAATCTCGTGCATCAGGAACTGTTACCCCGTTTATATGTAGTGAACTTATCGCGTATTTGTGCATGTAAACACTTATGCTGGCTGTACGTCCCAGAATGTCACATTGAATGTCTCAGCGCAGTGTGACACTCTGACTAAATGCACATGCACATGCACGTGCTTTTCCAAAAAAAAGCATAAAAATTGCCTGACGTCGGTTGTGCTTATAAACAGATTTTTCTGTCCTCTTCATTTGACCGGCACTGCAAATGACAAGCAGAATGGATGTCATTTAAAGCATGTCCTGCCTAACTGACGTCAGTTGAAAGTCGAGAACTGTTGCTTAATTTAGATTGATCAGAGGCAGGGTTAAACTGTTGTCAAATTAGTGAAAATAAAACTTTATGATGCTTCAAAATTAAATTAAATGAGCAAAACTTCATTGTGTTACAACGGTTATGGTAGAACCTGAGTGAACTTTTAACACTTTTTCAATTAAGTTGTTTGAAGAGGAACCATAACCTTGACTTAATCAAGCCAATTCGGATCTTTTTGTGTTGAAGTGCTGGGTCGCAGTACACTCAAACTGTCCAAGAGCCTAAGAGCTTTTCAGTTTAGGTGCAGCTTTTTAGTCTACGCCAAGCTTTTGCCTCTGGTAAGTGTGTTACTTGCAAAGCATTAAGCTGTGGGTACAACACAACAAAGGAACTGCCAAAACAAAAAAAGTTTTTTGAGTTATTTTTTATAAGGAATTATTTTTTTGTTTCGGCAGTTTCTTTGTTACTTTCTTTTTGTAGTTCTTTGTTGAGGTGTATACTGCTTTTTTTGATTGCTGTTGAGTATAAACAGTGTTCGATGGATAATCTAAACAAAAAACGTCTGCTCCAGTAGATCAAATTGAAAATCTAAGGATTTTGTTTATTAAAATTCCACATCTTCTTTTGCCCACTATCCCTTCAATCTCAGCATTTATGAGGCATTTGCCAAACGATTTGTGTCCAATGCTCCCTGAAATTCCTAATCAAGGCTTAGACCGAAACGTGCCGGTGCCTGTTCAACATGCGGACGCTCTTCCATCCCTTCCTTGTCCGCCCGGGGACTGCCCGCTGTTTCTCGTTAGCCTCTCTGTCCCTCTCCCTTTCTCTATCTACATAACTTCAACTGCATTGCTATGGTTTTATGATACCGGCAAAGCATTTGTGTTTCCATTTTTTTGCCTGTTTGCCTGCGTGCCGTTTTCTTTTTTGTTCGAAATTGACTTAAAAAATGACAGCCGTCCTGGCAGGTCACTTGAACTCCGATACCCTTACCCAGTCCCGACTGGATTGCTGCACTCTAATGACTAATCGACCTTGCGGCACAGGTAGAAAGCCGCCGGTTTTAGACATATCTCAAAAACACAATTTTATATTCTCTAATTGGAAGCAATAAAATACAGCGAGTACTTGGGGCATTTTAAATGCAAAACCCAGAAATTGTCATCTTTGAAAGCGGTCATTACGCTTCAATGACCTTTTTATACGTCCGACAGGTTGAACAACTTTTCCTGCGCCCCCTGGGCTTTGAGTTGGTTTTGGGTTACAAACGTCGCCGTTGGCTGAGTGTGTGACGAAAGGCATTAAGAATGTTAATGTTCTCTGCTCTTCATCAAATGTCATAGTTTTAATTTCTTTTTGGCGACCCACAAAAAGTGATGTGAAGCAACAGGCAACAAGCAAAAAGTCAATGGAAACGTTGTATTCTAATCCAAAGTGCTTTAAGGGAAGGGAAGGGAAGCTACTGAAAACGAAGGTTGTGCCCAATCAAAACGACTTTCAAAAAATGCATGCAGCTTATTTCGGTTTCGAGTTTTGGAGGTTTGGTTTTTTTGTTGTGGCTTTTAATGATTTTTGCTTTTTGCTATTTACACCGGCCTTTCGGCAAACACTCAATACATGTGTATGTCTAGTTTTTTTGGGTATATGCCACCTTGGTATGTGGGTCGATTGGAAGTGAGGTGTTTTTTTGTTGATTAAAGCAAAACGATTGATTTCACATAACAGCAAAAATCATTGAGGATATTGATATTTGAAACTTATGAAAGTTTTTCATAGATTTAACTGATCTTGATTCTTTAATCGTTTTTAAAACAAGTGAGAAAGTCGGTCAAGCCCGACTATAACATACTCTGTACCTAGAGAAGTAGCTGAATGCACTGCTGCTGCTGCGCTCATCTCTAAGTTTCTCTCTCTCTATCTCTCTCTTTCTCTCCCCCTCTCTCTCTTCCTCTCTCTCTTTCTCTCCCTCTCTCTCTAACATTATGAGGCGTTGGTTGTGAAAGGGTGGGACGGGGGTGGCGGGTGGTGATTCACTTAATTGCTCATTACTTGAGAACCGCTCATCCGATCTTTATCATTTCTTCAGCAAATCGATATATTATATATAATGACTAACTATCTCTAGAAGGTACGAATCATCTATGTACAAAACTGTTTGAGATGTGACGTTTTTTCATAATTGCGGGGGCGGGAGGGGGCGTGGCAAAAATTGAAAATAAACTTGATCTGCCTGCAAGTATAAGAAGCATTTGTCCCATACAAGCCAAACCTCTATCTCTTACCATCTCTGAGATCTGTTTGTTCATACGACGGACATACGGACGGACAGACGGACGGACAGACGGACGGACATGGCTATATCAACTTGACAGTTGATGCTGATCAAGAATATATATACTTTATAGGGTCGGAAATGATTCCTTCTCCCATACAAACTTAATATACTCTATGTGCCTTCGGTACAGAGTATAAAAATGGCCAGCCTCAAGAGCTTCATTATACCCTTGCAAAGGGTATTATAATTTTGCCCAGAAGTTTGCAACGTATAGAAATGTTCATTTCCGACCCTATAAACTATATATATTCTATATCAGGGTGACGAACTGAGTCGAGTGAGCTTTGTCCGTCCGTCTGTCTGTTTCTACGCAAACTAGTCTCTCAGTTTTGGAGCTATCGAGCTGAAACTTTGCACAGAGTCTTCTTTTTACTGCACACTGCTAATATGTCGGAACCGACAGGATCGGATGACTATATCTTATAGCTGTCATAGGAACTATCGGTCGAAAAGTGGGTTTTAATGAGAAAAACTTTTTGTTTTTATAGTTAACGTGTCTCACATCAGCGATTATTAATATTATACGCTTTTACAAAGATTTGGAAGTTTTGGTCAAAATCGGATGACTATATCTTATAGCTGTCATAGGAACTAGCGGTCGAAAATTGGGTTTTATTTAGAAAAATTGTTTGTTTTAATGCTGGCGTTCTTAAACTCTGATGTATTAAAACCAAGGCTGCAAACCTCTAAAATTTTTCAGAAGGTTCGGTCCGGGGGTTCGAACCCGTTGCAAAGCCTAAGGTTCGGTTCGCGGACCGGTTCTCGGAACCCCTGAACCCAAGGTTTTGGTTCGAACCTCGGTTCGCTTGAACATAGAAGAATAAATTCGATTTATTAACACTTATTTTTTAAAATAATATTCTTCATGTCAATAATGCAATTTTTAATTATCAAATTCATTAGCTGACACTAACAGCTTTTGAGAACCGCTTCGTTTAAATTAAAAAGCATTCTTCTTAGATTGTAAAGTGTTGAAAAGGCCCGTTAAACTGATTCCTAAGTTGCTGGAATAGCAAGTATAGTTAACGCAATATTTTTTAAGCCGTCTTTTTTTTCACATTTCCAAAATTTTAAAACATTTGTCGATGTATTGGACAATAATCGAAGGAATCTATAACATCATTTACAGATTTGATATTGATATTTGATTATTGCTTTCTACTGCTTTCAAAAACTTATCTTCCTCGCAATCAGAAGTTGATTCATTTCAAACTCTGATAAAGAATTTCTTTTTAGAGCTTCAGCATGTCTGTAATGTGTATTGTAAAGTTCACAAAGTTTGAAATCTCGGGTCTTAGAGCACTGCAGCCAATTTTGGTACTTAGCTCATAATAGAAGAACGTTTTTTGAACGAGTATAGTAATAAACAAAACATTTCAGAACAGTTGCTCGAAATGAAAAGCAAGCGGAATAAAAATCACTTGCTACTAATTGTGAATCCTGTAGCTTTAAAGAAGAAAAGATATTTTGAACTATCAAATGTTTTTAGGTGGAGCTCTTTTAAAGAACTCTGAATTAAAAAATCTTTAATAGTTAGAAAACGTTCGCATATTTTGTTAACCTACTAATGTCAAACTAAACTGTCTTAAAACATCGTTATCTACTAATTTTGAGCGTGTGCAGCACAACAAACTGTAATTATATAGTCCTCCAGGGAATTTATTGAGTTAACTTGGTCATCGTCCAAATCAAGAAGTTTGCTTTTGAAACACATGAGCATGCTTCATCCACACTATTTTCTTTATAGTTGCATTTCTTTTCTGCTCCGCAGTTGTCATTTCTATTTCTAATGCTCGATCCATTTTCGTTTCTTGACTTCTCTTCTTGAATGATAGTCAGATTACAACGAATTTCTATATTGTATGTGTCGTTGAAAAAACTACATAATTTGTTGAACCGAACCGAATTTTTCTAAAAAGTGGTCCGGTTCGAGTTCAGGTTCAAGGAGTCAAAAATATTTGAGGTTCGGTTCATGGTCCGGTTCGTCGGTCCCAAAAAACCCGAACCGAACCGGTTCTAAGGGGTTCGGTTCAGGACCGGTTTGCAGCCTTGATTAAAACATTTGCAAGGGTATAAAAACTTCGGCAAAGACGAAGTTAGCTTGGCCTTCTCGTTTTTTTATAGCATTCAGTCAAATATTTTGAAAAGTTAATCGAACTCAATTCGGCTTCGTTTCGTTTCTGTGTTCTCAATTCCGAATGAATTACAAACCACTGGACCAAGCGAAAATGGCACTACTTACATAAGAGAAACCAGAATTCCAAGCGAAACAATTGAAAATGGAACAGTCGGAAATGAAAGAGGCTGACTTTTAGGTTCCAGTTCCAAACAGTCGTTGTTTACTTATTTGGTGTCTTATAAATCTCTCGTTTGGTTTGCAAATCGCTCGAAAACTTTGTCACAGAACTTTAAGAGATTTAATTTTCTTATTACAAAAATTTGTTAAAAGGTTGGTGCCCAAGATAATGGTCCATTAAACATATTTGATCTCTCGCAAAAAATTTTCCATTATCTAGTTAGTGCGTATACTCAGATAAGATAAATTTTTAGTTTGGTAGGATATTTCACATGAATAGAAACAATTTTGTACAGCTTTGAAATATGAATACGTTTGAAAAGGCATCTTATTTGTATGAAATAGTTTCTATTCATGTGAAATATCGTACCAAACTAAAAATTTATCTCATCTGAGTATAGGCCTTTAAGAGTTAATTAAATGTATAACTGAAATTGTTTGATTGTGTCATTTGTTTCATGATGGTTTTATGATTTATTTTTAAGTTATTATTCGAACTTCAGTCATCTGCTCCAAAAATAATATGCAAAATTTTAAAATATTTTCGCGGCAGTCATGAAGTATAATAATATCGCCACCGTAAATAGAATGGCAAGTTGGTTTAGGTTGATATGACCACCTTGAGTTAACATATTTTGAATCGCAAATTTTAAAATTAAAATAAATTATAAATTAAATTTTCTTATGCCATCTATTCGTGTTGTTGTTATTTCTAAAATGTATTTTGCTTATTAAAATTGTTCGGCTAGTGAACTTTGCTTATACACCTAACAAACTACAAGAGATTTGGAACCAACCGAAAGAGTTTTCTGTGACAACGAGAATTGATTTTGGTTTGGAATTTGGTTGAACGAGATTTTCTTGACACCTCCTTATATATAACGGATTGCCACCTTGAATCATTGATCTAAAGTGGACTGTAAATATTGAAGCTCCAGTTATTGTATTATGAGAATAGACCATAACGCTTAAGTGGTGACCCAAACCCAAAATATTTTTCTTCATATTTTTGCCTTAAGATGTCAACTTCAAAAAAAAAAACTGGTAAACTAATTTGTAAAGCAATATGCCTGATTAAACACCCAAACGGTCAATATTAAACTGAGATGCTGGTCGCAGTTTTCATCCCTGAAGGACCATAGGCCTGTATCAAGGTGTGATTTTTATGCTTAATCTGGTTATTGGTATTGTAGATTCGTCTCTCCTAGGAAGTCTTCTGAATTACATCCAGAACGATCTATATAATTTAATGATGTAAGATGGTTCAAACCCTGGGTTCAATTTTGGTATACTCTTTCCCACATATCGGACTTATGTTTCGATTAAATTCTTAAATATATAATCGTTCGCCGTTTTCTTTCGTTGTCTTTGCAAGTGTGCAGATCAGATTACGCCCGTCATAGTCCCTTCCAAGTCCAGTGCGATAACTCTAACGACCTTTATCACATATTCTCGTTTTAAGGGGGGATTCTTCAAGTCGAGGCTGCTTGTGGACATTTTTTAAATAGAATCTTATTTGAAAACGTAAAGAGTTTTTCCAATTTAGCTTTTTTTATTATGCTACAAACAGATTAAAGTAAAAAAGATATTACTGCTTCGATACGAGGGCTGTTCAAAAAGTTCTCGGCCATCGAAGTGGGGGTCCAAAAATGGTATAGTGCTGGCGGCCACGATTTCTCGTCTCCAGGTTGTCTGAACTGAAAAATAAACAGAGATATAAACAGTATGGATGTAATTCTGGTCTGAACCTCAAAAAAAAATTATTTGTTGAGGTTCCGACCAAAATGGTCGGAATCCAATCGATTTCATTTAGTTTCATCAAAAACGGTTTTGTGTAACTGGAGATATCATGGCCGCCAGTTCGAAAAACGTTGTTTCGAGATAAATGCGTTCAAAGTTGGAAGTAATTTAAAACGAGAAAGGCAAAGCTAACTTCGTCTGTACCGAAGTTTTGATACACTTGAAATAGCTTGTCTCTACGGTTAGCGACTTCGACCAAACTTCGCAGATCAGCTTAAAAACATTACATATTACCCATGACCGTGTTTGAGGGCAGTAATATTGAGAACAAAACAGTTTTTCTTACTAAAACCCATTTTCCGAACGAACATTTGTATGGCAGCTACAAGAAGTAGACATCCGTTCCGGTCGGTTCCGACATAATAGCAGCGTGCAGTAAAAAGAAGACTCTGTGCAAAGGGACTAGTTCGCGTAGAAACAGACAGACGGACAGACGGACGGACGGACAGACGGACAAAGCTTAATCGACTCAGCTTGTCGTGCTGATCAAGAATATATATACTTTATGTGGTCGGAGATGATTCCTTCTACGCGTTGCAAACTTCTGGGCAAAATTAAAATACACTTTTCAAGTGTATAAAAAAATAAAAATAAATCAAAAATGTACAAATGCAGTGCGAGAATGGTGACAATTCTCCGTCGATTGCGTTTTGTTTTCTCAAAAAACAAAATAGTGGCTTGGCAGTCCGAAAAAGTTGTTTTCAAAGTAATTTATATGTAAAATTGGCCCCAAAGGGGCCAAGCCAAGCTTCTCTCAATCTCTTGGCGTGTGTGCTTTAAATTTTTCGCTCAAGAGAAAGGGACCTACAGTTTAACGCTGCATCCCAACGCCAAAGTTTGAGAATTTGCTTTTTCATGGCTAGTAACTTCAAAGCTGGCGCCAATAGCTGGGTGAAGGTGATCGGTTTTGTAAAGGCTATTTTCTGAAGAAAGAAAATAACCTTTTTAATTAGATGTTCCGAGGCGAGATCGAACCCGATATCGGTTTAATTGGTTATCGTTTCGCGATAATGCGTAATTGTACGCTTGGTTGCCAATCGAAATGCCCATCAAAGTCAAAGCTTTTGGTGGTTACTTCATGCCGTTGCATTTAAGAATTAAGCAACACAAAAATTACTCGATTTTAGCGAAGACATTGTTTGACGAACAGGGCTATCTCAATCCTCTATTCTCAAAAATCCAAAATATAAAAAAGAAATTTTTCACATGAAGAATCCCCCCTTAATGCACTTACTACATCAACTTTCGTAGTATTTGAGCTCTTTTGTCTGCACCGAATTTGTAAATCTACGGCGCCGGCCAATCGCAGATGCATATTGGAAAAATGTTCTTCTTGTTTGCTTGGTGCTGTAGATATAAAGCTTTACGATTTTCCATAAACAAGTTGTAACTATCACAAACAAGCTGACAATTGTTTATCTTCAAATAAACAAATCAAATCAAAATAAGCAGAACGTTTCAGTCGCTGGCTAGCGGTCGATGTAGTAGGTCAGAGCTGGTGTGCGTCGCTTTATTTATATCTAATGCCGATCTCGCTCGGACCGGTGGCTTGCTAATATTAAAAAGAGTGCAACTTAATTCGGAATTGAGAAGAGAAAAATGAATCCCCATCGGAATTGCGTTCGAGTAACTTTTCAAAAAAAAAAAAATAGAATAGATGATGAATGTTGCCCAAAAAATTATTATTTAATTTAATTTAACGATCCGCCAAAGAAATGGTAAAAATGATTCGAGCTATAAGGAAATCAAACAATTGACAAACACAATCAAACAAACACTTTACACCAGTGCACTGGTGCCCACTGCAGTGTCCGGCAAAACACACATGCTTATTTTGCCTTTGCATGTGTGCGTTCAGACACGCGAGAGCGCTCGCAGTTCCCTGCAAACATTTTGTCGGGTTTCTTATCTCCCTCGTCAAAAAGTGAGTTTGGCGATAGTTTGAGATGAGAGTCTGATGATAGTTTGGCGATTTACAAAAACAAAACACACAAGGTTTCGCATTTTTAACATAAAAGGGATAAATTGGCGATATGTGGCATCAATTTCTATTGCCCTATATATATGGACAGGGTAATAAATAAGAACTTGAGAATTATAAGCATTCATTTACGGGTAAATGCTTTCAAATAGATTCAATACAAGTAACCCTCTAGTTGCCTCGTCTTAGACGCACAGCGTGGCGCAATCGTCTAAGACGTCTGTCCCAACGTGATTTCAGTCCAAGGGAACCGAGTTCGAATCGCCTCAGAGTAAGGAAAAGTTTTTCACGTAATTAAGTATAAGTTTGTTTAATTCGTTGTTTATCGGAACAGCAGGCAAGCAGAGAGCTATAGCAGCAGCCAGCAGCAGGTTGTGTAGCAGCGCGCACAAATATTTATTTTTTTGTGTGAATCGCTTTCTTATCCCTGAGAAGAGACTTTTTTGTATCTCCCAGAAGAAACGCTTTCTCTCCTTCAAGAAGTGTCGCAGAGTGACACATTTCTTCCCGAAGGGAGATGAGAATGCGATAATAATGCGATATCGCCAGAGTGAAGCGACACCTACTGGAAGAATCGCATTCTTATCTTCTGCGATAAAAAATGTTTGCTGGGTTAGCACATGTTTGTTATTGCAAAAGAGAGCAGTGTACGCTCGTATAGTGTCTGTGTATCGACGCCGCTGCTACAGAGGATGGACGTCGCTACTTGTATACACAGAAAATTGAACGGTGCCGGACACTGCTTTACACACTTGATGGGTGCGGTGCCCTTCTAACTGAAGTTAATTAGATACCTAGGTCTTTATAAACATTGGTGGGTACAGAGTATATTATAGTCGAGCTTGACCGACTCTTTTTCGTGTTTTCTGAGAAACTTAGCCAGATCAAGTCTTATGCTGACAAAAATTTGAAGTGTTGTTTTGTGCTGATTGTTTAAAACATTTTGATCTATTGATTAACCCAAAGAGAGTTTAATTAGAAATTAACACTCTCTATTTTTTATATGCTGGAACCTTTGATTTTATGCGTCGGTTAGTGTGTTTGTTTGTTTGTTTGTCAAACAATTTTTGATTGCCAATTATGGCTGAAATACTAAAATGTTTTTTATAGTGCAGCTTCCAAATAAAACAGTTTCTGTATCCAACATTTAAATACAAACTTTATTCATTTACGGAACTATCCCAAGAGCTTAATAAAAGCGCCGACTCATTCAATTTTATTGTGAGATTTAATTATTGATATTTTCCATTTTAAGCAAAAAAGTAGGTTAAGTTGTTAAATTTTTTCTTTTTTTTTGTGGCTTTTGTGTATAAAATTATGACTTAATTTAAAAGTGAAAGCTTTAAAGCTGAATTCGGTGATTAAGTAACGCCAAGAGCTTTGGTTTGAGGGTTTTTTTTTTCAAATGCCTAAATCTCCCAGAGCGCAAAATGTAATAAAAATGCAAGACAAACTCCAAAAACTGAAACCAAAATGAGGAGCTGTATCTCAAAGTAATCAACTGACACACAGACACAAACACTAAACCGGCACTGGGCCCGGGGCCTGGGGTAGGAGGGTGTCATGGTCTCGTGTGCGTGCCACAGAACGTAAACAAAAATACGAATGTAAAGAAGAAGCGGAAAGTGCGAGATAAACAGAAAACAGCTGTACACACCACCACCAGAGAGAGACAGAGAGAGAGAGCCACCTAAAGGCGGAGGCGGAGGCCAAGAAGTTGTCCCCGCGAAACCCGTTTCCAAACGGAGGCAACAACAACAACAACAGTTACGCACTTTACGCACGCTCAGGCTGAGGCCGATGATTGTGTGCGTTTTTTTTGTTTTTTGCTTTGAAGAAAAACCGGCTCTGGGTCTTGGGCTTGGGGTCTGGCGGAAATACGCAGCAACTTTGAACGCCCGCTGACACGCACACAAACACACACTCACACACACATTCACTCAGGCCAAACAAAGAAGAAGCCACGCATGAAAATTGCTTTCCATGTATTTTACGAAAGAAGACGTCAACGTCACCAGTTATCACTTGTGTTGTTGCCAAACAACCCTCCCACTTCGGGTCCCCCTCTCCGATTTTGATTTTGTTTCTCGTTGCCCCCCTTTTTGGGGTAATGCGAGGCCATTGTCACTGTTCCTGGGGGGTAGGCATGCGTCTAGGGCACCAAAAATAACTGTTTCCGGTATTTGGGTCACATGAAATTTAATCAAATTAAAATGCTCAACGCTTCCCCCTGCCCTGGTAACCGAGAGTGGGGGGGGGTCTTTTTTTATATTTTGGTTATTTGCATTCCAACGCCTGGCCCCAAAGTGCAACGCTACAGTTTGCCCCAAATTGATTGTAATTCGATGTGGAACTGCAACTTTTTGCTAAGCGTTGACAAATTTTTTGAAGGAGGATGTAGGGGAGTCGTTTATCTAATTCTGAAAATGCCGGCTATATGCTTATCGGATATGGCGTATCACACATGATAGAACGGGTTAGTTGAGTTGTTAAATGGTAAATGAAAAATATTTCAATTTTATATTTATTGCACTCAAAAATTCCAACGTTTTTACAGCCAAGTTTTATCTCTATTTGTTTCCAAATATTTATAGATTTTTTTGTTAGCAAATTTAAGCACTTACAGAAAAAAAAACCAAACAGTTTTTACAGCAAATGCATTTTATGACTTGCTGTTAGCAAATTGAAACCCAAATTGGCATCGAATAACAGTACCTGCATATATATAGTTACGAATCAGAAGATTCTGATAACAAAAATTCATTTGTTCTGATATTTTAGCTTTTTTTTAAGTTTTGTTGTAAAGTTTATTCACATAAGTCTTATGATATCTTCAGAGATTACAGATATTGGTAAATTTTCCTTCTAACATGGCATTTGGCATTTGTGCATTTTAAATTAAAAAAATTTCAGTTTCGACTTGTACCAAAAATATTGCTAAACTCCGCCGAAAAAAATAATAAAAATATTTAATTATAGCTCGTAAATAACTCCCAACCCAATGTTCTGTTTGCTTTGCTCTAGTCACTGAACAAAAAAAAAAAAAAAAAAACAAAATGCTTCTCAAAGGCCAAACTGTAAAAATGTTACTAGAAAAGGTTGCATACTCAAAGGAGCATCAGAGTTTAGCAAAAGCAGAGAGCGAGTCAGTGTGAAAGAGATCGAGAGAGCGCATATTGTTTGCCGCATACATTCATATTGTTAGCCAAGCCTAGGCTGTACGCTTACACACCGATGCATACATACGAAGAAGACCTTTTGAATGCCTTTGAATTTTGTCAAAAGACCCGAGGCAGACCTGAGAAAAATGTGTGTTTCTCTCCTTTTAAAACCAAAGAGAAACCGAGAGCGTGGTTAAAGGTTGTTTCGGTACCTCTATTCCAGAGTTCCCCAACGATAGCCCCGGGGGCACGAACTTACTTGCCAATTCTTACCGAATACTTGCCGAAGTCAACCTTCATTGTGTTTTAGAAAGAGACACAGTCACGTTTTCGCGCTCTCTGCTTGGAGAACCCTGCTCTATTCAATGTGGTAGCGCTAAAGCGGTCGTTTTCTGACACAGACAAACGGGCGACCTCTGAAATATACAGGCATGTTCTCTCAACACTCAATCAAAAAGGGTTTCGTTTTCAAATATAGTAGTAGTAGTTTTAATTATTATATTTTACAAGTAAATCTTAAACTGTCGGGGCTGCCACAGAAATCAGTAGTGATTTTCGTATAAACGCTTGTATTTTATATTAAAACTGCTTGAATTTATATGTGAAGAGGCACCAAAAAGCACGCCTACTAGGTCAAATGGCGAAATTAAAGCGAGTTGAAACCGACTATAAAAAGCGATGTAGATTTGAGTAGTTGATTCTAAATCGCTCAAGTTCACCATAAAATACAAGCGTTTATACGAAAATCGCTAGTGATTTCTGTGGCACCCACGTATAGCTGGCTAACCTGATTACAATTGTTAAAGGAAGCTAATTAATAAACAAAAAGTTTTTTCAGTCTTTTACCCCCCTTCTTGTTTTCAACATTGTTGTATAAAAACCGTCCGTTGAATTTAGCATAATGTAGCTGCTAATTGATGCCTGTTATAGGTAGGTGGGATCTAGAACATTTCGCTTATGATGCTGTTGCGGTATTGCAAAGCGTCTTTGATGAAAGCTGCAAGGGCTATCCAGTTTTCTCCGTTAAGCAAAGCGTTGAGTTCGTTTTCGGATAGGGATAGACGCTGAAAGTGCAACATACGTAACTCCTTTAAGACATGGCAGATTCCAACAAAGTGAGCCACATCTTCCTTGGCACTCATATTGCAGAGGTTACAATCCTGCTGAGTTAGGCTAAGAGTTTTCCTCTTCACACCTAGACTGTCATGGTAGTAATTTTTCGATCCGAGGTTGACGTCCAGTGATTTATACAGGGTCCTCACTGTGCTCCTTTTTGCTTGCGCAATAAACCCGTCCCCCTCTACTTCATAGATTTTGGCAATGATTTGTACGTGGGATTGCTGCCACAGTAGATGGTTTTCAAAGTCGATACTGACGCAGCACTCGTTTGAGATGTTAGACCATATTTCAAAGAACTGGGATCTTTCGCCTTGAAGTTGTCTAGCTATGTTCTTCGGCGGTCTTGAACTCTCCATATTCATTATTTTGTTTACGTAGTTAAAGTGGGTATGCAGTGTGCACGTGTACAGAGAGGGCAGACCAGTTTCAATTAATATTGCATAATTTGCAGAAGTTGAAAGGAGCCCAAATACTTTTTTACGAAAAATGTTAGGAGTCGCTCGGCATGTTCATTAGATGTATGGCCCCATACTTGCGAACCATAGCACAGGATTGAGCGTTCTGCCGCTTGGAAGACTGCGTATTTTGTGCTTGGTTTGACGTTTTTCCTACTAAGCAGTATTTTCCATGACGCGTTTATGGCCACTTTTGCATCTTTCAGCTTTCATCTTTCTCGAGAAGGTGAGCTTTAAATGACATATTGTGTGTCACTAGTACTCCGAGATATTTGAAGCTCTTTACCTTTTCAAGGGTAACACAGTCTACCGTCCAGTCTTCTAGTCGAGAGTAACGCCCGCCATCCTGTCTAATTATCATGATTTTTGATTTCTCCGTGTTGATTTGTGTAGCTTATTAATAATTTCTTGAAGCATTTGCGGAGAATCGGCAAAAATATCATAGTGCATAATGGTCGGTGGAATGAAAATTAATTGCCAAATTACGCACTTGTACAGTTACAAGATGTGGACGGTGTGTAGCTCAGCGGTCAGTCTGCTGGCCTACTGTGCGGGAGGTCGTGGGTGTTCGATCCCGCCTCTGAACATATAATTAAAAAAAAAACAGTTTTTTTCTTTCTTTACAAAATAACTTTAACACATCCGGTCACCTTCACCAGCTATTGGCACCAGCTGTGAAGTATCTAGCCATGAAAAAGCCTTTTGAATCTTTGCCGTTCGGATTCGGCGTTAAGGCCTATTTCCAGCACTTCGGAAAATTTATTTCGTTATATAAACCTTTCTCTGTCTTTCAACGCTGCGCAGTCATTTGAGTATTACTGAGGCCATATTGTTTACCGCTGATCGATTTTTGTTCTGAGTCAAGCAAAACTCCCGACCCTCATGTTAAGGTCACTTCTTTCCTTTGTGTACAACGGACAGACAGAACTATTGCCAGACAGTAATATTTGCCTTAGCAGCTCGGCTCTATAGTCCGTCCATGAGCCAGCAATTATTCGAGTCCAGATCTCTATTGTTTCCTGTGCCATGAGGTCGAGTGGAATGATGCCAGCTATGACCAATACTCCGTCGTGGGAGACGGTACAAAATCCGCAGCTCACTCGGAGGGCCTTACAGTGTAATGTAAGTGCTATGTGCTGTTGCTTCTGCCTAAATCCTCGCTGCGTAGAGTAGTGTGTAGCTAACTGCGTTTGCTAGCAAATTCCTTCTCGGTTGCTTTGGCCCTCTGGTGTTGACCATAATTCGTGCCAGCGATGGTGCTGTCCTGCTTGCCCTACTGCTCACATATATTAGGTGCTGTTTAAAGCTAAGCCTATGGTCAATGGTGACCCCTAGATACCTATTGTACATAGATACATACATAGATAGTGTGGTTGTGAGGTTATGGTGTCGTCCCCTATTTGTATGGTTGCTGTCTCGATGTTCTTCCCACTGCTGATCAGCACAGCTTCAGTTTTGTGGGCCGCCAGTGATAGTCTTGCTGTGTTAAGCCATTGGCTGACTATATTAACCGCTAAATTTCAGGTCTGCTCGATATCAGCCTTATATTCTCAGTTATCGGTACTCATTACTCAATTCTATTCTTAGTATTCGATACTCAGTTCGATTCTCAGTACTCGCTACTCAATACTCAGAGTTTGAGAAGCCATATTCGATTCTCAGTTGTCTATACTTAATACTCGATACCTTGTTCTTAAAACTGAGAACTGAGTACTCGATTCTCAGTCATTGATGCTCAGTACTCGCTGCTCAGTATTCGATACTAAGTATTCGATACTCTGTACTTGATTCTAAGCACTCGACACCCAGTACTTTATACTCGGTAATCATTTCGATTCTCAGTGCTGATACTCAATACTCCATTCGCACTACTCGATACTCCGTACTCGATATTCAGCACTGAATATCTCTCAGTACTCGATACTCACTACTCCGCACTCAGTACTCGGTACTCAGAACTCGTTATTCAATACTTAAAACTCAGTACTCGATTCTCAGTATTTAATTCTTAAATCCAATCCAAGGGCATTCCCACAATCACACCTTTAAAATGCAGAGTAATATAGAAAATAAAAAAAATTTGTTGCTATTGACGGCTGCTGTTTAGGGAATGCCATGAAAAAACTGTCCCGCAGCCATTTCCGGCGAATATTACTTTGCTTACTTTTCACTTTGTGCAACTTTTTTCTCATTTTGAAATTCGCTTTCGGCTGCCTTCCAATCAAATCTATTATAATCTTAGCAGTTTTATAAATAAATTCGAACCAAAATCAAAAAAAAATTTCACACTTTCTACCGTTGTGTGCGGGCAACTGAACCGCCAACCCATGTCTGTCTGATCCGCAACCACTTTCTACATATTTTCAATGCAAGCTGCTGTCCATCTCTCATTCACTCATTCATTCAGTCAGTCGGTCGGCCGGCCGCCCGCCAAAAAAAGCCCAAAAGCAGCATATCAATGCTCGAGCATATTTTGTGTGTGTGAGCGAGATGGCGGAGCCAAAAACAAAATGGCAGCCTCTCAAGCTCTGTAAAACTACAACGCAATATGGTCGCCATTTTGATTTCTCGCCGTTATGTTGTGCTGGCCTGGCCCTATGCTTTCCTCTCGTAGTGCGTGCCTGCTTGTGTCTGTGTGTGTGTGTGTGTTTTTCCGATTTTGTTTTGTTTATTTCGAGGCTTCTTCTTTTATATTTACATACGCACATACATATATATTTTTGGTTGTTGGCCGCGTGGGCTTATGCAGCTACGTCATCGCCTTCTCCCTCTCGTTTATTTACATTTCGAAAGCTACACTGAAAGAAAAGTCCCCCTCTTCACGCATTTTCGATGCCAATCATGCGTAAATTACACGATTAAATTAACTCGAATGGGTTTCGTGCTGCATGCAAAACAACAACCAAAAATAGACAAAACAAAAAAAAAGAAGCGCCGCCTCCCCCTTTCCCACAGTGGTAGGGGGTGGGTGGGTGGGGTGTGCTGCCGGTGTCAAACAAATGTGTGTGGTGCGTTGCTGTGCTTAAGCTCCAACAGTTTTCACCTCACATAACAATCAAATTTGCCTTTGGCATACATATTTCCTTCACTCAAATAAATTCCATTGCCAGACGACTGTTGCCGGGGCGTGGCAGTTTGGTGGGCGTTGGCAATGCTTCCGTTTCACTGGCATCTGCTAAGCAATTTTTGTCGTCATCATCTTCATCATCGCTTCGCACATTGCGTATACGTATTGGAGTGAGCGAGTTTATCTTTCTGTTTTGTTTGCTTGCTTGGCACTTTGCTGGCTTGCCCGCCTGCTAAGCCGCTAAGAATCCTTTTCTGGATTTTATTTGCCTGATCTGTGCTTTCCAAGCAATTTTCAGTTATGCTTTTACTCTTTCACAGCAGCTGTGAGTTTTATTAGCGTACAAGAAGCCAACGACGTCATAATGTAAATACAGCGACCTGACTCAGTCGGCGACGCTACGTCAGAGTTTGTCTCGGGGGAATATTGTTTAGATATTAATTGAATCAATGCAAAATTCCTGAATAACAATTTCTTTTCTCATCTTCTTTTTAGGTATGTGTCTACGAACTTTTTTGTCAGCATTATGTGTTGTAAGTATGAGGGAGCAAAACATTCTTTTTGGCATTTTCTTGACATTTTTTTTGTTGGCTTACAATGAACACTCGTAAAATTTTATCGACTCTAATAAAATTTAATTGAAACAGGAAACTCTGGCATAAATTTCCAGCTTCGCATTGAGGCTTCAATGACATAAAGGGGCGAACGATGAGGAGTTCCTTGTGAATGCAGCATTGCATAAGAAATCGTTGGCTGTGTAATAAAAGGCGAGAGCGATTCCAACATGTTGATTGGGGTAGTTTATGCACATAGGAAATGCAATTGGATATTGTCAATACACATTTGAGTATTTGATTTGAGAAGGGAGCCATAAGTGTGCCATCAGTGAAATTTGAAATGTTACTAAATTGTTGCGTTTGTGCATGTTGGAGGCTTCAGCATAAATACTTGTGGAGCGGGAAGCTCGGTGGGGAAAAAAATATATAGAAAAAAAAAGTTAATCAATTAAAAAGTCTATGCAGACCGATTTTAATCTATGTTTTATAACTGTCGAAGCTTGTATATATTATAATTCAAAACTTTTAATTTTGGCGCCACACGAAGGAAAGTATCACCCATATTCGCTGTTGAGCTGCACAATCTAAGTGTAAGTGTAAATGTATTGAAGAAAATGTCGTGAACACTCACGATTCTTTGATTTGAAACATGATGCTTAGTTTAAGAGCTGTTTAAGGACTGTTTAGTCGCTGTTAAGGAACTGTCAAGACATTGTTAAGTTACTGTCAAGTCACAGTTTGTCACCGTCAAGACACTATTAGGTCACTCGCAAGTCACTGTTCAGTCACTGTCAAGTCACTGTTAAGTTACTGTCAAATTACTGTTAAGTCACTGCTTAGTCACTGTTTAGCCACTGTCAAGTCACTGTTCGTCGCTTAGCACACATGTAGTCATTGTTTAGTCTTTGTCAAGTCACTGTTAAGTCACTGCTTAGTCACTGTTTATCCACTGTCAAGTCACTGTTCAGTCGCTGTGAAGACACTGTTAAGCCACTGTTAAGTCACTGTTTAGTCTTTGTCAAGTCACTGTTAAGTCACTGTCAAGCCACTGTTAATTCAAGTCACTGTTCAGTCACTGTCAAGACACTGTTAAGTCACTGTTTAGTCACTGCCAAGTCACTGTTAAGTCACTGTCAAGTCACTGTCAAGTCACTGTCAAACACTGTTAAGTCACTTTAGTCACTGTTTAGCCACTGTCAAGTCACTGTTCAGTCGCTGGCAAGACACTGTCAACACATAGTTAAGTCACTGTTAAGTCACTGTCAAGTCACTGCTTAGTCACTGTTAAGTCACTGTCAAGTCACTGTTTAGTCACTGTCAAGTCACAGTTTGGTCACTGTCAAGACATTGTTAAGTCACTGTCAAGTCACTGTTAAGTCACTGTCAAATTACTGTTAAGTCACTGCTTAGTCACTGTTTAGCCACTGTCAAGTCACTGTTCAGTCGCTGTCAAGACACTGTCAAGAACTGTTAAGTCACTGTCAAGACACTGTTAAGTCACTGCTTAGTCACTGTTAAGTGACTCTTAAGTCACTATCCCATCACTGTTTAGTCACTGTTTAGCCACTGTTTTAGTCACTGTCAAAACATTGCTGAGTCACCTCCTCTTTTCGCCTATTTTCACTCCTCTCCCCCTGGGACTCTCCGCTAAAACAACAACACAACACACACACGCTGAAATCAAATCATATTCCTACTCTAGACAAGACCTACTAGCCCTCTAGACGTGTGTCTGCAAAACTGTTCAACGGTTGAATGGGCTAGCGCGTCATTCCATACGTTGAGTGCTTAAGGAAATGAGTCAGGTGAAGGGAGAGTGGGTCGTTGAAACCGAAGGTTTCTGGTTCCTATGGAGTATATGGATGGAGGGATAAGCAGCAGCGCGCATATCCAGGAGTGTTGCCTCCCTTCACTTCCAATCAAAACAGGTATGTCCCCGTTCCCTATTCCACCCAAACGAAAGGAATCCGCCCACTCCAAGTTCAATCAAATTTTTTTTCAGTTGAGTATAAAATGTTTTTCAAACAATATTAACTCAAATCATGTTCTCAAAATTGGAACAATATAAACTCAATTTGAGTTTTTGCGTTTTCAAGAAATTGTTCTTGAAGTGAGAACATTGAACTACAAGAGAGAAAACCAGTTCATGCATAGTTTTTGGTAACGATTGTGCTGCTTTTGAGTCCAATGTTCTCGATTGATTCAATTTTTTTTTCCACGCCTACCCCGCACTCACAATCAAAAATGTTGAATAAATACCACATTTTTTAAGATATCGAGTACAAATTTTAAACTCAAATTTATAGTGGCAATAACTATAGTCCCTGAAATTATCATCAAGATCGGATATTAAATAGCCGATTAAAAATATGTTGCATACTTTTCGGATGTTCCCCCTCGGGAGCACAGGAACGCTGTTAATCATATCTTCTCTCGAGTAACGGGTATATCAAAGTCGGTTAGAGCCGACTTTGACTTACGCTCTCGTTTTTTATTCTGTTTCAAGAATGTATTAGGATTGACTTCAAAATATATAAGATTTTTATACCTTGAAAGTTTTAAATTGGAAGTTTGCACGAAGCAGAACATCTCCGACCACATAAAGAAATTCGACAGCGACGAGGACGTGCTTGTCCTCCTCGTCCGCCGTCCGCCGTCTGTCTGTCTCGCGACTAGTCCCTCTTTTAGCTATCGGCTGACTGCACGAGCCTAAGCACGCTGTAAATGCGGACCGACCGGATCACACTCGCCCAATTTCGTTCGAAAATGGGTTTATAAGAAAAACTGTTTTGTTCTCAATATTACTGCTCTCAACACAGTCATGTAATATTATGTTTTTAAGCTGATCTGCGAGTTGGTCGAGTCGCTAACTGTTGAGACAAGCTATTTCAATGTATCAAAACTTTTACGACGAGTTAGCTTTCCCTCCGTTATAAAGCATTTGGGTCCTTATTTGAAGATTTAACCATTAAGGCCTATACTCAGATGAGATAAAATTCGGCACAGTGCTTCATACAAATAAGATGGCTTTTCAAACGTATTCAGATTGAAAAAAGTCATTAATATTTTTAAATATATCCCGAAACAGTCTTTGATCAAGAATTTTGGTATTGAAATAATGGTACTTGAAATTAAAACGGAAATTGAACGGTAAGGTTGAACGGAAAGGAATAAAATTGGGTTGGGGTCAGAACTTAACTAAATTAAGTTAAAAATAAAGGTATGAAATTTTTTTCCTTCGCCACATTAACCTCAATTGGCATTCGGGTTGAAAATAGATTGGTCTTAAAGAAAGTTTAAGACTGTGAAACAATGTGATGCTGTTGGTAAATACATAAATATTTCTTACTTTCATTTTGTAGGATATTCTTGTGATTCATCGGCAGTTGATTCATATCGTTGATTGAGTATCAATCTTCATGGTTTCAAGTTGTCGCTCATAGAATCACAAATTAGTCAGAGCCAAGTCCTCGTTATCTGAGCGTATCTTTTGTGGTTGGTCCCGGCCTTCCCTGTCCGTTCATTATTATTATTATTATTATTATTTTTGTTATTATTATGCATACTGTTCTGTCTGCCTCCGCGGTGAATCGCTCTTCGAATAAAATTATGCATAATAAGTGAGCTGTAGATTTATACGTATGAACTACGTACACAGACAGGCTCGCCCGTTCCCGTGACTCGCTGTGTGCGTTTGTTTATACGCCCATTTGGGTTATTCAACTCGCGGCGAATGAGCCGTTGATCCCGTTTGACTCTTCCAACTGTTTCTGTTTCGATTTGTATTTTTATTTCGGCAGGGGAACAAATAAATTTACATATTTCCGATTATAGATGTGCTTGCATGTGTGTGAGAGTGCGTTTTTAATCGCGTCAATTGGCGCAAAGAATTTCAATTGGCATGATTGCTGTGGAGTTATGTAATAATTTTGTTCTGAAGGTGTTGAGGAGGGTTCAATGGCTCTACACTGTGGTGAGCAGCTGCTGCAACAGGTGATCCTTTTTGCCCTCGCCTGATTTTGATGAAGGTCAACAAACTTGGTGGTGTCTGCGACGCGACGCGACGGTGGTGGCGGCGGCAATGAACTCGCTCTCTGTGTCTGTGAGTTTTTTTTTCTTCGGGTCGGCATCCAGCGAAGCCTGAAAACCGTAATTTGAGTCCAATCTTTTTGGTAGAAATTCCAAAAGAGAAGACAACAATAAACACAGAAACCATACGAGTACCAGCCAGAGTTCCACACAAAATTCACTCAAAAGAAATCCATAAAATGAAACAAGTGAAATAAAATGCAGACTCGAAATGCGTGTCAGATTTAATTTTGTTTTGAACGAGCATTAGAGAGCGAGAGAGCGCCAGATTTCGTCATTGGTCCAAAAATATGCCGGTAGTGTGTGTCGTTTCCAAATCGTAGTCGGTCAAGCAACCCAAAGACAAGAGGCAATGGCCATTCCACGCCGGGCCCTCTTCAAGTTTATTGACCATCCATTTCGGTTAGTGACGAAATTATAGCCTCAGACTGAGAAGCGGGAAGCTGTCCCTGAAGTGGTAAACAGTTCGACTTCCCGCATTATGCTAATACCTTTCCCATAAGTTTTCTATTTACATTTAGTTTTGCGTGCTCCGTTGGTTTAATTGTGTACGTGACAGGGCGTGGCCGGCTTTCACCCTCTAAGCATTAAACTAACTAGGGGGCGGTTGGTGTCTAATCAAAGTTCGTTTCGTTAATTTCGATATGGGTCAAACAAACAGTGGAAAGGGCCAAACTTGTTGTTAAGCCAGATCCATGACACAAAATAACAGCAAAAAACATCAGTGACAAAGTTAGGACACACACGCCAATGGGAAGCTAGTTTCAACTATCGAGCGGGTATGAATCGGCGTAAGTTGCTATGCCGCCTTTGGAACATGAAAAATCTTAAATATTGGGAAGGGTTCGAATATCCTGAAACTATTTGGGTTCAGTTTCATGCAGCATATTTGCAAGGTGGGCGAAACTAGGCTTAAGAAGGATTTCAGTTAAAATATTTTTTCCGGGTAGTGCCAAGAGAGCAAACAGCTTTTTATGGTAGGTCAGAGCTGGTTTTGCGTCGCTTTATTGGAGCTTTTTTATTAGCACACTCAGAAAAAAACGACCGGGATAGTTTAGACCGATCGGATAGAATTTATGCGGTTTTGTACTTGAAATTTTAAGTATGTTTTGTTACTTTAATGTACTTAAATTAAGTACGAAACTTACTGAATAAAAAGGACTGCTAAAATTATTCAAATGAGAACAAACGTTCTTGAATCAAGCACATTTCGTACTTAGGCTAGCCTAAAAATTAAAGAAAATATCGTACTTAGTTCAAGTACAAAATTTCTTGGATTAAGTACAGAATTGACTTACTATGCAAGCTCCAAAAATTGTGCTACGAAAACTGCGAATTATTTTACGTTGAATCTGTTCTTGAAATTCCCTCCTAGTTTTATCACTTTGGTAATGGAGTGTGGGTAGATTTGCGACGTACAGTATAAACATCTTGGTCTTTGGTTAATTCATTTTCCTTGGATTTTGATTTTATATAGAGAACTTAATAGGCTTGGACCAAGAACATTTTGTACTTCTTATTTGAAGTACCATTTTGCTCAAACAGCTTTTGTGGTTGACTTTTGAATTATTAGACTTCGATGAAGCCGTTTTTCCACTATTAGAGTAATCGGGCTGTACAAGACCAACAAATTAAGAATATGACCAAAAAGATATAATAATAGTTCCAAAGACTGAGGAAATAGTCCCGAAACAGCTCAACAAGTATTGGGATGAAATCGACGTATAGATTTTGACCTGATCAAGTATTTTGACTTACCGTACTTTGACACCGTTCGACTGATAAGTACGTCTTTTTTTCGTATTTAAACCGAAACAATTTTGTCAACACGGTTACGCCTTTAAAATCCAATTCTTTCGGTTACGGTTTCGGTTACAGTTATGTGTTTTTATTTCGGTCCGGTTGCGATTCGGTTATAAAATAAAGTAAATGAGTCCGGTAACCGGTTTCAAACCAGTGAAGTATACATACATTTTAATTATAAAAAAAAAATAGGTGTAAGTGTTGTGAACACTCACGAGGCTTTGACGTGTAACATGATGCTAAATTTGAGAGCTATTTAAGGGCTCTTTAAGGACTGTTTAGTCACGGTTAAGAAACTGTGAAGTCACTGTTTACTCACTGTCAAGTCACTGTTTAGTCACTATTTAGTGACTATTTAGTCACTGTCAAGTCACTGTTTAGTAACTGTTTAGTCATTGTTTAGTCTCTGTCAAGTCACTGTAAAGACACTGTCAAGTCACTGTCAAGTCACTGTTTAGTCACTGTTTAGTCACTGTCAAGTCACTGTTGAGTCACTGCTTAGTCACTATCTAGTCACAGTCAAGTTAAGCCTTCATAAAGCAACAAAAAACTCATATGCGTGCACTCCTCTCTTTCCTAGCTGTTGGCAAGTGTAGACTTGCAACAACAATATCATATATGTCTCTCTTCTCTCTCTCCAATGTCTCTCGCAAACTCAAACGCAACAACAAAGTTGCTTAGCGTAGTCGGCACTCGCCTCGTTCGCAGTGGCCCGAGCACTTTTCGCTATTTACGGCGGCACACACACACACAAAAATTCATTAAAATATATTTTGTGCATTAGAATTTCATTCCACGCGACCGTAAGCTTAGGCTGGGCACCCCTGACCTAGAGAATAATATGTTTGCAAAATCAAATTAACTCCACAATTAAGATGTGACTGTTTAAGTCACTTGACCTCTTTGAATATTAATCATAGAAAAAGCAGTAGGATAGCAGGCTCCAGGTCAATAAGACAACTTTTTTAAAAACAAGACACACACACACACCACAAAGGAGGCTGGTTGACTATTTAGCTATTTCAGGAATCACCACATTTCAATCATCCGCAGTCTTTGCCTCTCTTCTGCAGGTTAGCAGAGGCTACCTCATCCCGGCACTGCTATAATCGCTTGGGAGTTCCAAGGGCCAACGCCAAATTGCACAAACCCTTCGTTGTCAGTTCGGGAAATTCTCTTCCCTCAGTCAGCACAGACGCCAATTAGTTTGAATTGACCAAATGCAACCAGACTGGGAGTTTTTTGTTGTTTTTTAATGAAACTAGTTTCGGATTAGTTGCTAACAACTGAGTGGCGCCGACGTATTTCATCACCATGTGCCTGTTTTAGTGACCTTTTTGAATATCAATCATAGAACTTTTAGTAGATTCCAGGTCAATAAGTTATGTTTTGTTTACAACATTTCCAAAAAAGACACACACACCTACCACAATTGAGTTTTACTTTGTGACAAAAGCATATTTTATTTCATATTTTATTGTGCATAGTTCCACTGTGCATGTCCCAAAGTGTGTCATTCGCTGCGTTTGCTCACATTTCGACTGCACCAGACGAAATAGCCCAAAAAAAAAAAAACATATAAAAATCCAACACAAAGTGCAAAATATTTGTGCTACTTTGACTGTGTCTCACTTTTTCGTTTCTCTCCGTCTCACTCTTTCTGTCAGTCTCTACAATAGTTTAGGAGTCATTGAGTCTCAGTCAGCGTAAACAAATTTAGCGCCTCGCCTTGTCACAGAAACAAAATTTCAAAGTAAGTCAAAGCAACAACAACAACACATTAGCAATGCCAATTGGTTTGGATGGTTGTTTGTGTTTGATTAATTTTAGTAGCAAAAGAAAAACAAAAATGAAAAATAATTTGATGTCACTGTTACAATGTTGTATGTCATGTTTGGGGGGCAGTGCGTAAAGAAAAAAAAAAACATTGAGTGGGCGTTTCGCTCAAAAAATGTTGAGCACACATACTCGCTATGTGTTTGATATGCTAATATGGTGATTGTTCAAGTTATGCAATTTGAGTTGTTTTGATGAAAACTCTTGAAATTTATGCAATTTGAGCAGGTAATTGCATTGGCTGGGAAATTAATTGCTCTTAGATTTTGGTCAGCTATGTGAATTGGACTTTAATTAATCATTGACCACAAATTGAAAACCCTCAGGTATTCCACACAAACATTTTATGATTATTAATTAGAAATAGAGTATTTTGGTTTTATTAAACTGGCCGAAAACCGTTTAAAATCGGTACAGGCTTTAAAATCATTGTATTTTGCATGGCTGTAAGAAAAACGAGGGTTCGTACATTATGAAAAGGGAAAACGAAGTGGCATTTCACCTCTGTCTTTGCTCAACTTCCTCTTTGAGCATTGGCTGGGCTGAATCCCTCGAAAGTGTCTTTTGCGCAGGGCTGCAAACCGGTTTTTAACCCAACCGGTTCGAACGCGGAATTCAAGCCTTTATTTTACTATGAACTGAATCTAAAACCGAACCATTTTTGAAATAATCAGGCATGTTCTCAATTCCACTTCTTTTTGAAAAGTAAATCGAACGCAATTCCGCTTCGGTTTTGTTTTTGTGTTCTGAATTTCGAATGAAATGGCTCTCCTTTTACTTTTTGTATTCCACTGGAACAAGCGAAAATGGCACTAGAGAGAGAAGAGAGAAACCAGAATTCCAAGCGAAACGATCGAAAATGGAACAGTCGGAAATGAGAGAGGCTGACTTTTATGTTTCACTATTCGTTTTTGTTTGCACAGCCAAAATCTGGACACATTAAACAAAAAAAAAAGTCTTTATAAATCAATTAAAGACTAGAATGCCAATTAAATTTCACTAACAATTTCTAAATTGATCACAGAATTAAGAAAAATTTACTTTATGTACATCTAGCAACTGTAAGCGTGCGTAATTTGGCAATTACTTTTCATTCCACCGACTAACAAGCATTACTTTTCAAAACGAAAAACTTGTTCGTTTTGGTGTTGCGAGAACATGAATCAATTCCACTTTCGAAAGGTTGCCGTGGAAGTGGAATTGAGAACATGCCTGAATATTCCAATAAAATTTTCCCGTTTGGTTTAAGATAAATTACATTCACAAATGCCTACCGACTTTTTCTGTTCACTGGTGATTATTTTGCTACAGAATCTTAAAATCGCCAGGAAAATATAAACAGACGATCAGCGTTTCTTTTACAATCGTCACCCATTAAAGCCTTCAAACAACTTTGACTTAAAGGTTTTTTTTGCGCGTGTGTTTCAGTAAACTGCAAGTGTGTATGCGTGCTTGTGTACTAGTTTGTGCCACTTCCTCTTTTAAGCTTTGTCTGCTATGAAATGACTAACGGAACTACAAAAGTTTAGCCCAACAACAACAAAAAAGACACTTTGTGCTGACACTTGGCTTGTTTTGCTCAGTTGATTATGCTCACCTGCTGAGAGCCGAACGAAACTATTCCCAACAAACTGTTATCGTACGATAGCTTCATGTGATTCTCTCATCGCGAACTATGAAAGATGCTGCCGGCTTCACCTTGTTAACTCCACCTTGCTATGAAATAGAAAACACGAAAAAACAAAATCAAGTGTTCTATTGAGAGAGTGAGCGAGTCTGTTAAATTGAACAGACAGCATAGATAATAAAAGAATTTTAAAACAAACTTGATCTGCGTGCAGACAGTGGGAGACTACATTTGACTTGACAGTGACTTGACAGTGACTTGACAGTGACTTGATAGTGACTTGACAGTGACTTGACAGTGACTTGACAGTGACTTGGAAGTGACTTGGGAGGGACTTGGAAGTGACTTAACAGTGTTTTAACAGTGGGAAACAGTGAAAGATGGTAGGTGACATAGGTGGGGGAAGAGGGGAGAGAGGAAGAGGGTGTGGGGAAAAAGACTGAAAACAGGGCTGCCTTGTGGTCAAGTTGTGAATTCAGTGCGATTAATTATAATGTTTGTTAGACAGTGACTTGATATTGGGGAACAGTGGAAGAGGGTAGGTGAAAGAGGTGGGGCAAAAAGGGGTGGGGATAAAGAGGGAATGCAAATCTGAAATTAATATTTAATATTTATTTCGATCAAATCATGCGGAATCGGAATTGTTAAATTTTCTCGCTTCTAAAAACCGACTGTGTAACTTCAATCGATCCTCTGGATATCAAAAAGATTCGACCGAATTCTTTAATCGTTTCTCAGAAATCACAACTCTTACCAATTCCGATTAATCGAATTCGGAAATGGGAACAGGCCTAATAATGTTTAATTCATTTCCATTATTCGAATCTGCTCGCGTCTTTAAACAGGAATTATGAAGCAGAACCAGGATTTAATGCCTATAGTTGATGAAACCAACTTACCAGATACATCAACTGCCATTTCAGCGGTTAAACTTAATTACAAATCAGCTTGGACCTTAATGAAGATGATTTTCCTTTAAAAAATTCTGTTGGACCATGAACCACAATCCTTTTCGGTCGACAACAAATGATCGTCGACCACTAAAATAGTTTCTCACCATATATGTCTTATATTTCATAAATCATAGTTTAAAATTTGTTGAAAATTGTTCAAATTATCCAGTTTATCCAAACGAAATCGAAAAGTACATTTCTTGTTATTACTTAAATTTCCAATCAGATTTATTGTCGCAAAGGGCTTCGCTCGTGCCTTGCATATTGAGATTTTGCACACTTTTTCGCAAGTAATTTCATACCTAGCTGAGGATCAAGTATTTCAAACAAAACAAGGCAATCGTTAAATGACAAGGTGTCAGTTTGAAATAAATGGGAAGAAGAAGGCAATTTAATTCGCCGAAACAGGTATGAGAAAACCTGAGCCAAAAAGTTTTTTGAATGCAGGAAGGGAATTCACACCACGGAAAACAGCTTAGTTCAAAGTTCTTTGTTCTTGCATCACCATCCTAAATATAAAAATTAATTTTTTACTTTTTGTCTACTTTAGATGCTTTGTCTTATCCATCAAACTTGGAGTCCATCCCTAAAAAACACTATTGTTTAACCTAGGCACCGATACATAGCCCTTATATCATCTCTCTTTCTCCCTCTTTAATTTAGTGAATTCAACATTTTTGTGTGTAAATTATTTTCAATTTCTGTGCTGCACAAACTTAGAAGCGAAAAAAATTGCGCAATTTAATTGCTTACAGCAGACTTTTTGATTGAAATTTATAGCCCATGTTGTCCTCCGTTTTCATTTTCATTTTCATCTTGTCGACTCGAGCGCGGCAAATGTTGGTCAATGGCGCACACAGAATTTAAGTTTGATGCGTCGATGATTCTTTTTTTGATGTAAATCACGAGACGGAAACGCAAATGTTTATTTGCTCTACTTTGAAAAAATGGAACGAAATTTGATTTACAACCTTAAGGAAAATTGTATAATTGGATCTACCTGTTTCCATTTCTGGTATTTATAGTTGCACTTGAGAAAAACAAAAAAAACAAAATACTGTTGTAATTTGTTTATTTATTTTCGTATCGAGAATTGGCTTTCTTCCTATTTACCATATCTGAAAATGATTTGGACTGCCTGCTAGGTAATTGAAAGACGGAGTGAAAACATTTGCATAGGGCCAAGTAGTGCCTGTGCTGATAAACTGGCAAGCTGAAGCGCACAAAGAGTGGCCTAATTAGTGTCAAGTGTTGCCCCAGCAGCAGCAGCAGCAGCAGCTGCTGACAGCAACAACTGAGCCAGACAAAGGAGGGAAGTCAATTAGATAGATACAAAGCGCAGCATAAAAAACTCAGTATGGGGACTCGGATTCTGTGGGGGCTGCAGCAGCCGTAAACAGTAGCTAAAACATATCGTACAGCAAAACAAAAAAAAAGTATCTTACAAATACGCTCGCCGACAGCCAGTGGGCAAATACAAATCGAGTTGTTGCGGCCGCTGTCGCCGCTTTTGCGTCGAACTGAATCATGACCCAATAACCCAATTTTCGTTGAAACGTGCCGTCCCGTTCGCTCTCGCGAATATTGCAGGCAACCGCAATGACAACAGCAACCAGCACAGCTTGGTTAGGCTTGAAGCTGGTGGCATTGAGCTACAGCTACTAAGTATCGAAGTGCATTCATTTTCAGCAGCTGCGACGGAAGACAAAGCTTTAATTTGAGTATTCAAATTTCACTCATTTTCGCTTGATTTCGGCCACATTTGCACTTCAGAACAATTGAATATCAAATAAATTAATGCAAATATGCCAATCAGCCTGCCAGAAATCTGACTGTCTGTCAATCAAATATCAAATATTTATTAATCAAATCTGGCAAATGGAACGGCAAATAAGTGCAATAACTTGGCCTGCATTTGAAGCAAATATGTCTAGATTTCATTCCAAAATTCAAATGACATTTATCCTCATTCAATATCGAACTGAAGTACCAAACAAAATATTGAACTAATTGGTTCCATTAGTGAACTTTACGTGAAAGTTTATTTAGAGGCTTTCAAATTGAATTTCCATTGGATTTCTCAACTAGTCCTAGTGCTGTAGGTGCATTAACGGGTGCACTGAGTACTTAGTAGAACTGTCAGGGGATTATCGTCAACGTGTGCCATTTTTGTACCCTGTGCTAAATGGACCAAGAGTATATTGAGCCTGGGTAAATGTATATAACAGACAGATGTCATGGCATTTGACCAGTTAGAGCTTTCTTTAGATTTTCTTTCCAAGAAAGGCTCCTGGGCATTAGAAACCCTTTCTAAAATGAATAAAACTAACAGATGGACCTGCATTGTGGAATCGCAGAGAAGCTCCAAAGAGTGGCACTATGACCTGCTACTTAAATTACACCTTCAAAGTTGATTTAATTTGTAACATTTTAAAGTACAGTGTCAAGATTTTTGGCCTAAACTTGACTATCTATGTCGATATTGGAATAGTATCATTTTGGTGTTTATGTTTTATTAAAAAGTGCTCGATTTTAACGATATTTTGTGATATTTTCAAAAAATCGACTTACAACTTGAGATTGGCGGTCTAGGTATTCATTTTGGACCCATGGTTTCTTGATGAAATTTTCTTAGAACTTTCTGTAGATTTCGATTTGTTATACGCTTTGTGTGAAAAAAAATCGACGACCGAATCGAAATATACAGCTCTATTCTCGTTTCCGAGTTCTATTGATTGGAATTTTTAAGAGTTGTGATTTCTTCGAAACGATTGAAGATTTCAGCCGAAAAGTTTTGCCATCAAGAGAGTAGAATGAATATAAATGGAGGTTTTAAGATTCCAAATTCTGCTTTTGGAATGTGGAATTGGAATTGATCGAAATCGAATCCGGGACAGGCCTGATAGATTTTTTGCACAAATTTTTGAGAACGGATTATAACTAAAAAATGAAAAAGTGTGCTTTTGTTAAGAACTGATGTTATTCTGCTCTGAACTAGCACATTTGAATTCATTCAATAAATAAAGGAGTTAGGAGTAAGGGAGGGGTTTTAAATTTCTCCCTTTTTTCCCCTTTATTGATCCCAAATCCGTTATTTATTGACCTATCCCAAGAATTACATCAGTTCTTAAGCTTAGTATGGCGATACTTGCGAAAAGTGTCAGGATCTCTCTTAATTTATATATAGCAAGTGCGAAATAAATCGCTCATCTCTAGTTGCACATACTCCCACCCCTAGCTGACTTGTTTTCAAATTGAGCAGCAAATAGTTGTTTGCCTTAAATGCGACGATCAAAAAGTTGTGCAGCTCATCCGTTCGATTAAATCATTTAGCCATAAGTATTAGAAAGAAAATTTACTCAGTCGACAACGCTTCTGTCAGAAATTAGTCAGCTTTTCGCTCACTTAAGCTATCTTATCTATCCAACCACAGTGATTAAATACCGGCAATATTAAGTATCTTTTTGGGCACTAACGTTAAGCACCAGCAAAATTGAGAGGCAGCGAAAATTTTCTCTCGAATACTTATTGCTACATGGCCAAGTTTGTCATCATCAGCCATTTCATATATCTCTAAAGCGACTATCTGACGATAGTGTAATAGCAACGCAAACTTCTCAAAAAACACACACGCTCATTTATGCGTTGCGTGTGTGAGTTTAGCCACGCCAAAGCGCTTTACCTTAGCACTTCATTGTTGTTGCAAAGGGAGCTGTATAAGTTCGTATACTGTCGGTGAGTCGATGTCTTTGTCGCAGAGGGCTCTTGTATACACAGAAGATAAAAACGTGCCGGAGTCTGCTCTAAATATTTAGAAAATTTATCCTTCTTTGATGTAATTTGACAGGTTCCATTTGATAAGGCTGCCATCACACTGTTTGATACATGAGAAATGATAATCTAGTAGGCCTGCATTTCCTCATGAAAAGCTATATGATATGACAAGCTATTCTTTAAGACATAACAAAAAGCAGGACTGCTAGTGTAACATATCTCAAAAGATTCTCTTAGAGAACGTGCAACCAACTACTTAGAGCTAAATGATAAGTGTAAAGGCAGCTTTAGGTTCTCGAAAAAAGAATTAACACGTATTTGTTCATATTCATGTCATACGTACTTATGCCTTGTACCAACAAGTTGAGCAAAAAAGACATAATGGAGCTAACTCCCACTTCACATAGGTGCCTCCTTGAATTGCTGTTCTTTAACGTATAACAAGCCGCGTTGCAATAATTTCCTAGAAAAAAGAAGCAATTGTGAATTACGGAATTAATCTCAATGGTGGTATTTTGGATCAGAAAGATTTATTTTGTTATCAAAAATTTTGATTCAAAATGAAATAAAAATATTTATATTTTTATAAAGTTCATTTTAATCAGGTGAATATCAGCATGAATTTTTTTTTTTTTTCTCTGTGTATGTATTTGTGATTACGAAAATTATGGTTTACATCAGGGGCCGGTAAAACACACATGCTCATTTTGACGTTGCGTGTATGTGTGTAGCCACCCCCATTTAGCTCTGTTTTGTTCTTGCAAAGAGGACAAAATAAGTTTGTACTCTGCTCGTGTCTAAAAGTCTACACAGAAGATACGTACGTGCCGGACTCTGATTTTTATATATATCACACCTTTTTGTATTTCAGCGTGAAGACGAAATCATAATTCTATTATTCTATTGTTTTTGTTAAGATATATGGGCATGCCCTTGGAATTAATATATATAATATTTTCCCAGGTGCTGTAAAAGAACCAGCTCCATTCGCATTTTACTGATGGCGGAAGCCCTATATCATGGAGAATCTTATGCCAAATGGAGCCCATACATTATATGTGCTTTTATGAACAATTTATGACGTAGATAAACATTAATGATTGGCGGCACGCCTTGAATTTTAATGCACAACCTTGGTCAGTGGTTCATTTGGATTTCGGACAAAAGCTAAATGGTAAACTTGTCTAACAAACGTGAATGTGTATGCGATATAAATACATATAATTTAAATGCAAAACAATATTTACGAAATAGTTTTAAATCCATGGTGAGCCATCTCTGCAGGCTGCCCTCACGTGTGGCTTTTGAATTATGTTGATTTTTGGCTTGCTTATTTTGTGAGCACCTGTGGAGAAAACTTGAACAATTGAACAGCATGAGAAGTGTCTGTTTGCATTAAAAGGAAAATATGATTTAAGTTTAGACATAAATTCAAATAGCAAACTGTTTTGAGTCTGCAAACAGGTTATCAATGTTTTTCCTCTTGGGATTACGCTAAAAATCTTTCTCAAGGAAATTCAAATCGCTTCATACTTCTAGTCAAATTGTATAAAGTTCTCTAGTGCCAACTTGTTCTATTCAAGGTTGATTACCCAAATCAGCTCAGCTCTACCCTCGCACCTTCAAAGCTTCACATGCTGATCGTTCATTTTTTTCTCCGCCAGATTTTGACAACATATGAAAAAATTCTCGTGGGCTGACGTGCTTTTATAAAAAAAAGGGCCCAGCATTGGAAGTTGAACAATTTTTGTAGCGTTTTTTGTATTATTATTATTTATTTTATGTGCGTTTGTTTATTTCATAAATTAAGCTGCCATTGTAGAGCTGTGTGCGTGCATAATAATGATTGTCGTTGAAATGAAAAAAATATGGTTTTCCCTGTTTTTTTCCCCCATTTCGCTGGCCATGTAAACAATTAATTAAAATATGGATTGTGTCAACATATAAAAACATATTTTTCATATTTTAGTTCGAATTATTTAAAACAATGCTCCGCATTTGTAAACAACATTTTTTCTTGTGTTCAATTAATTCTTTGCTTATTGTTTCAAGGTAAATTATATTAAGAACTCTGTCGAGTTGTAATTTATTCTTATTGTGCATGTGTAAATCAGCTGCGGAAGCTCAAAACTACAAACAAATGAGGTAGAATTTTAGTAACATCGAACTTTTATCAGTAAAATTGCGTAAGAGGGAAACATAAATAACAAATAAATTGTACAAGGTGAACTTGTTTATACAAAATGTGTAAAAAGAAAAATGTATTTGCCACTGCTTAATTTGTATTTTCAAAGATTTATTTATTAAGTTATTCTGGGTCCAAAAAAAGTAAACAAAATGCTGAGAAAAACCACAATAAATCCACAAAATATAATTTGGTTATTTGTTATTATTGTCGTTCACTTTCAGCGTAAAGGACTATTCTGAGATGAGATAAAAATTTGGTTCGGTCCGATACTTCACATGACTAAAAACCATTTTGAGCTGCTATGAAATATGACAGATTTTGAAATTTGTGACCCTGTCTGAGAATAGCCCTTAAGGAACTTAAAACACTTGGAGGAAATTACTTTTCCAAAATTTGACTTTAGTCCGCATTAGTTTGCACAAAATATTTTTAGTTTTCGAATTCGTAGCAAAAATATCATGAATTCATATTATACAAATCGGTTTGGTTCAAGTTTATTTGGGTTTCCCCGATTTTTTGTTTTTGAATATGGCTGTGTTATTTATTATATACTCGATACTTGATACTAAGTATTCGATACTCGATTGTTAGTAATTGATACTCAGTACTCGATACTCAATACTCTATGCTTAGTACTCCATACTCAGTACTCGATACTCAGCAAGAACTTAGTACTCAATACTCGGTATTTAATACACAAAATGCTTTATACTCAGAACTCGATTCTGTGTACTCAATACTCAGTACTCGGTACTCAATACTCTATATACTCAGTACTTAATACTCTACTCTACTATATTCAGTAATCGATACTCAGTACTGGGTACTCAGTGCTCTAAGCTAAGGACTCCATACTGAGTGCTTGCACATACTTTATACTCGGTATTCTAAACACAATACTCGATACTATCTCTTCTCTTCTTTCAGTACATGGTGCTCAAAACTCGAAACGCAGTACTCGTTTTTGTGTACTCTGTACTCACAGTACTCAATTCTCGATACTCAGTACTCAATAGTCTTCTCTACCATAGTCAGAAATCGATACTCCGTATTTAATGCAAAGTACTTCATACTTAGTACTCAATACTGCTTTCTAAATACTGCGTTCTCAATACTTACTGCTCGATTCTCATTTACACAATTTTGTTTACTTCGATACTGTTTACTCTATTCTCAGTACTTTGTACACAATACTAGATATACTCAGTACTCAATACTCTACTCTACTCTACTTACTCAAATCGATACTCAGTACTGGGTACTCAGTGCTCTAAGCTAAGTACTCGATACTGAGTACTTAACTGTGTATTCAATACTCATTGCTCCAGTCTTACCACATACTTTATACTCGGTATTCTAAACGATACTGAGTACTCTTTATTCAGTACTCGGTACTCCAAAACTCGAAATGCAGTACTCGTAACTATGTTCTCTATACTCCGTACTCAATTCTCGATACTCAGTACTTAATAGTCTACTCTACTATAGTCGGTAATCGATACACAGTTTCAAATGCAAAGTACTCCATACTTAGTATTCAATACTGCTGTCTCAATACTGCGTTCTCAATACTCACTGCTCGATTCTCATCACATACTTAATACTCGGTACTCCATTCACAATACCCGATACTCAGTACGTGATACTGAGTACTCAATACTCAGTACTTGGTACTCAAAACTCAGTACTCAGTATTCGATTCTCAGTACTCCATACTCAGTACTTGAGGAAGTAATCAGTAACAGTACTCAGAACTCGATACTCATAACACGTAACTAATTACCCGATACTCACTATTCGCTACTTACTACGCATTGCTTATTTCGGGATACACTAGTTACTCAATATAGCATACTCAGAACACGATACACGTACTCAGTATGTGTGGGAGGGGGTATGTGCCGATGTGCACCCACGAAATTACATTCATACTGCCGACGTTGGTTCTTTGAGTTTGGTTGTTTGTTGTTGCAAATAATCTTCGGATAGTGAGTGCTTGCACATGAACCTCTGGTGCACACAAACATGATTTAAGTTCGCGAAAAATTTGCCACATTCTTGTCACTTTGACCTTATACATCAAGGGAACCTTGCTTGTCATATTCAAGCTGCCGTTTATTTTGGGTGCGTCGACTTGGATAGCCGACTTTTCTATCGTATTTCTTCTTCGGCCCGATATTTATATCACATTTTGCATAACGGCCGCTGTTGTTAATATCGTTTCTGTTTCTTGAGAGCTGGCAACAGTTTAGATTACTTTACAGTGTGTAAAGTTTACACACTTATGCCCCATACGGACATCAGAAGTAACGAGAAGTTTCATACAAAAATTGAGGGAAGAAGAAGCAGAAGTTACAACTTCGCCTCTTGAACTTTTTGCCTGTACGGAGGAGCGAAGTTGAATGTTACACTTAACAGACAATGTCGCACTTAACAGCACATTTGTGGAGACTATGTAAAATGGCTGTGGGCCTTAATATGCTTTGAGCAGCAGACGCAGCATTCAGAATGCACCATGTAACTTCACTCTGCTTCTACCTGCACCGACCAGCTTTTAGCTAAAGTGAAAAAAATAAATATAAAAAACATGTCAGAAAAACAAGAGAGAAATAATTGTTGTTTTGAATTATTTTTCCATGACGAAAAAATGTCTTTAATTTTGGCGGTGAAAGAGCGGAATGTCATTATTTATCTTTTCCACCCCAAGCATTCGGACCATTTTGTAAACAAGGCTTGACGAGAAGTAGCCGAGCTTCTACAAAAAACCAACTTGACATCAAAACAAAATACAAATGATCGAGCAGTTTGACCTACCGCCAACCAAAATAACGAGAGCGTAAGTTAAAGTCGGCTCTAACCGACTTCGATATACCCGTTACTCATGAAAAAACATGTTTAACAGAGTTCCCGCGTTACTTGGTGTGACCATCCAAAAAGTATGCAACATTTTTAGGGTGGTAGCGGGGAGGGCTCGGTTCACTTTTATGC
Organism: Lordiphosa stackelbergi; assembly: GCA_018904235.1. Classification (NCBI taxonomy): domain Eukaryota; kingdom Metazoa; phylum Arthropoda; class Insecta; order Diptera; family Drosophilidae; genus Lordiphosa; species Lordiphosa stackelbergi. The sequence goes on from JAEIFU010000021.1 coordinate 85,635, forward strand.
TTATAACTTGAGAACCGTTCATCCGATCTTTATCATTTCTTCGGCAAATCGATTCATTTTGCTAATTACTAACTATCTCTAGAAGGTACGAATCCTCTATCTTTAAAACTGTAGGAGATATAACTTTTTCCCAAATTGCGGGGGCGGAAGGGGGCGTGGCCAAAATTTGAAACAAACTTGATCTGCGTGCAGATAAAAGAAGCATTTGTCCCATACATGTCAAACCTCTATCTCTTACCATCTCTGAGATCTAGGTGTTCATACAGACGGACGGACGGACGGACGGACGGACGGACAGACGGACAAGGCTAAATCGACTCGGCTGTTGATGCTGATCAAGAATATATATACTTTATATGGTCGGAAATGATTCCTTCTGCCTGTTACATACATTTGCACGACTTTAGTATACCCTTTTTACTCTACGAGTAACGGGTATAAAAATACCAAAAACTGAAATTTTGGGCGTAATTTTTTTCTTAAGTCTGGTAACACTGCTCTTACGTTCCACGGCGACGAAACATGGGGGGAAGTTAACTAAATTACGTACTTCGGATGTCCGTATGGGCCTTTACATTTAAATCGGAATACTTCAATATTCATTCATTCGGAATACTTTTGGGTAAGAATTTCAGTTGATGCTTACAAAAGTGACCCATGCTTTTCGGAATGCTTTACCTTAATCTATTCTTTGGTGCCCCGCACTTGTGTTCAAGCGCAAACTGATAGCTGTGACCTCTTCACTTATGCTCAAGCGCAAGCAGATAGCTGCACTGTTATATCTTGGATCAGCAGGAATCCCTTTAGATTTAAAATGTTAAAAAGACCGTAACCCAAAAAATAAATTTTTTTATTAAATTAAAGCCCATTTCCACTGGCATCATTTCTTATCATTTATTTTCTTTAAATTTTGCCGTTTCCATTGACAACTATTACGGTATAATGGTTTTTACTATGCTGTTTTATAATATATTTGAAATACTGTATTTTACAGTTTATGAGTGAAACATCTTTAATTCCGGTACGGACGAATTTAGTTAAAATTTGAAATATCGTCATGTGACGCTCACCCAAATTTTTTTTTTTTTTTTTTTTTGCAGTGGCTCGGCACACACACACAAACGTTTTATGCAGGTTGATGTTAAGAGAGTAAAAGAGAGTAAGATGAGTTTAAGATCACACACCCACACCAAACATTTCATTTACAGTTCTTTGCCTATGGCTCAGCCAAAAAAAACAAAACAGAGAAAACTACCACAACAACAACGAGAGAACAATAGAGAGCGTACTTCCCACAACTTTGCTTAAACGCGAGAGAAGTGAGGAGGCGAGCAAGGGGAAGGAAGAGGTTGGAAAGATACTAAAAAGGGGCAACTGGGTGGGTTCTGGGAAAGATCTGATAGGATCTGGTGGTATTTGTGGCTGGGATCTGGCAGAATTTGGCTGGGATATGGGTGGGATCTGGTTGGACTCTGAGTGGAATCTGGATGGGATCTGGGTGGGACCTGGGTGGACTCGATCTAGGTGGTATCTCGGGATCAGGCGGGATCTGGGTGGGATCTGGCGGATCTGAAAGGGACAGGGACTAAGGGATCTGGAAGGGATCTGGTTGAGATGGGATCTGGATGGGACTGGGTAGCGGGTCTGATCTAGGCGGGATCTGGATAAGATTTGGAAGGGATCTGTTGGGATCTGGAAGGGATCTGGTGGGATCTGGTTACGATCTGGTTGGGATCTGGGTTAGATAACTGAAGCACAACTGAATGATATTTGGGGATCTGAGGTCTTGCGTATATACGTTTCACATAGTTGAGTTCAGGTAAAATTTGTGATTTGATGCTCTTTAACAAAAAGCCTTTTTCTAAAATTTTTTTTCACAACGAAGGACGTCACAGTTTGGGATTTCGTAAGCGAATAACTTAAGCATTTTCCAGCACCATAAACTCCTACAGTTGGTAATAAAATTCCAAGATAATCCTCTTGTGTTTTGGAAATTTGATTGAATTTATATGAGAAAACTGCAAACTGTTTTGTTGATTCATAAAAATAAAATAACAGTCTCGGAATAGCATAGAGCAGTATCAGCTAGAGTCGCGTTGTTGTTGTTGTTGCTATTGCTGTTATTGTAAACAAACATCACGCGTTGACGCTGAGGTTGTATAAAAGTTGTGTAATTGCAATGCACTCTCGAATTGTCTGGCTGGCTGGGTTTTAGCGTGCAACTGTCTGTCATGATAACAAAAATAAAACTTTAATAGTTATACCAAGTTAAATTAACAACCATTGCCGGCAAGTCTAAAATATAGCTAGTAAACAAGGTGGAATTTTTAATTGTTCCTCTTGTTTTTGGTAATTTTTTGTGTGTTTTTCAATGATGCAATCATATAACCGAATCCTAAGACTCCTGTTCTTATATTCTTATGTGAGGGGAAAACCTACTAGACCCACATAGGTCTCATGTACCGATGTATGTTGTACACGGTTATCAGTGTCAGTGACAATGTAACAACAATACGCCCTTATAATATGGTAAATGCAACCTTGCGACACGACAAAAACCAAATGAAGGCGAACAAATTGCATAAATGGAACTGGCATTGGTTAAACGAATGCATTTATTCAAGCGAGAGTTGTTCAAACATTTCTGTTTTTACCGAGCCAAATGTTGAAACAACTAGGTAAATCGAAAGATTTGCAGCAAAAAAAATTTAAATCAAGGCTACATATTGCTCATTAGAACCTCGTCAATTAAGATTTTGTTTACCTTTAAAATACTGAACTTTTTTTTTTTGTAAAAAAGCAACTTTAATATTTTTTCCATTTTTAAACATCAAAATAATTGTTAAGCATTGAATTGAAACATCATATAGTAATAAAAAAAAACCAATTGAAAATAATATTTAAGTCGAAATATTTCGAAAATTAAAAGTCAAGTTGTACAATGGCGATCTATAGAAGGTTAGAATTTGCAAGCCGTAGAAGAAACCTTCATTTATTTACAACAAATATGAACGAAAACAAATTCGAGCAAAAATTTGAATTTTCCTGGAACCACATTTTTTCTCAGAACAATAACTTCTATACAAAGACTCAAACTAGCCCTCGTGAATTTGATGCTATTACAAATCTTTCCGCTAATTAAACTTTTTTTTAAAGAACTCAAGTGCATTTCAAAACCTGGAGAATTTGTCAAGTTCGGTTCAGAAGTTCGAAGCTAAAATGTCTTGATTGACTCATTTAATTAAATCACATAACTCAGCTTTGAATAAACTCTGATTTGGAAACTCATCGTCATACAACGTCCGACAACGCATCGAGCGGTTAGACGAAAGTCAACTGATCGAACATTTATGTGTATATTTATTAAGCGAACACAATTTAGCGTTGAATAAACTCAGCGTCGTACAGGCAACGATTTGAGATTTGAACATTTATGTGTAAATATATTTTCGGCGAACAAAATGCAGCGTTGAATAAATTCATCGTCATACCGACTACGCATCAAAAGGTTATATGAAAGTCAGCTTATCGAACATTTATGTGTATTCAGCGTTGAATAAACTCAACGTCTTACCGGTAACGCATTAAGCAAGTGAATGTCGTCTGATTGTACATGTTTGCAAGTAAATCCCCCAGCCAACATTTCATGAAATTTGTGATTACATTTTAGTCTTTGTCGAGTACTTAGTCTGATTAAAATAGTCATAGATGCGCTTGTTTTCTCACCATTAATCGTACTTTTGTCGGGAGACAATGGTCCGCTAGCCGCGACTCTTCATGAGGTGACTTTTATACCGTTTTTTCTTACACAAAAAAAAAAGATCAAATTCATGCCGATATTAAACAGATTAAAATAAACTTTACAAAAATATTTTATTTTACAATATTTTCATTTCATTTTGACAAGAAAATAATATCTTTCTGAACCAAAATAATAGCATTCACGTAAATTCATATTAAATAGTTTCAGAATGATACTGAAAATATTAATATGATACGTAAAAACATAACGATTGGAAATTTGTAAAATATCAATTTGATATTTTATAATATCGGCTTAAAATTGATATGAAAAAATATAATTTTTTTTCTGTATATCAAATTCGAGTCATTTTGTGAGTCTTTTTCGAGATGTTGTTAATGAATCACGTTTTGAGTAAAGGCATGAATCATTTTCGAGTCTTCCTTAAATCGCACATGAGATTAATCACTTTTTAATCATCAAAAGGGACCGAAAAAGACTCTTCCTTGTGAATTTCGTAAAAATAATCTTCCAAATGCGTGGGCGGGCACACTCAAATTTTTATACCCTGTACCCATTAAAAATGGGTAAAAGGGGATAGTGAAGTTGTGCAAATGTATGTAACAGGGAGAAGGAAACATCTCCGACCCTATAAAGTATATAAATTCTTGATCAGCATCAATAGCCGAGTCGATTTAGCCATGTCCGTCTGTCCGTCTGTCTGTATGAACGCGTCGATCTCAGAGATGGTAAGAGATAGAGGTTTGACATGTATGGGACAAATGCTTCTTTTATCTGTACGCAGATCAAGTTTGTTTCAAATTTTCGCCACGCCCCCTCCCGCCCCCGCAATTTGGAAAAAACGTTATACCTCCCACAGTTTTGAAGATAGACGATTCGTAGTTTTTAGAGATAGTTAGTAATTAGCAAAATAAATCGATTTGCCGAAGAAATGATAAAAATCGGATGAACGGTTCAGAAGTTATGAGCAAAAAAGCGAACCAAGCCCCTCCGCCACCACCCCACCCACCCTAAAAAAATGTTGCATACTTTACGGATGGTCACCCTAAGGAACGCAGGAGCACTATTAAACATGTTTTTTCATGACTAACGGGTTTATCGAAGTCGGTTAGAGCCGACTTTAACTTACGCTCTCGTTGTCAATTGTACAGGGTATTGTATATTGAAGTCGGGCTACTCGACTGCAACGGTCTTACTTGTTTCTTCTCTTCATTTGGCTGACTCCGCTTAAAATGTCAGGCAAGCACACTCTGTCTCTTCTTTTCCATGTATGGCAGCAGAGCATTCTATTCAATCGTCGTTGAGCCAAACGAACAAACACACGAATTTATTGGAATGAAGACAAACATATTTATAATCAGAGCGCTAACGAGGTGTGATTTGTAGATTAAAAAAAAGTGAGTTTATCACTTTATCACTAACAGTGACAGAGTTAAATTACTGTGAAGACACTGTTAAGTCACTTTTAAGTCACTGATTAGACAATGTCAAGTCGCTGTTAAGTCACTGTCAAGACACTAATAAGTCACTGTCAAATCACTGTTAAAGCACTGTCGATACACTGTTTAGTTACTGTCAAGACACTGTTTAATCACTGTCAAGTCACTGTCAAGTTACTGTCAAGTCACTGTTTAGTCACTGTATAGTCACTTTTAAGTCCCTGTTTAGTCAATGTCAAGTCCCTGTTTTTCACTTTTAAGTCATTGTTTAGGCGCTGTCAAGTCACTCTCAAGACACTGTTAAGTCACAGTTAAGTCGCCTTTAAGGCACTATTAGGTCTCTGTCAAGTCACTGTATTAGTCACATTGAAGTCACTGTTCAGTCACTATCAAGTCACCGTCAAGTCACTGTTGAGTCACCCCCACGTTCGGTTCTGACTCTGAATACCAAGAGATTTCAGTAAAGCGCGTCTCTACCCGGCTAAACAACCAGATCCAACCTTTTTTTATGGTTGTTGTTATTTCACAAATGATTTTCTTCCTATATAGCGCCAAAAGCAATTGCCCAACTCCTTAAGCAACCCATGCCAGCATTTTGTTTAGCCATGTCACTTGGTACTTTTTGGCACGTTTTTGACTTAGTTCGTTTCGTTGCGCATATTATTCATACCCCAAGGATCACCCAACTGACATAGCAAAGCAACGGAAGCAAAAACCTAAAACCCTCCCACTATGCAAAAAAAGGTTTGCCAGCTAAGTGCATTTTTTGCTGTTGTTCCCATTGCTAATCCGTCTAACATTGTCAGCTGAAATTCCTTTTAATACCATTTGCACTGTTTTTTTTTCGTGGCCATTTCAGCAGGGTTGACGCACGAATGACACCTGAAATAGTCAAGAGCATTTCAAGCTTTAATCTGTGCCTTAAGACTTTGATGGTAAAGCGTTCCGCAATTATTTTTCATTCAGCTCGATTAGCTCTGCCCACTCTATATACACATACATGCATAACATACATAATATGTGAGTTGTATGCCTAACCTTGCGCAAATATTGCAAATTGACCTTTACATAAATAAACGTTTCAGCGTCGTCGTTGTCGTCATATGTGGAAATGCATTTTTGTTTTTGTTGCAGTTCACAATTTAACGCTTTTTGTACGTGAGTTTTTTTGTTGTTCTATTTTCGCCACTATGTTTATGCAACGCTATTGATTGTTGTGATATTTGGTAATGCTCTCAAAATGCAATTCATATGTGTTGAATTAGAGTTTTTTTTTTTGAATTTGTTTACTCTTTTTGCTTTGCTTATACATATTTGTGAGCCTAATTTCGGGGTCTGAGTGGAGAGAATTGTGTTGGATGGATATTGTATTTTAAAAAAAATGGAATGGATTTAGGATTATAAAAATTATTTAAAATCCTCAGTAATAGCTATTTCCAATATTTACACAAATTATTTGAGTATGAGACCTTGGCTTGAGTAACAATGGCATTTACCTGTTTTTGCTTGTTTCCATATCTCCCAGTTTACTTATTTACTTAAGCTATAATTTATAGCTTATAGAGAAAGTAAGAATCATTTTCTTATCCCCTGGATGAAACGCATCCTTATCTCTGAGAAGAGACTTTCTCGTATCCCTTCTCCCAGAAGTGTCGCAGAGTGGCACACTTTTTCCCGAAGCGAGATGACATTGCAATTGCTATGCTATATCACTAGAGTAAAGCGAGGCTGCTGGAAGAATCGCATGCTTATCTTCTGGTGCACCAGTCCTCGATACTCGCCGATTACTCAATACTCAGTACTCGATACTCAAAATTCATTACTCGACAATTACTATTCAGAGCTCGATTCTGAGTATTCGATACTCAGTACTCGATATTCAGTACTTAGTACTCGATACTCAGTATTCGATACTCAGTACTCGGTTTCACTGGTTTTTTTTCTCATATTTGGAGAATCATTTATTCGATCCCAATATATGACAAAAGGTAATATTCTTTTTCTATTTACTAACCGATCTTAATAAAAATTTTAGAGATATATTAATTTGAGTTTTAAATCATGTGATCAGAGATCAAAATCTTTAGAATTGTGGTTGTTTTTCAACATATCGTGGCAAAAATTCCACAGGAGACTTCATTTCAAATTTGGTTACTCTTATAGTCTTTGAGACCTGGGTGTTTATTTAGACCAGAGGTCACAACAAATTGGTTCCCCCTTTGCCTGTGTCAGAATAAAGGTACTAAAACAACCTTCAACTACGATCTCAGCCTCTCTTTGGTTGTGGGAGGAGAGAAACAGATTTTTTGTTTTTTTTTTTTTTACCTCTCAGGTTTGTCACGGCCTTTTTGGCACTCTGTCACTCTGACTCGCTTTCTGTTTGTGCTAAACTCTGGCGCTCTCTTGAGTCTGCAAGCTTTTCAACTAACATTTTTACAGTTCACCCTGCGAAAAGCACGCATTTTATGACAGATTGACTGAATTGGGCTTGGTTTGGGGTTGCTCTAAGACCGATCAGAGCTGTTCAACCGCAGCCCCTGAGGGAAGTCCGAGAGAGTTTCGTTTTTGTTTTATCGGTCAGTGACGTGAGCAGAGCAAACTGAACATTAGGTTGGGAGTTATTTACGAGCTATGATGCAGATTGATGGTATCTTCGGATGAATCTTCGGAAATTCTATCTCTAGAAGGTATGAATCATCCATCTGCAAAGTCGGGAGCTGAGAGCTTGTTTGGCTCAGCAGGACCTTCGAATTCTGTCTCAAACTTAATTTGGTTAAATTTAAATTTAATGCCAATGATATCGGGGTTATCAACAGCAACAAAGAGATGGGTAACAGGCACTCTCCTCTGTGACCATGACACGGCTTAATTGTGTGGTAAAATTAAAAAAAAAAAACACCAACATTCGGCTTAAAACGAGATTTAGAAAGTTTAGAGTAATGAAATGCTTAATTAACTTAAGCCACACAACGAAATTTCCCTAATAAAATTTCCGTCTTGAAAGCTTTTCAAATCTGGCTTAAATTAAACCTTAAATTGAAGCTGATTCATCATCAATCAGCCCAAAATAGCCAAAGATGTGTTACCAATTAAACGATTTTGAAATATAAATCAATTCGTTGCTCATTCTTCAAATCATTTACCAACAAATAATTATCAAATTAGTTGTCATTCGGACACGCTCCAGGTAACATCGGAAAAGAAACAAATCGTCAGCTAAGCTACTTAACTTTGATGATGGAAATTAATGTCAAACGAGTGCAGAAACAAACACACAATGATGTCAATTTTAATGGCATTTTAATGGGTTCCACTGGAGACGAAATAAGTTTCTCCAGTCGCCGTCACAGCAATAAATGCCAAATATGTAATTTGCATTTAATTTGACATTTGAAATGTGTTGGCCACAGTTTAACATTCAGCATGTCAGCAGCCTGCCTGCACTTTCACTTGCCGCCAGCTTCTGACCAGGTTCTTAATGAGCAGCTTAGACCAGAGCCAAAGTTGGTCATTAAGTTTATTTACCTTTGAGCAGCTTCTGCAAATGAAATATCATGCTTTGGCGTATTTAAAAACGGTTTCACATTTCGCTTTGGTATTTTGCCGCTGCATTCTTCAGCCGTTGTTATGACATGACATCGCCCCCGCCACCGACTATTTGCCAACTGCAGTAGTAGCATTTGCAGGACTGCGAAATTGCTTCCGCCCTCATTCACTTTGCTGTTGTCGTTGCTACGATTTCTTTGGACTGTTTTTTCTTTGAAAGGGTATTCAATTTCACAAAAAGGTTTTATTTATCCCGGATATTATGCCCAACAAAGGGAGCCGCTAATCGGAAGACGAGGAGTTTATATTCATTAGTCATATTGATGGGCAGAGCAAGGAATATTGTCAACTTGAATTGGTCTAAGAAAGAAACTGTTAAGAAAGATGGGAAAAAAAGAAATTTTATTAAAATTGTTGGAATAGTTCATATCTATAACAGCGAAATGGAAAATTAATTACGTTTATAACATAATGGCTCATTTGTAATAAGATTTTCTGAAAATTTATAAGGTATCGAATAAAAAATATAACCGCTTGGCTTCTGTGTTAACTGAGGGGGGAGAATTTCCCCCATTAATACAGACAAAGCGTCTGTCACTTGGCTAAGTCTGTTCGAGTTGTTTTTTTGCTATAAACCTGAATTTGGGGTTCCCAAGCGCTTATAGCAATGCTGGCATTAGATGGCAAAGACTGCTGATGCTTAAATCGAAATACAGCAGCCTCCTTTGTGGTGTGTTTCTCGTTTTAAAAAGTTATGAACAAAAATATCTAAATGACCTTTAGCCTGCTATACAGTTCTACGATTGAGTTTCAAATAAACTCTATGCAGTTGTTGGATCCATTGTCGACCAGTATATGACAAGTTGTGTGAGCGCATTTCTTTTGTTGTTTGGGTTTTGCCGATGGGAATTTAAAGGGAGTTTTTTTGCACTGATCGAAATGTTGTTTTTGTTGATCCTTCATTGGTTATTTCCTTAACACACATACTCAATTAGTGTGTTTGTGACTCTCCCGCTCTGTCTCGCACTCTGGGCAAAAGCGCTTAGTTCCAAATGTTCGCTGAGCGCCTCTCCTTCTTGCGTCATCACTTTAAACTTGAGCAAGAAGCACGCTTCGTGTCAGAGCTAGCCGCCAAATGTGCTTTTCATAGAACATACGTATTCTCTCTATCTATGCGTGTGTCGGCTGCGACGCCGGCAGAATTATAACTTCCTATTCCTGTTATAAGGCAATTGCCAGTATAAAAATGCCTATAAACCGCGAACCAAGGCTTCGTTGGTAAAACTAAAAACGCAGCTTGGTCTATTTTGATCTCTAGTTTATGGTTTATATGATCTCGATAATGGGTGCTGTCAAATGTGGTACCCACTATCGCGGTTTTTCCTTGTGTTTTAAAATCTCTTTTGTTCTTTTTTTTTTTTTAAGAGTAAAAAAATAAAAAAAAAAAAAAAAAAATATATTTAGTGTTTTTTTAGATTTTCTAAGTTGGACCTCTATGGGCGGGGTACTAACCGCTTATCCATTGGAGGCGGGAATTTGGTAAAAAAATAGTGGTGACTCCCTTCATCTTTGGTGAATTTTCCAAAATTTTAGCTCTCATCTTTATTTGACCAGCAACAGATGTTGTATGTGTATGTTGCTAGTATAAATGTGCCCATTAAACGCGAACTTGACGTGCTGAAGAAAAACTGGGTATGAGGTGTTGCTACCTGATGCCTCTAGTTTCACAATTTATTGGTCTCAATCCCAGGCTATAAAAAAGTTGAATTTTGTTCCACAGTGTAACAATCGGAGGTGACATAGAAATCATTAGAGATTTTGGTATAAACGTTCGAACCTATGGTTCGATAAATAAGCACCACTCATACAATCGTACATATAGATTTGATATAAACATTCGAACTTGATTCGGTCTTGTATGGAACAGCGGCCAATACTTCCTGCCTATATCAATTTTTTCTACTTTATATTATATTAAACATAAACACCCTCACTCTCCAACCTATGCACACCCACGTGCCCCCCCCATTATTTTTTTTACTTTACGTTAACAAATTAAAACTAACATGCAACACCGATACACAAAAAAAAATATGGAAATGCGAGCCTGGGTTTGGCCACTCGATATTGGCCACAAAAAAAAATATTAAACTTTGTTACGTCTGTGTCTCCCATTACCTAACTTTTGGCAGCAACCTATCAGTCTACACCTCTTTAAGTTCGTGAACGAGAATTCGACTTTTTTTTTCAAAATTTTTTATTTTTCCTTGATATTATCTTTTTTTAATGACAAAAGTGTATGAGGAATATCTTTGGTCAATTGCCTTATAGAATATGTTTCTTTTTGTAACAATTTTTTGGTTATGTGACGCAACCAAAAAAATGAATATGATATGGGCTCACACGAGCCACTTTGAAAAAAGTCGGTTTTGACTTTCAAAGAGAATATGGACCGAACATGGAACCTCCGTAAAAAAACATTGAAAAACAAACAAAAGAACACCACAAGCAAAAAGTGCTCGTATATAAAAAAAACAGCCTGTTGCCGCAACAATTTGCACTCTTCATGATATTTCTTAATTCAGAATGTTAATTTCATATGGCTTAAAAGCACGAATTTGAACTTTTAGATGGGTGGCCAAAACCCCCACAAATTTTCGGCAAAAATCACTTTTTTCAATAGAAATAAAAACAACATATTTTTAAAACTACCCAGTATTTTTTGTGTCGGGTGCTGCCAAAAGCAAAGCACCGTGACCCGTTTCACAGTACCCCCAGATGCCATACAATTTAAGTCAACCATCAGTCAGTTTGCTAAGGGGTAATCATCGGTTGACCGATCAGCACAGCAACCCAGACGTTCGCACACAAATTGTCAGCCAGCCGTCAGCGGTTTTGGGACTGCCATCGGCCAGGCCATTTACCATTAACCACCCGGCATCAGCTAAGGGTAACCCAATGGAGAGGCCGATCGGAACAACAATACCAGAGGTAACATAATATGCCAACCATCCGCCAGACTATTTCGGAACAGCCATAGGCCAGCACATTTTGGGATAACTATCCGGCATTCGGCTAACGGTAAACATCGGACTAACCGATCCGCATAGCAATATCAGAACTTATACTTGAAATGTCAGCTATCCGCCAAGCGATTTGGGACAACCATCGGTGTGGCCATTTGCGTTAACCACCCGGCAAGTCTGTTAAGGATAACCATCCGCCAGACCGATGCGTACAGCAATACCAGAGTGTACATAGAAAATGTAAGACCGCGGTTGTGTAAAAGTTTTTAAAGAAAGAAAAACTTTGTATTAGATGTTCCTAGGCGGGATCGAACCCTCAACCTCCCGCACAGAAGGCAAACACACTTCCTGCTGCACCACAAACGGCTACATTTTTGTTAACCATTTGGCAATATCTAAAGTTTGCAAATTATATGTCGTTTCCCCTTGTTGATCCCCAAAGATAGAAATAAAGACCTTTACTGATTTGAATGATTTGGAACCGTCATATGATGGAAATGCCAGAGAGAAAAATAAGGTTTGTTAAAAAAGACCAACTTTTAAATTTGGCGGGATACTATTTTTGTATGTTGATACACCTCTCCCAACATATACATATACCTATGACGACATGATCATCCACTTTGCGCTTATTGGATCTTTTGGACAGCTATCATCGTACAATTTTTCTTCTTAAGTATGACGCTTAATAAGTTCATAGCTGATGAAGAAGCATGTGTATATGGTTGTGACACCAAGACCGAAGCACCATCCCCCCCAATTCAAGCTGCCAGATTCTAGTACGGTCAATAACGAATATTTCGTGAGGATATGTGCATTCTGCCTTAAGCATTCCGTACTTTGCGGTTTTTATCCGCCGACATTCGTCTACCCGACTCTGCAGACTCTAAATCAGCAGACGCGTCAGTCAGTCGACACGAATTATAATTTTTTTTAAGTGCGAATGCACAATCTTTAAGTTTCCTGATTAAAGTTAAATAAGTAGATGCGCGTATACAACGCTTATCGTAAAATAATTTTAAATGAGAACGTTATAAAATATTTCAAATATATAAAGCACATTTAGTTCGGCTTTTGATCTTAGCAACAGTAGCACTGAGCTAGAGCATTCGACTGAGAAGCGTACGGTCTCGAGTTCAAATCCCAGTAAAGGTATGTTTATAAAAAAAAAAAAAAAATTTCAGAGTTCTTTCAACACGTTCTAAAAATGTGTTGTGATGTTGCGGTGGTTGGTGGTAATGTATAGAAACAAATGTATATATATAAAAGTGAAAAAACGAAATATATTTGTTTCCTTTGGTCTTTTGGGTGATAAAACCGCCTGGTTTATGTATAGTCCATACCGCCCGCCATAAGGCTTACCCAAACAGCCTTCCGCTCGGTTGGACACTTTTGTTGACCGCTGGCGGCGGTGTCCGGTTCAACATCCCAAAAAATCTAGCTACCCCCGCTCAGTATTGAATCACGAATAACGAAAAATATTGATTTTTGACGAAGTTATGTTCGAAAAACAAAACTGATCGCAACCCCCACCCCCCACTTAAAAGTTTTCACTTACACGTACGATAGACACGCACGCACACACATACACATATAAGAAACAGCACAAAATGCGTGGTAAAAAACACGAAACGAAGAGGCAAGGTGGCGCTAAACTAGAAAACTTAACTATTTAGAAAAGTTTCTTTGAGGGTAAGACAGGGGTCACACATTTACTCTAACTCAAATCATGATTACAAAAATACACCACTCGAGGACTCCGCAAATAATATTTTAGACATATGTAAACAAATTATTACACAAAAATCATTAGTTGTTTAGTCAATACCTTTATTTTCATATGTTTTAGTTTAAGTCAATTGACGCGTTTGTTTAAACTTATGTCTTGTGGGGACAATTTAAGCTCTGTCACTGAATTTGGCGCGTCGCATGACTGTTTACTGTCTTTAAGAACTAGTTTGGATACTTACAAGAGAAATTTCGAATTTTTTTTTTTTTTTGGTAGAACGACCCGTGCTATGGTTCGATAAATAAAGGAACCACTTGGAGAACCGCAGGTTTTACTTTCCAAAAAGTTTGAATCCTGGACCGAACCTTCTCTAGTTTTGAGAAAAAAATTTAGTATAGTAATATATTGCATATAAAAATATCCTGGCTACGCCACTGATGTCAGTAGGGGAGAGTGGGGGGTTGTGATCATAGTTTTGTTTTTCGAACATAACTTCGCCAAAAATCAATATTTTCGTTCTGTAAATTTTGTATAGTAGGTAAAAGATGCACAAAACTTTTAAAAATTAATTTTAAAAAATAAAATTTTGGGTTTGTTTTTATTTTATATTGAAAAAAAGTGATTTTTTGACATTTCGAAAATTTGTGGGGGTTGTGAGCCACCCATCTAAAGTTCAAATTTGTGTTTTTAAGCCATTATTCTTTATTAAATACAAAAATGAACAATTTTTCTCATATTCTGAAATAAGAAATATCAATGAAGAGTGAAAATTGATTGACGGCATCAGGCTCGTTTTCTTTTATATACGAGCACTTTTTGCTTGTGGCTGTTCTTTTGTTTGCCTTTTTCAAAGTTTTTTTTTACTTCTTTGGAGCGTTTTCCTCTGTTTTATTGCGCGTCATTGCAATATTCTCTTTGAAAGCTTCAAAACCGACTTTTTTCAAAGTGGCTCACAACCCCCCATATCTCACTTTTTTTTGGTGACGTCACATAACCAAAAAGAAATTGTTACAAAAACAAAACATATTTCCATCAAAAAGGCAATTGACCAATGATATTTCCTTCATACTTACCTTTGTCATTACGAAAAAAATTTTGTATAATATTTACAAGTCAAAAATGAAAAAAAAAACTTTTGTTTTTGAAAAAAAAGTCGAGTTCTGGTTCACGAACTTAAAGAAGGTGTAGACTGATAGGTTGCTTGCCAAAAGTTAGGTAATAAGAAGGAAGACACATGACATAAACAAAAAGTTTAAAAATATTTTTTTTGTGGCCAATCCCCAGCGGCTCAGAACCCCCCATTCTCTCCTACTGAACTCTTGGGTTAGTTTTATGGGTAGTACTGAAAACACTAGTGAAATCAGTCATAATTTGGAACAATTCCTACTTCTCAGGTCTGGGAAAAAAATTCTCAAAAAACTGCACATTTGTCCGAATCTACATATATGAGTCAGTGAAATCATTCTATTAACCGTTCAGTTCATTTTTATTTCACACAAAATATTTGGAGGTTAATTTATGAAATTTTCTGACCACACCATCGAATCTACATACCTGGTTTAGTTTGCATCAAAATTTACTTTAAAAATTGAATTTAAAAACTAATTTAAATTAACATTAAGCGAAATATATCAGCGCTATGATTTTAAGTATCAATTTATGGCGCATATACTTTTTCATTTTCATTTGAATCAATTAAAGTTGCACTTAAAATCCGACAAAGTCATCAATACTCTGCTTGTCGGTTTAATTGCAGCACAGTCTTTCGGCCGTCTCAATTTGAATTATGGTTATTTGCATTATAATACAGGAAGTGGAGTACTTACCGTCCATTAAGGAAGGAAAATTAATCCAGCTTTAAACTATACCAATACACCAGGTTCTTACTTATAGAAGTATTGGTCAAAGTTATTTCTTAATCAGTCAATGTATTTTAATATTTGGCCACACTGATAAGGTCCAATCAGTGTGCTTGTTTACAAATTTGCCGCCCGGAGCGGACCGCCCTCCCTCGCTAGCAAAAAGTAGAACATTAATATTAAAAGAATAGTCGAACGATACCTTTTCAGCTCAATTTATCTAAAAACTTGCTCTAAGATTTAAATGAATCTTTCAACATTTTCATAAATTATGCTGCCATTTAAAATGCCATAAGCATAAATGTCTTAGGGTTTCTCCCTCATTTTTGATGCCAGTTAACTTGTTTGGCACACAAAAAAAAATGCAGAAAATCAACAAAAACAACAACCGAAATTGTGCAAAATGCGAAATGTCTTTTTAGCGCGTCGTTTACAAGCCATTTCCATTTCCATTTTAACTGCCATCGACAGCATAAAACAGTTGTTAAAAGCAGCAACAACAACTAAGTTTCAAAAACAGAATTGCGTGTAAAGTCACTGGTGGCTGGCAACAAAGTGCGCGAAAATTTAGCTTAAAGCTGTTTCTCCCCCCCCCCCCCCCACCCATCCTCCACGGTATCTTCACTCGCTTGCCTGTTTTATTGCAAAGCATTTCCAGTTGGCCCAAAGGGGTTTTCACTTTTCTACCCCACCCACAAAATCGCACTTCACTTGCACCAATAGCTGTGTAATTATGAAACTTTTTGCATTTTAATTGGATTTTTATTGATCTTACGCACGTGATGGTCAAATAGGCAGACAGACCAGGCGATTTCGATATGATTAACGGATCCCGGCAACACTGTGAAACAATGCAATGCGGTCTAACGGTAAATGCAGTCGAAGAAAACGCAGCTGCCAAAGACAATGACCATTGGGATAGACACACAAATTGCAAATGCTAATGGCGAAACGTGAGTTTCGCTTTTGCTTATTATTTCAATTCAAATTTGCCTCCTTTTTGTGGAGTTTGATATTCGCGGCTTCGAGCTGAGGGTAGAAAGAGTATATTAGTTGATGGGTAGACAGCAGGAGCCTTGCACAGATATAAAGATTAGAAAATCGACTAAATATTTGCAGGTCATATTATGCCTCGAAAGAGTCATTTGAGCTAAGAGTATGGACTCTTTGTAGCCACTTACATTCGGAGAACAGCGGGCTAACTGCTAGGGAAAAGAAAGCAGAAAACTTTAAAGATTTGGTTTGCCGTTTTACAACTTTACTTTTGTTGCTGCATTTTAGCACTTTTTAAAGTCGTAAAACCAAATATGGTTAATAAAAATATAATTTTAAGTACCTTATAAATAATTTTCAATGATTTTAGGATTTCTTTTTCTAGTTTGACTCCTTATGGTGAAAAATTGAGCCTTTTGATGAGTTACACAAATCGATCCAATTTTGGAGTTCTTCAAAAGAGCGAAATAAATAGTGTTCGGAAGGTTTAATGTCTAGGCTATGAGGCGTGTGGGCTAGGACTTCCCATTTCAACGTTTCAAGGTATGTTTTGACCGGCTGCGCAACATGTGGCCGAGCTTTGTCAGGTTGCAAAATTATTTTGTAGTGCTTTTGCATGTTTGTTTATTTCGGCTTACTGACGCACTAAAATATCATGGTTAGCCGTTAGTTCATCTGTCAGCCGCATGTGTGCGCGCGCCTTAAGTGCCTATCAAATCTCAGCTTTTTGTCGAAGACAACGCCAAGGTATTTGACTTCTTTCTCTGGTGTAATGAGGCAGACGAATAGGCCTAATTGTGCTTAGCTTGTATTTTCTAGTGATCGGTACTATAATGGTTTTCGTAGGGTTTAGGTTGAGCCCAACCTCCTTGCACCAATCAGACGCTACTTTCAGTCCTGAGGGACTATGTCAATTAGGGTTTCTTCGTATTTTCCTGTCGCAGGGATGACAATGTCATCAGTATATCCTTGGCATGTTATGCCCAGGGATATAAGTTTTTCTAGGAGCTCATCCCTGAGGGCATCCTCCAGTTGTGGTTACTGTGATGGTTACTGCAAAAGCTTCTCTGCATCGAAGGGTTTATTCCTTTTCTGATTAGGGCAATCTTGACAGCACTATGGGATGTGTAGTCGAATGCTACCTCAATGCCTAGGAAGGCGCCTAGAGCCACTTCCTTGCCTTCTAATGTTTTCTCGAGAATCTTCCCGAGTTGAAACAATGCCGTGTCTCACTTTTAGTACATAAATCAGCTAAACTTACCCACAGCGGAATCGATAGCTTTTTCTGATTCGGGTAAGTGTGAGCCCTCAATGCCAAAATACAATTAAGTGTCTAACGCTCATACCATTTTGTCAGCAATGTTTTGGATGTTTTTTGCAGGCATGTTTGGATGACAGAAGTCGTAAGGTCATGGAGAAGTCATGGACAATACAAATGCATTGCGCTAACCAAAGTTTCTGATAAAACGAAACTATTTTTTTCGCTCATACCAACCCGGAAGAGCTGATTCTGCGGGTTAAGTTAGCTGCGCCATGATCATTCCGTAAAGTATGAGCTGACATTTTTGAAATTTTACGAAAACATTTAGACGGCCTTAGCTTAAGCTTAAATGAAGATGATTTTGTGGTCATTTTATTCAAAACCCTTTCCAAAATGTCGAAGTTTTAGTTCAACTCTGAACAAAACTGGTTCTAAATCAGCGTTGGTCAAGAAGAGCGAAGCCAAATAGTAAGAGTGTATTGGTGTGCTCGGTTGCTCTCTTGGTGCAAGCCTCGGCAAGCGTTCCCGTGTCTGAGCGAAATGTGTTCAGTCCCTAAGGGCCAGGCGTGACAATTGCTATTCTAAATGCTTAAGTTCTGCAGTAGTTTTTATTTCATAATTGCCAGAGGCTGACCAGTGCTCAAAATTACAGGGTATATCATAGCTCTGCAACTCGTTACTTTAGCAATTGTAATTTTATTATATTTTGGATTGTTGATAAATTTCATAGCTCGTGATATGCATATTTGGTGGGGTAGTCCGTACCATAGACGGAAACGCTGTCCAGCTGTGCGTGAGCCAGCCATTCCCTCTTGCCTTCTGTTGCACTGGCAGCAACAAGTTGGCGTGTATAATTTCTAAATGCGATGGCTGGAGAGCGATATGTCAATCAATGGTTGAATGCTATTATTTAGTTATAGTTATGTGTGCAATTAAACCGATGATGTTGCCCAATTGCTTGTGTGTGTGTGTGTGTGTTGTTAACCAATTTATGTGTTTGCTAGAGGGTCAACTTTTTCCCTATTATTTGTTTTATTGATTACATTCACTTATTGGCAATTACATAGCCATTTGTTTGGCTGGTTAAATTCAAACAGTTGGAATTTTTTACTGCATTTTTAATTTGCAAAAATAGTGATATTTTTACTTTTTGTATGTCCGCAAGCGACAACAATTTATTTATTCAATTAACGCTTCAATTAGTTCTTATAATAAGCTTATTTCTTTTTACAATATATAAATTAAATTGTTGTATATTTTAATTTGTAATTTATACAACTGCAAGCATAAATACATTGTGGTGGATTGAATGTAGCATGCCGCAACAACCCAGATGAAGGAAAATTCACCCTCAAATAATATAAACGAGAGGAATATATATCAAGTGGTTTCTTGGCTTTGGAAGTGTAAAATTGCCAGCAATCTTTTAAACAAAGTTGTTACTTTTGAGTTAGCTTTAATTGTTTTCATAATATAACACTATTGGACACCTGCTACATAAAATAAAGTAAAAATTCATAGTTGTTGTTCATTCTTACTTATAAATTTTATATTTGAGAAAACTTAAGTATTTCGTGCAGCTCCATTTGTTCAATATTGCTTCTTACATTCGAATGTGCAAAGAATTAGAATATTTCTTAAAAGCATTTAGCGAAATTGCTGCCCAGGCTCAATTAAATAGCTTTAAAATTCTTATAAAAATGTGAATGTTGAGCATAACGTTCCCTTGAGGAAATGTGATACTCGCACACTTCAAGGAAAGAATGTAGTCTGATGATAGGTACCATAAGGTTGGACCTCAAAACGCCAAAATGAAAAAAAGTAGGTCTCAGCATTTCCTAAGCTTATATTTGTTGTATCTCTGCATATATATAAAAGTTTTGTCCTAATGGGCGTCAAAACCGTTAAACCGATCTTCACAAAATAGGCTATATCCCAAGTCTGTGAATGGTCCACAAAACCGCGAAATTTGCAAAATTGTTATAAAAGAATATATGAAAGCGCTTTCACGCAGAAATGGCCAAAAGTATCATAATGAAACTTGGCACACAGATAGTTGATAACCGGGACTTGAACATAAGCTTTATAACTAACTAACAAAATATTGCCAAGTTTGGAAATAGCAATGTAGACGGGTAAATTGGAGGTGTAAATCAAACAATTAAAAAAAAAAAAAAAATTAATCAATTTAAAATGATGCGAAAGTGCAAAAAACTTTTTTATTTCCAAATTTATAATGAAGATTTGATAGACTGCAATAGTAGAGGGTAAATACAAAATTTACAAAATTGTACAATGAGTTCGGATTATTATAAAGACTTAATACGTGTTGGTAAATCGCGTTGAAAATATTAGAAATTTGCAAGACTTCTTATATCAGTTAATGAGACGTGTTGTTTAAACGGACCAAAAAATCACAAAATTTGCCTAGTTTTATGATAATGATTTAAGATTATTGTGAAGACGGGTAAATAGACGGATGGTGAAGATCAAAAAGTCAAAAATCGCAAACTTAGCTAGGTGAAGGTTTAATAGAAGGCAGTTGTCAATTAAGCTTCACTTCTTTGCTTTGTGTTTAAGATTCTAAAGCAGAGTCCGGCACGTCCGTATGTTTTGTGTATTCAATACTGCTCAGCGGCAGCGACGTTGAGACACAGACAATGTACAAGCGTATTCTGCTCTCTTTGGCACAACAAAATAGTACTATGAGCGTGGCTACACACACACACGCAAGGTCAAAATGAGCATTTGTGTTATGCCGGCAACTGTTCTAAAGGCTAAATTGCAATAGTAATTAATAATTGTGAAAATCCGAAAAATGTATTTTAATTTGCCTCAAAGTTTAGAAAAAAAAAAAAAAAATACTCATACTACATGTTCATCAAATACAAATATTTACAACAAAATTATTAGTTTACTTCAATTGCTGTCATCTTTTAACCTTAAAATGACCTTAAAAATGTCGTACTAAGCATGTCCAATCTGAGGTACCTATATTAGTTGATATTCGGGATAACTTGATTTAAATTGGTGGTACAGTCAATTGAACTATAGCGAACCGAACCGTTTTATCAGCTGAAATTAGCGGTTCGTTTACGGGTTGGTCCCTGCTTAAGACTAGAAAGTTTAACTGTTGCTCGAGTGCTTAATATTAATTTGAAACTACCGAGGGGGCATTCTTTAGGACTTTGTCAGGGTTTCTGGTCATCCTATTTTAGTTGTGCAACACAAGAAATAATTTGAATTATCTAGAATTTATTGAATTTCTCTCCTCTTTTTCCTTCCGAGCAAATGGTTTGTTGTTGGCGCGCGCAAACCAGCTACAACAACATATTAGTCTCTCTTTTCTGTATCTCCTAAGTCTTTTGCAAATTCGAACGCAACAACAATGATGTACATATATGCGTCATCAGCGAAGGTTAGCGATTGACACGCATTGTGATTTTTTTTTCAAGATTTCTTAAAATATTCTTTTCTGTATTTCTATGGTTTTTTTTTTGCATTGATTTGTTGGTAATGTTGGTTTTTTTGGATTCTTGTCCAAAGTTTTCAAAAATTTTGAAATATTAATTTTTTTCAGTATTGTGGAAAATATTTCTGTGAATTTTAATATTTTTGTTCACTTCCTTAGTCGGTTTTAATATTTATCTGCATAGTTTATTTTGAATTTTTGAATTATTATGGTCTTTGGTATTTATTTTGGTAACTTTTGGAGAAATCAAGGAAAATTTAAAAGAATGAAAAAAAAAAAAAAAAAATCAAAATCTACCTAGTTTTACTGCTCAAGTCTGCTGCGCACAAAACGAAAAAAGGAAACAAACAGACACATTTAATTCTATTTTCAACTCATCCAAAGAGACCTTGTATCAATTCTCTTTGGCTTATGTTGATCACTGACCGTTTTTTTGAGACAGAGGCCACAGCTTATATGAGCCGAACGTAGTCGTGTTTTTATGAAAACGCGAGCCGAAGTTATGGTTGTGTGAAACGGTGAACACAAGTGCATTTTTTTGTCCTCTCCATTCGACCGCCTCTGTTTTGAGAGCAAACTTACAAAGTGTCTTTTGCGTATGCTCTCATGAGTCTCAATCTCAACCGGAAATTCGCAACAAAGATCACAAGAGAAGGAAACTAAAGTGAGAGACCGTGTGGTTTTGATTTATTCTGTTGAAATACTAATTTGCCTGCTAGTCAGCTGAGATAATTTTATAAACTGTCTGTCCAAAAACCACACACGCACATATTTATTTATTGCTACAGTGACTTAAGTAAATTTTTTTCTTTGGCCTTTAATACATACCATGCCCCACAATTTGAGATTTACAACCATTTACTTTCACACACCCTGACTCTAACGGTAAGTGTGAGTCAAAACAGAATTCCCAAATTTATATCATCAAAACCGGTTGGAAATATTTCTTTAACTTCTTCTTTTTTTTATCCAATGAATCGACAAAAGAATGCCAAACCAAAGAGGAGACCAAATACCTGAACATTCTGATTGAAGGGCAACCTTCAGCTCGACAAAACAGCTGGCCACTTGCTGCCTCATCGATCTCGTCCTCTGGCCGTTTCACGTGCGCAATTTCGTAATTGGTTAAAAGAAACTTATGGCCAAAAGAATGCCAATGCAAGTCGAAATTCGAAAGTTATTACGCTTAATTTATGGGTCAAATGTGCAGAGAGACGACGGACGCCGATTTTCCCTTTCACAGATTTGAAAGTCCAGATATGCGTGGAGGGCCCGCTGCAGCGTCCATATGAGAAATGTAATGGGCACGGCCTTAATTTATATGATTAGCAGCATCATTGCAGTATGCAGATAAGCCCCAAATGATTCACTCGATGGACCAGAAGCCGGTACAAGTGAGTAGGAGAGAAATGAAATTGCAAACAAGTGGGTCAGAGGTTTTTTTGGTGGAAACGTTAAACAATGCAAAGTTGCGATGTTGCTGCCGCTGCTGCTGTTGTCATTTGGCAGGCGTTTCGAATTACAACAAACAGCTCCTTTTACAGACATCAAGCCAGTTGCAATATGCAAAAAGCGAGAAACGAAATACAGAAAATCGAGAGAAAAACAACACACAAGCCTGAAGGCAAGGCAATGTCCAAATTTCCAAATACGCAAAAATGCAAAAACGGCACGCCAAGTTTCTTTTTTTTCACTGTCTTTGAATAATTGAAGGTGGCTGTTTATAGCGTAACCCGTGAACATACGCATGAAATGGAATTGGAATTTCAAATTAAGTTTACCACGGGAAAAAATTGCAATAGAGTTTTTGGCCAAATGCAAAACGCATTGGTATTGGATGAAACAAGAGGGCGCAATATACTTTTCTTGACACTCAGCGAAACCGGTATAACCGATTTAATGGATAGCAAAAGGTAGTACAAAATGACTGTACAGTTCACAGTTACATATACAGTCACATATCCAAGATAATATAAATATTTTAAAGTCATACAGTACAAACATCAAATTTTGACCTCGAGCCGGCTAACATCAATCTAATTTTTAAAAAGTACTAAAAATAACCGAAGATTACCTTCCGATCTAAAATTCTAAATTCGATAAGAAACATATTGCTTGTAAAGTTTGTGAAGTCTTAAAAACGCTTATCAATAATAATTTTTTAAATTATAAAACTTTAAGCAAAATTTTTTCGATTTTTATAAAGGCTTCAAACCAGTCTAGAAACGGACCAAAAACCGAACCTTTTAAACCCGAAAATAGAGGAGATTTTTTACAAAAAATTTTCGGTTCACAAAAACTATTTAGCTCACTTATTAAAAAAATAATAACAAACTCTCTTATTACATAGTGGAATTAGAAGGGACTTTTGGAAGGTCTATTCGACTGTAGTCAATACCTTTTGATGCACACATCATATGTTTTGGTAAATTAAATGCGTTCATTTAAACTTTACCCAACTTCTAGAATTTACCGAAAATATTGGAAAATATAGTTCAGCGGATGACAAGACTATGAACCAAGGTTCAAACCAAACCGAGCGGAAAAACCTTCGCACCGAAACTATTTTGGAATTGGTGCAAGCAAAGCTCTTTTCAAAGAGAAATCTGATTAAAAACTTTCAATATTTGACATACGTGCTCGTGCGTTTGTAAACTGATTCTCTATACTGTACTCTCGATACGCGATTTTCAATACTCGATTCTTGATACCAGGTACTCAATTATCAGTCCGAAGTACTCGATTCTCACTATCGTAATCGTTGATTAGTACTCAATACTCAGTACTTGATACAAAGAACTCGATACTAATTTAATCAGTACTCGATACTAAGTACTTTGTACAAAGAACTCGATACTCAGTATTTACTCAGTGCACTTACGGCACAGTGCCATTCGTCAATTAGTACTCGATACTCAGTACTCGATATTCAGTACCTGATACTCAATACCAAATAATTAGTACTCAGTACTGTGCGTTTGTGTACTGTTGCGGTATCGATTTTTGATATTCTACTCCCGATACTCTACTCTCTCTCTACTCTCGATACTCTGAACTGGATACTCGGTGCTCTATACTCAGTACTCGATACACAGCTCGGTTTTGGAAACTTAGTACTGAGTACTTGGTACTCGGTTTTCAATACTGAGTACTTCATACTCCGTATTTCATACTCAATTCTCCATACTTAGTATTTGGAATTCAACAATCGATGCTCTGTACTTTATACACTTACTCAGTAAACGTTCGGCACAGTACTATTCAGCACTCAGTACTCGATACTCAGTGCCTGATACTCAGTTCTCGATAATTAGTACTCAGTACTGTGCGTTTCTGTACTGGTGCGTTATCGATTGCCGCTATTCTACTTCTGATACTCGATTTTCGAAACTCCGAACTGGATACTCAGTACTCGATACACAGCTCGGTTTTAGAAATTCAGTACTCAGTACTTGGTACCCATTTTTCGATACTGAGTAATTGATACTCCGTATTCCATACTAAATTCTCGATACAATAATCAATGCTGAGTACTCGATAGACAGTACTGGATACAAAGAACTCGATACTTAGTACTCACTTAGTACACGTTCGGAACAGTACTATTCGGCACTCAGTACTCGATACTCTGTACTCTATATTCAGTACCTGATACTCAGTACTCAATAATTTGTAATCAGTACTGTGCGTTTGTGTTCTGCTGCGGTATCGATTCTTGCTATTCTACTCCGGATACTCTATTTTCGATACTCTGAACTGGATACTCAGTGCTCTACACTCAGTACTCGATACACAGCTCGGATTTCGAAATTCACAACTCAGTACGTGGTACTCGGTTTCCATACTGAGTACTTGAGACTCTGTATTTCATACTGAATACTCGATACTTAGTAGTGGTATTCCTGAAAGTAGATTTGATTTTGATTTGCTTTCGTGAAAGCAAAATCAAAGCAGTTGGTGTAACGGACATGCTTCCATTTTGATTTGCTTTCATGCAATTTGACAGATCCAACTAGGAAGGGCAGAATAAAATTGTGGAAGAATTTGTAACTTCGAACTTTCTAGGAGAGCTGTTCAGATAAGTAACCATGATCATCTTTGACCAAGTCTAGCAGTTCTCTAAGAGAATTGTCACACTTAAACGAAAGCAAATCAAAGCTGATTTTACGAAATCAATTAGTATGACCTTAATTTCCTTGCATTTTCTGAGCACACTGCTCATTTTGTATGGTGCAGCTTTCATCAGCTGTCTCACGAAATCAAATCGAAAGCAAATCACTTTCAGGAATACCACTAGTATTTGGAACTAAATACTCCATCATCAGTACTCGATACTAAATACCCGATAATGCAACGGCAAATGGCAAAGCAAGCAAAATAATCTGTGGCAAAACAACATTTTTCTAGTTTTAGTGGTCTTTGTGGCTCATAACTGGAGAATCGTTATGCTAATGCTTTTATGGTGTTTACCAACACTAAAAGTTCTTATTTCAACCGGTGAAAAAATGTTTAATTACTAAGGGGGCAGAGCTGTTATATTGTGAAATTTAAGGCTTGTGTAAAGTAAACAATTCAACAACTTAACAACTCAACAGTTCCTTGCCTCAACTGAGTTTGTTTCAGCCGGCTCGGGGTCAACACGGTTAATTATAATTCAATGATAGATGAAAGAATTGTGGTGGTTCTCGAAACAGCGCTGTACATACTATTGCGTTGTAATTAATCCGATTATATTGAATTATAATAAACCCTGTTGACCTCGAGCAGGCTAAAACTAGCTTTCATTAAAGTTTTTATGGTTAAAATCGTTTCTTACTCTGCGGGCAAATTACAAAAACAAACTTAATTCTTTCGTTTATTAAAATCCAGAATTGTGTCAAACTTTGGCAAAGAAACCTTCTGTTTTAGTCAGTTGATAAATTGAAAATTGAAACCAAAAATAAAATTCGCATAAAAGAGCTTCGCTTTGGTGCTTGCATTACCACAGCACATTGGGGTTGAATATGCCTTTGTAATGTTTAAAATGCAAGTGCCAAAAGCAGTAGGATATTTATAATTAATTTGTCAACGCCGTTGTGCTGCGGTCTCTTTGCTGCAGCCAATTTTTACTTTGCATCCAAATGCGAGAGGGTCAAACACCTCAATCGTCCAATCGGTGTGGCAGGCATCATCATTAGCTATTTAATCTGCTCGAGTCTATCAAACTATTATGTTTATCTGATTTGGCTACACCAAATTGACTCACCTCCGGCTAACTGGTTATGGTCATTTTAGGCCAATCTTTAAGTGCGCATCGCGCTCCATAAATATTGAGCAAATTGAATTGCGGCCAAACATCTCTCAATCGAATGCGGTTGGTGGAGAAATGATTGAAGTGCTGGTGGCCAGCACATGACATAATTGTTAAAGGAAAATTGAAACATGTTCGCACATAAATCATTTCAAAACGTTAATAAAGTATGCAGTTGGGCCTTGGCATATTATTGACGCATTCACAAGTAAGACGCGCCACATCGTAAAAGTCTGCCTACTATTTACTGGTGCTACAAGCAAAATTAGCACGCTAATTAAATTATTCTCCATCACCTTTTTTTTTGTGATTTCCCTACGTAGTTTTATGACAATTTTCGGTCTGTGACTTTTTTACGAGCATGCCATAAACCGTCAGTTGGTAAATTGCTCTCGCGCCACGTTCTTCAACTTCGTTGCTTATACGACGCGTTGCCCTGCTCTGCTCCAGCTAACCAAATGTCTGTATGCATATAGCTTGCATATACATATTTAATATCTTTTGCATTGCAACTCTGGTTACCACACGTTTGACAGTTTGTCGAATAATTACGTGACCAGATATGTAGAGATAGAGCTTTGATATAAAATGTGAAATGAAATTAAATTAAATTAAATTAAATTATTTTTCCTGTGTGGCAAAACTTTTAAAAAGCAATTTTGAAACTACAGAATCTCCATCACCACAACACAAATAATTTTAAATATTACGCATAGACAAACAATCAAACTGCAAAAACTCAACCCTCCAGAGTGTTAGTAAAATCGGATTACTTGTTGCATCAACTATTTTGGCAAACTTTTTAGCCTCAAAGCCAAGTCGGTAGCTTTCAAATTGTTGGTTGGCATTTTTGTAATTAATTTAATTATCATTGTGCAGTGTGTTTGAGCAAGTATTAGGGAGTAAATTTTTACTTACGAAGTTATACTTTCTGGTACTCAAACCTGTGCATTGAAATACATCAATATTAAATCGGAAAGACTGAAAAGTTTTATAAGAACCGAAACGTAACCCGCATAGAGTATATTAAGTTTGTGCAAAAGTATGTAACAGGGAGAAGGAATCATTTCCGACCCTATAAAGTATATATATTCTTGATCGGCATCAGCAGCCGAGTCGATATAGCCATATCCGTTGTCCGTAACCGTCTGTCTGTTTGGTGGAAAAACTGACCGTCCGTCCATCTATTTCAGAGATGGTAAGCGATAGAGGTTTGGCATGTATGGGACAAATGTTTCTTAAACTTGCACGCAAATCAAGTTTATTTTCAATTTTTGAATAAAAAAGCAATAAAACGCTTAGAGTTATTCGAGGTGAGAACCGTTAAGCTTAACTGACTCCTAAGGCACTCAGCGATGATTTTTGGCAATGAAGTTGCACTTAACCAAAATGTGCAATGAATTTGAGTTGAGGTGTACTAAGTCTATGAGAGATAATTCCAGATTTATGACTATAGTTTGGAGAGAATTTTGGGGTTAGGAATTATTTTTTTTGGAGGGGTAAGGGTTTCAGCGTAAAAAAACACTTTTTTTGTGATTTTTTATCTCAAATATCGATTGAGCAATTTTATTCAAACCTTCTATACATTATTGAGCATAGTTTTGACTATGTTCTGTAAATTTTTCATGCAAAAATATTAAACCATTAGCCCGTGACAGAGCTTCCCCCAGGACGTCTTGAAAAAAAAACAATTTGCGGTGTTCACTGTAACTCGGCCGGAAATTATCTGAAAATGAAAAACCATAAAAATTTAGTTAAATTATAAACAAATCTTCCCCCCAACGTTCTCTGATTATTTTTTTTTTAATTTAAAAATTTTTGGCGGCCATCTAAAGTGTGAACCGTTATTTTCGACTAAAATTTCCGCCATTTTGTGGGTGGGAAACACCCTTAATGTTAAAAAAAATTTTTTACTAAACGTAGGGGGGAGGTATTTTATATGAAGAAAATGTGTACAAAGTTTGAAATGAATCGGTCGTAGTAGTTTTCAAATGGCAGTGAACACGGACTTCGAAAAAGTAGTTTTCGGGAAAATCGATTTAAAGTTTTTCATACGGTAGCAATCAGGTAGCACGGCCGGTCGTTTGAAACGCTGTAACTCCGTAAGTTTTACTCGGATTGACTTCAACTTTGTACACAATATTCTCGACATGTTGTTCATTCAGAAAAAAAAAATAAAAAAAAAAATGAAAAAAAAATGTTTTGCTCCTCAATATATTTGTTTATACGCTCGACTCCCAGAACGACTTGCTCTAACAACATATTTTGGTTATTGAAAAGACTGTCCAGTCCATTTGGTGCAGTTTCCCGGCGTCGTTTTGGGAAGGGAGTTCGCGAAATGTCGTCGTCTTCAATGCAATTATTATAATTTTACTGCGCCCCACTACTGCAAAAGGCTATTTGACCATTTTATACAATCCTTATAAAGCGGCGACAGATTCCTCTGCATATAGTTGCTCCGAAATTCGAAAATCGCAAAATTTGGTCGATATAAAACCGGCGATGTATGAGTCCGTGAATTGAAAAGTAAATGGGAAATGTCGCTGGAGATAAGAGCTGCCTTTCTATGAACCAATTTTTTGTAATATTCTGTGACTATTTTAGATTGTTTTTGTGGACTCTCTTATACAATTTAAATTAAATTCTTGTCTTAAACAATTTTTTTCCTAACCCTCTCGAAATTGCACAAGCAGCAAAATACCTTTTGACAACAACAAATTGCGATTTGGCTGGGGCGATAACCGATAAGTTTGTCGAGACAGCTGCTTCTGCCACGTGAAGTGTTGCAGAACGAATTGGGAATAAAACAGAATCGATAACAAAAAGTTGCGAATTTGGGAGCACTTATAATTGAATTCGTACGAATTTGTTCAAATCGCAAATCGCTAAAGTAAGTGAAAGCCGGAGCACAGCTGATATATAATATTATATTTTTCAAATTTTTTTTTACACTTTGTTTAGAGCAGCTGAAATTTGAGTGAATTTGGCATCAGCAGCTACTCTGTCGCCTTTCACAAATCCGTTTGGTAAATCGGGATATTCGGTCATCTTTTGTAACAGAATCTTCTCTTGATCGCCACTCTTGTGTTTGCACCTAAAAATTATCATTAATAATAAAAAATAAAAATTTATCATAAAATTTAGTCACATTTTTGGGAACTCAGCTTTAACACTGTGTATATAACAGATGATTGTGTAGTTTCTTTACGATACATTCCTTAATTTAACACATTTCATGCGTTTTCGTGCTATGGGCATTTCCAAACTGACGTGATGTTGCGTTGGTACAAAAAAATGCGTTCAAAACTTTGAACATCTCGGATTTTTATAAAGATTGTTTTGATATTTGGGTATTAGTTAAGTAGCATTACATTTATCAGAAACAATAACATCAATCGATCATAGGGGGTCAAAGATATAAGCAAAAATATGTGCTGGCGTGACGTTACAAAAATCGGAGATACAAATCGGGTATAAAATTTTGTTTAGTAGAATTTTAATTGTTACAAGTTTTTTTCAGCTTATCTTATTCAAAATTGTTTTCAAAATTTCTTTCTATTTGCATAAGTATCTGAAGCGACGCTAACTGATGTTACGTTACTTAAACTTTCTTATTATTTTTATGTTGTATTTGTTATAACTCAAATAGTTTTTTATGGTGGCTTATGCAATATTTATTAACTCTTTGTACCCTAAGAAATATTTCAGAAATCATTTTTATTACAACAAAACGTATCCAAATGAAAAAAAAATGGCTCTAGCGCGACTTTGCTTTCGAAAATCTTAAAATGGGTTAAGAATAAATTTAAGACTGGCTTAAATTGGTTCATTTTAATAATTTCCCCATGAAAAAATTTAAAAAAAAAATGTTTTTAATTACTTTTAATTTTTTGGTCACGGTATGTAGTTGTCTGTGGAAAAATGCAATGAATATTAGTTGATCCCCAAAAGTGAAGTTAAAAGTGCACTGCTAGAGTTTTTTCTTTGAAAATTGAAAGTAATTGCCTTTAAAGATGTAAGCACGTGTTTGTTGTGAGCAAGGTTCGTTGAATCGTTATAAATTTGCATTTGCATTTGAGTTTGCTATTTCAGCGAAGTATTCAAGTGTCGTGTCGTAACCTTTAGAACAGAAATATACATTTCAAATATAAAATCTTGCTGCGAAATACTAAAGAGATGCTAACAACATTATAAATAAGATTAACATAAATTAAATTTTTTAAGTGCAGTCCAAATTATGTTAGCTTTTTCTGTGCGAACATAAATGTGTATAAGAAAAACACACACAACAATCATTTTCATAATTGAAAATAACACAGAAAATGCTGTTTTTTGATGTTGTATTTTTTGTGTAGCATTCGCAACCGCTACAACAATGCAACTGCAGCACAAACAACAGCCACGAAACAAAAAAATTGAAAGTATACACAAAGTATTCAATTTGAATTTAATTAATGCCCGCAATGGTTTCATGGCCAACAAATGTTTCTTGTTGCTGTATACATTTGCATAATTGCAGAGTTTGCCATGCAGATTTTATTCATATTGCAACAGCAAAAGTTGCGTATATTAATATAGTAATTTTTTTGTAAAAAGTAATGTATCGTGATAACAACTTACTTCCGTTTACACACAGAGCTGTTGATTGTTTGTTGATCAAAATATTTTGTAATAATTTTCCATTTCATTTTGAAGTGTTGTTTTCGCTTGACATTTCAATTTCTCACATATTTTAGTGTTATTAATTTTTGCGTGACTTTTCACTATAACTTGAACGCATATGTCACCGCCTGAGCAACCAATGCGACTGCATGTGATTACGCAGTCCACAAGGGGGGGGTGGCTAGATAGGTGTCTAGCATGCATACTACATAGATTTCCGCATATTTATGTTAATTTATTTGTATTTGAGAGTTGAATAAAAAGTCACCGCCGTAGGCACAGAATCGAAACGGTATTTTTCTCACAGCGAAACCGCGGAATTAATGACCTGCCCCTCGCACCTGCACTTCTCCCGCCCTCTCAGCTTTGTGGTTGTTGTCTCAACGCACCACTCTCCTCCTGGCAGTCATCCAGAACGAAAACGGGAATAACAACAACCAACCAGAACTCAGAGCCACGAACAAAATATCATAATTTAGGCGTATTTATTGTGCTACCAGCTTCCGGTTAACTTTTTTTTTTTTTCAGAATTTGTAATGTCTTTTTCAACTTGCCAGAGATTACGTTGCATAAATTCCATTTTGGGTTTGCTTAAATACGTTAAAGGATTACCTGCTTTCTGCATCGAAATCTTATTTCGTTGTCTTTAAGATATTAAGAAAATTTGAAATAAAGCAAAGTCTACTTGACATGTCCCGAACTAATTTTAAATATTATTGAACTGAGAATATTGTGCTTGAATCAAGAATTTTATAGCGTTTTAACTTAATCAAAATTTAAAATTCAAACTTTTTTTTAAATAAAACAAACTAAGGGCCGATTTCACATCTTCTACATATGGAGCTATCTGTCACATAAACTACCAAATAGCAGTGTAAAATCTACGACTAACTGACACATAGCAGCTATCTGGGAGAACAAAAATCGGCACTAAATAAAATTAATTTCAATAAAAAAAGAGAAAAGCTAACTTCGGCTCAGCGGATGTATATATAATATGAAGGTTTAAAATTATTTCCATATTTAATTTTCGCTGTGAACAATATGAGTCGATTTGATGACAGATAGATGGCGCCACTTCTTTGACCATTTGGCTGGCAGTTTTATTATATGAAAGCTATGCGATATATTTATGAAACAGATCATACTAATCACTGGAAAGTATAAAGACGCTGCCATTGAAAACAGAAATATTTGCTCACTAGAACTACTTTTTCGACCGATCGTTCCTATGACAGCTATTTGCAATAGTCATCGTATCCCTTCCGACAAATGTCGAGCGTATTTGTTCCTAAAGACTTCGTGCACAGTTTGGTTAAGATGGTTTTAAAACTGACGGAGGAAATAGCATGGAAACGTACGGAATGACGGACGGACATGGCTATATCATCTCAGCTCGTCATGCTGATGAGAAATATATATACTTTATGTGGTCGGAGATGCTTCCTTCTACTTAGTTTTCCACACTCGGCTCTCCACACTCGGTACTCGATACTCAGTACTCGATACTCAGTACTCGTACTCAGTACTCAGTAATCAATACTCAGTACTCGATTCCAAGTACTGGATACTCGATACTATGATCTTGAAAGTGAGTACTGTATACTGAATGCTCGAACCTAAGTGTTCTTTTCTTGGTACTGGATGCTACTCGATACTCAGTACTCGAGACTCAGAACTCGATATTTAAAACTCTTTTCTTGATACTTAATACTCAATACTAATTACTTGATTCTCAGAACTTGCCACTAAATACTCTATACTTTGTACTCAATTCTCAGAACGCGATACTTAGTACTTGGCCTTCAGTGCTCGGTTCTCAGTGCGCCGTATGAAGTACCCAGTACGCAGTAAAAATTGGCTATAACAGCCCCCCAAAGGGACCAAGCCAAGCTTCTCTTAATCTCTTGCCGTGTGTGGTTATAATTTTCCGCACAAGAGAAAGGGACCTACAGTATAAAGCCGAATACGAACGGCTATGTTTGAGAATTTGCTTTTTCATGGCTAGTTACTTCACAGCTGGCGCCAATAGCAAGTGAAGGTGACCGGTTGTGTAAAAGCTATTTTCTGAAGTACTCAGTACGCACTACTGCTGTAAAATCAGCTGACTTTGCAAAGACAAAAGCGTACCCAAAAGAATCTGTAGCAAACACAACATTTTTAGTCCCTCAGTCGAACGTTTGTAAGAGAGCCTCGATTCAAATCGACCCATTACTGTTGGGGTGATGTATTAAACAAACTTTATGTAAATCAATTAACATAGCATTAACATTGTGTTAAGCTAACAGAGTGAGCGCTTGAACTGATAAGCCATTATTCTAACTAACTAACGCTTTAGCAGGTCGGTCCCTCGGACAGGCCTATATCTACTTGTCAATTGATGTTGCCTTCTAAATTCTTCATATATTTTCAATAATTTGTCTCAACTTAAGTCCAATTTGATCCATTTTGATTTTGATCAATGCTCAAAAAACCAAAGCCAAGGAGAAATGACTACTTTAACTTGTTTTGAAAATAAAAGAAAATGTAAAATCTTACTTGCAAATGAGTTGACCATCATGTGTAAGCCCTAAGCGCTCTCCAACGCATTGCGGTGCTTCAACTGTCAAGGTAAATTAAGTCAAACAACTTGACATGAACACAATTAAGCGGCTTAACAGTATCAAAAAGAGACCAAAAATGAAAGTCGCAAGTTCACTTTCAATTTTTTGCTAGTTGTTGTTGTTGTTGTTTTTGTTGCTATTGGTGTTGTGCAATTGCCGGTGCCACGAGGCCAACTGCAAAAAAAATGCCGTAATCGTAATTGCCGGCACACCGTTTGCGCGAAGCGGGGGCGCTTAGCATAATTCACTCAAAAATGTTGCCCAAGCAGCGGCAGTAAAAGTTGAAAATTCACTTGGCGCATCAAGCATACGCCGCGTTGTCACTTAGAGTAGAGTTATTTTTAGACCCACCCAGAGCCCACATGCCGCTGTGCCACATTTTCCAACACAAGATGATTAATTTTTTGAACCGCCGAACTGGTTTACAGTCAGAAAACTGTAATTCATTTGTAACTTGCAACGTGTTTTGTTGGCCCCAAAACCAGTTTCCCATTAGCCATTCGATAGCGATTGCCCACCAAAAGACCTCGCGATAAAATGTTAAATGCTACGCAGATTGTTGCCATTTTCAATGAATTATTAACTCATATGCAAATCAAATTAAGTGGCTCAGCACATTTGTCTTGGCTGAAAATTGAGTTAAGATTTGTAGTCTGCATAGAAAGGTAATTAATAAGTTTGGCTTGCATAATTTTTAGGCTAAACGAAAGTTGAACAACTTTAATTTATAATGTCGTTTAGGAAAGAAAGTTTAGGTATTTTACAGGTGGTTTTATGATTGACAAAACGTATTTTATTTTGCTTTACTTAGAGGAGACTGCATTGTGTTCAGATTCGTGTTAATAGTAAGTCGACTACTGAATATCATAATCAGCTTATTAGATTAACTGCACGCTGTCTTATGCAAGGGCTTAACGTCCATTCATTTATGCAAACTTATCAGTTAATTAAATCAACTGCATTTGCCATTGGCCCACCATAACCAACCCCCCAATTAACACAAACTCTAAAACAGAATATACAGCTTAGGGAACCTTTCATGTTCATCAAAGCCACTCTCTGTGAGGAAGCCAGGTCCTTGATGTATAAATTCGAAGTATGTACCAATAAGCTGGATTTATCGTTGAATCATTTGCTCTGCTCGTTATAACAGGATTTGTGATCAATGAAATTATATTTCATGCAACGCATTCATGCGTTAATTTCCTCAACTTAAATGCAATGTGAACATGCTCTTTGCACACACAGCGATTTGCATACCTGTTGCCGTGTCTTAAGCAAGTGGGGCCCAATAAAAAATTTAAAAATACTCTTTACTCTGCATTGAAGTCTTTTCACAGTAACAAGTTGGGGTATTTAGTAGTGAGACTACTAAATACAAATTGCAGGGATGAAAACCGGTTCCGAGCCGAACCGGTTTTAAACCGAACCGAACCGCTTTTTGTGCTCGTGAACCGAACCGTAAACCGAATCGGTGTGTTTTCAAAAATGTTGAACCGAACCAAAAACCGAAAAATAAAATGGTAAAATGGTATTGAGTTACTGATGAGCAAAATCAGCAATTAGTTTTAAAATATTACGAAAATACTTGGAAAAGCAGAGTTGTTGTAAAAAACTAAG
This sequence comes from Lordiphosa stackelbergi, assembly GCA_018904235.1. Classification (NCBI taxonomy): domain Eukaryota; kingdom Metazoa; phylum Arthropoda; class Insecta; order Diptera; family Drosophilidae; genus Lordiphosa; species Lordiphosa stackelbergi. The sequence goes on from JAEIFU010000021.1 coordinate 120,898, forward strand.
AACATCAACCTTAATCCAACCAATCCACACAAAATGGTAATAAGCCAAGTCGTGATTATATTGTCCGTTGAGGGGTCAACTCACATAATACTCAAGCGTTAACTTTTTATTTTTAATTGAGATTGGGTTGAAATAGAAAATGACTATGAGTATTTCTATGGCTGGTAGGCATGCAAAATTAAGGTTGAAAAAAGGGAGAAGGACATAGTTCAGTAATTGTCAACTCTTTGGAAAAAGGGCTCCGACTATTGTCGAATTTGATTTCTTAGATTCTAGGAATAAGCCTGCTATTAGAAGAAGGAAAAAATGTAGCTTAATCTCATTTAATGTTAAAGGCCTATACTCAGATAAGATAAATTTTTATTTTGGGACAATATTTCACATGAATAGAAACAATTTCATGCAGATGCCTTTTCGAACGTATTCAGATTTCAAAGCTGTACAAAATTGTTTCTATTCATGTGAAATATCGTACCAAACTAAAAATTTATCTTATCTGAGCATAGGTCTTAATATACAACAAAATTCCAAACGATAATGAAAGCATAACGGATATTCATTCAATTCCTTAAAAAATTAAAATATCGATTGTTAGAGTTTACGTAAAGATTATTAAGATTATTCCCTGTTGTTTTGAAAACTTATTTATATGTGAAGTGCCAAATATGTCAAAGATTACTGATCAGGTCAAATAAAAATTGTAATTATTTGACGATTTTGATCCGCTTGGCTTTCAGTAGTCGATTTCAAACCGTGAAAGTTTCTAAACAACTCACAACAACGTCACTTGATATGTAAAGTTGTAGGATTTCAAAACGAAATGAGAATGTTTATACGGAAATTGCGGTCGAAGTTTTGAACATACCCGATTAACTGAAAACCTAAGTCTTTTTTAGTGAATAATCTGAACACTTGTGTCAAAAATATTTTTCTTTAGTTAATTAAATGAATACAAGTGAACCGAACCGGAATTATATAAATTAAGGTTGTAAATCATTTAACAATTTAGTTCTCGCTTTGAACAATGTTAGCCGAGTGATAGTCAAACCAAACAATAGACAACTTGGCCATTTGACTGACCAGTTTGTTATATGGTAGCTGTTCGATATATTCATCCGACTGGGAACAAACTTATGGGAAGAGGTGGAAAGAGGGAATCAGTGACTTAGCAGTGACGTAACAGTGACTAAACAGTGACCAAACAGTGACTTAACAGTAACTAAAGAGTGACTAAACATGGGCTAAGCAGTGACAAAACAGTGACGGAACTGTAACCTAACAGTGACGTAACAGTGCCTAACAATAGCTAAACAGTGACAAAAGAGTGACTAAATAGTGATTTATCAGTGACTCAACAGTGACTCAACAGAAACTTAGCAGTGACTCAACAGTGACTTTACAGTGACCAAACAGTAACTTAACAGTGACTAAAAGTGACTAATCAGTGACTAAACAGCGAGCAAACAGTCACTTAATAGTATCTAAATAGTGACTGAACAGTGACTTAACAGTGATTTAACAGTGACTAAGCTGTGCCTAACAATGACTAAACAGTGACAAAAGAGTGATTAAACAATGACTAAACAGTGACCAAACAGTGGCCAAACAGTGACTTTACAGTACCTAAAGAGTGACTAAACATTGGCTAAGCAGTGACAAAACAGTGACGGAACTGTAACCTAACAGTGACGTAACAGTGCCTAACAATAGCTAAACAGTGACAAAAGAGTGACTAAATAGTGATTTATCAGCGACTCAACAGTGACTCAACAGAAACTCAACAGAAACTTAGCAGTGACTCAACAGTGACTTTACAGTGACCAAACAGTAACTTAACAGTATCTATACATCGAATAAACAGTGATTGAACAGTGACAAAACACTGATTAAACAGTGACTGAACCGTTACTTAACAGTGTATAAATGGTGCTAATTAAGGAGCTATTTGATACTTAATTTTTTTTTTAGTTTTCTTCTTTTTTTTAAAGATTCCCATGGCTGATTTATATACAATGATTTTGAAATTTAGCCCTCAAAATTTGCATCATGTTTCACATCAATTTTTCAATATTTATATCCGTTACTCGTAGAGTAAAAAGGGCAACCTAAAGTCGTGCAAATGTATGTAACAGGCATAAGGAATCATTTCCGACCATATAAAGTATATATATTCTTGATCAGCATCAACAGCCGAGTCGATTTAGCCTTGTCCGTCTGTCCGTCCGTCCGTCCGTCCGTCTGTCTGTATGAACACCTAGATCTCAGAGATGGTAAGAGATAGAGGTTTGGCATGTATGGGACAAATGCTTCTTTTATCTGCACGCAGATCAAGTTTGTTTCAAATTTTGGCCACGCCCCCTCCCGCCCCCGCAATTTGGAAAAAACGTTATATCTCCTACAGTTTTTAAGATTGACGATTCGTTCTTTTTAGAGATAGTTAGTGATTAGCAAAATGAATCGATTTGCCAAAGAAATGATAAAGATCGGATGAACGGTTCTCAAGTTATGAGCAGAAAAGTGAACCAAGCCCCCGCTACCACCCCTCCCACCCTAAAAAATGTTGCATACTTTTCGGATGGTCACACTAAGGAACGCAGGAACACTGTTAAATATGTTTTTTCATGAGTAACGGGTATATCGAAGTCGGTTAGAGCCGACTTTAACTTACGCTCTCGTTTTATGTAGGCTTTGGTCGATGGTCTATAGATAAAAGCGTGTCTTATGGCTGGCTAACTGATTGATTGGCCAACCAAGTATAGCCTTAACAGTATGACATAATTTAAAAAGAAGAAAGTGGGCCCTAGGGCGGGGTTTTCGCAAAAATTCCACCGCCAAGTGAGGGTTAAATCTTCGTTAAAGATTGTAAGTACACAAAACAATGAGACACGCATTTTCCTGATTTCGGAAGTAGGCGGAAAATTAAGCATGTAAAAAACTTTTCATCATCCGATTGACTTAAAACTCGGCTTGCAAGGATAGTGTGAAATAATATATGAGATTATTTTCCGACTTTAAAAAATCCGTCCGCATTTTGTGTGAAAATTCCCGGTAAATTTTGTATGCAAAACACTATTTTTACTTTGATTGTATTGATACACTTGACTTGAATTTGACTTTGGTTTTTGGACAAAAAGGAAGGTTTCCTAGGGGCATTCTCTTGGATGTAAGTAATATTAGTAATACTAGTAATATCTCAGAGAATGTCTTCAGAAAACCTCCCATTGTGGCCGAAACTAACAAAAATACACACCAAAAGTAAATTCAACAACTATTCTATATCGACATTTCGACATCCCTACCATTAACAAGGAATTCTGAATGGAAAATAATTATTTTTCATCCGCTTGACTTCCGATATTTGAAAATCTTCCCCCATTATGTGAAAATTACCGCTAAAGTTTGTAGGGAAAAAACTATTTTTTATTCAATTTCCTTAAACTCGGCAGTGCAATCTCAGCTATATGAAATATTTTTTCCAGTGCCAGTCCCTTATATGCTATTTGTGAGTGGAAGTGCTTACATATTATTTAAAACTTATTTCATTGGGGTTTCAGGGGTTGATATAGCTTAAATTATTTATGGTGTTCACTTTGTTGTAAACTTGGGGACTTGGGAGAAACGTGTTAACATACCCAACAACAATTTCATCTGAACTAATTCTGCGCAGCCTGCTCGACCCACACTCTTGACTACGAAAAGTCGGGCAGTATGTCCATATATTGTATAAAATATGTCTTATAATTTAGTGCTAAAAGTATTATACAAACTACAACTAAAACTTTTTTGAAACATATATATTGTTTCGATCGCGCCTCAAGTCGACTAACACCTTCTCGTTGGTGACCCCCGGAAAAAGAATGATCCCCGAAGCTGCTGACTAACGTAAGCTGCTATTTATTCTACAACAATTAAATGAAACAACAACAAAGAGCAAGCAGGTTGGTGTTGGAAAACTTAAGCTAAGGTCCCAAGGCAAATAATTTGCCCAAATGTTGATGAAAAATTTACAAATACTTTTCGGCTATTGTTGGTCAACTTGCTTTAATATGGAACCATAGTTTTGGTTTTAAGTTCTGCAAAATAATCATGGCTATTTTGAGAAATTTTTATGAAAATTTGGGCAAATTATTTGCCTGTGGGACCTTAGCTTAAGGTTAAAAGCATAACAAATTATATAAAACTCTATTCAAGTGTTTCAGAAGAGAAATATTCCAGTGGGCCTTAAACTTTTGCTGGGTGTCGTAATGAGTATCACATAACTGTAGCTCTTTCTTCAAACCTCTTAAAGTTTTCACAAAAATCAAGGCACTTTCGAACATCAGAATAATGAAAATGTTTTCGTTATAGTCTCTGTAATTAAATTGTTGGCACAATTGTTTTAAGTTGAAAAAAAAGTATCATTTCAATTCAATTCAATCAAAATGAAAACTTTGAATTAATAACTATCAAAACTTTAATTTCATGCAAAAAAAAAAGAAGCAAAATCGATTAAGTTGTCCCCTCTGATGTTTAGGGTCGAGATGCCAGCTTTCAACTCCCACATTCAATTAGCTTTTAATATGCTTCGTGGTTGCGAAGAGCCTTTAATTAACTTAAGGCACATGCCCATCGCAACCTGTGGTCAATCTGGCTCTCTTAAACCATAATCCACACGATTTTGGGCCATCACAATAATTGACTTGGTCAAGCACCTGTCAGTGAACGTGTGTGTGTGTGTGCCATACGAACTTAATTCAATTTTATTCAAATTGCTGTCGGAAAATTGCCAACACACTCTGGAAAATGCAAAGTGCACGTTGCTCGTAAAAATAATATTTTTATGCTCGCGCCGAGCCATGCACATTGTAATTTCATTCCATAAATTTCCACTTAATTAGCGGCCAGGCCAGGTCGCCGGGGCTGGATTAAAGGAGACGGTGCACATTCACCCTGCTCCTGCTCCTGTTCCTGCTCGGCCCTATCTTCCTGGTCAACAATTTACGCTTAAATTTCCGCTGCACATTTTTCAAGGCGACTCAAGCTTCCACTTAACTTTCCGTAATTTATGCTAATTTACGCAATTTTCTTCCCGTGCCATATGCTGGGGCATGGGCGTGCCTGGCGTGACCGGGCCTGGGCCTGGTATCGAGCCGAAATCATGAGGCTGCAATATGTAAAATTGTCAGGCAAATGAAAATTGAAAAACGAAACAACAAGCAGCACACGAGGCCAATGGAATCAAATAGATGATGTATACGGACGGGACAAGCACTGAAAACTTATTTCACGCACCTTGGACTACTTAGAGGCGTCGCGACGCCAAACAAGTTTCCCAGGCGACACACAGTTGACGCCGACGCCGATGCCGACGCCACTTGCAGCCCATTTGATACGATGCCGGCCGGCCAAGAGCGTGAACGAAATACATTAAAAATCGAAAACTCAACTCGATTTAAGTGGCACAAGCAACGGTACTCACGCACACATTCGCACACACTTGCAACACGACAACTTTTCTATCACTCGCACTTAATTCATTTTGATTTCAGAGTGTGCAAAGTGGAAATTTATTTGCATAAATTTAACTGCACAAAACAAAAAACAAAAAATGAGAAAATGCATAAGTGTACAACATATACTTAAGGATACAGTGCGCTAGAAAAGTGACTGAATATAGACAAACAGCAGCTACACTTAGAAAAAAAATGTAGAATTTTATATTTGGATTAAGAATTATTTAAGTCAGAATAAACTTGAAACTTTTTGAGGGAAAAACCCGTTCACAAATTAAGTTGCTTTCAACTTAAAAGAAGAACAAGGTGTTGTCAAAATTCTTGACCATAAATGTTCCAATTGTTCCTGGAATGAGTAAAGCTCCGTACTCAGAGTAACAGAAAATTATTTTCCTCACAGTATTTCATTTAACACCTTGCTAGAAACACCTTAGTTTTGCTTTGATGCTCATATAAGGTTAGAAAGTGCTTCTAGCATTGGAATTTTAAAGTTATTCTCAATCGGATAATTTTGCTTTATACAACATTAAAACTGGGTTTCGGCAAAGAGAGCGAGAGAGCGAGTTGGCTCTCTTTTTCTTTTTTCAACTCAACTTCTTGTCAGATTAACCAAGCGTAACTGGCCCTCTAGATATTAATCTGCAAAAGTGTGCAACGGCTGCATAAGCTGGAGCTTCATTCTATACGATACGAGCATAAGGTATCGAGTTCAGTTCCCAGTCAAGCCCTAACAAATTTTTCTGTGTTTTTCTGAATAACTTGAATGAAAGCAGCATATCCAGGCTCCTGCCTTCCTTCACTTCCAATCCGAAGAGGTATGTCCCCGTTCCCTATTCCACCCAAATGTAAGAAATCCGCTCACACCTGGTCCATAAACAATCAAATTTGTTTCCCAGATGAGTTTGAAATGTCTCTGAAAACGGAATAATCAGGTTCTTCAAAATGGAACATTATAAACTAAATTTCATTTTTAACGTTCTCAAAAAACTGTTCTTGAAGTGAGAGCATTGTATGGGAAAACCCGTTCATGCTCTGCTTTTGGTAACGCTTGTGCTTATCCTTAAACCAATGTTCTCAGTTCTTTCCCCCTAACATACACTTGGATTAACATTCGCGACAAATGTTCAAGTCACTTTTTCTTCATTTGCAAGCTTGAATTTTTTGCCAAAAGTCAAGACTTACTATCGATATGTTTTTGAATGGCAAAGCGTTATTAATAGAAACAGTTGAATGTGATTCGTTAAGGTCAACTCTTCCATGGGAAATCTACTCCGAACTTTTAACGAATTTTACCGACACTAATACTCAAACTGAAACGTTTCTGAATCGTTTCGTTTCTCATTGACACAGAGCGAAATTCTAACAAAACCCGGAAATTAACTGTAAAAATGAGTTCTTTCATTTGGTTCGTGAGAGCAAACTAAACGTCACGCAAATCTTGTTTCACAAAAATCGGAACGATATAACGAGCGAATTTGCTCTCAATTTGTATACACAGTTGTTTTTTTCTGTTGTTACTTCTTTGATCTATATACATTTTGTCTACCTGCTTTTATTTTTTTTCAGCAGCTAAAGTAAATAAAAGCCGATCATTCCGCAAACGATTTTTGATATACGTTTCGTTCCGAAATGATCAGCTATTAGAACAATGATTCCAATAATTATTATCAAAACATAAGAATAGAAAAAGTTATCATTTGTTTCCCCTCGATTTACATTATTCTTTTTGTTATATTTAATGAATAAAAATAATAGATATGAAAAATAATTATTCTTAATTATAATAAGTTGAAAAGTTATGTTTTCATGTTCGTGAAGAAGTTCCGAAATTTTTGATAAGATTTCAGTTTGGCAAACATTTTTTAAGAAATCGCAATAGATTGAACAATTTAACAAATTGTAATCCGAGGCATGTAGCTCAGATTTCATTGTTGAAATGTTGATATTTTATTCAAACTTTATGGCCTTGCGCGCCTTAAAACTTAGATAAATATAGGCATAAAATATAATTTATTTTGTTTGAAATTTCACTATCTAAAAAACAAAAGGAATCGGGTTTAAAGGCGCCTTCTAAATTTTCATTTGAAAATTTACATTTTTCAATATTACCGACTATTTGTACATTTTCAAATTTGGTGATTCCACTGGAATTGCACATTCTCATACTAAAGCTCAGTACGTTTTGGAAAAACACTCATAATGTTCGGGAGGAAGGCAAAATATTTTGAAAATGTGAAAAATTTGGGGATAATTTTGTTAACTCGCCTAATTATTTTTCGTTCTTTATGAAAAATTGAGGGATCATAGATATTGCAAATATAAATTTAAGTTTAAAATTTGAATTCGATATCTTAAAAATTGTGGGAGTTGTCCAATATTCTTTATTTGTGGGGGTGTGGAACTGTCTAACTGTTCTAATCTCTAAGATCTAGCTTATCATATAGATGGACTTGGCTACATCGTCTCGGCTGTTGAAGCTGATCAATAATATATTTCATTTTTAGGGTAGGAAGTGAATCTTTCTCCCTGTTAAATACTTTCGCACAAACTTAGTACACTCTGTGTACCTTTTGTACAGAGTATAAATATTAGTCTTCTAGTGTGTTTTTGCATAGCATACTTTTGGGTAGTACATCATTTTTTAATTTCAAACACTTGTATTCAAAATACAAAATCTTTGCTTAAAAAAATCGTAGAATTGTTGTGCATAGTTTATTATAAAGTTAAGGAGTAGTACTTTCCAATAATATCAAAACAAAGAAATATATTTCTCACGAAACGCTTCTAAAAAGTGTCAAAATAGGCATTTTTTCAACAAAGATGTGATGGACCATTTTCGAAAACAGATTCGTGCTTCTTACTAGACAGTGATATTGAATCACCACCCACCCTTTGTTTTGTGTTTTCTTGTATAGTTATTAAGGTTTTTTTAAAGGGTCTTCCAGCTTCGGTACAGTCTAATAGCGTTTTAACTTTCTAGTTTTAGTTCATTATAATTAACTCAAACATGCTCTCTGTATGCAACTATGTATTTTTCTTTTGCTTTAACTCTATCTGTCTCGTTCTCTTTTTCTCTCTCTCTATCTCTCTGTGTATTATTCGTATTCATGACAAGTTGCCGGTCGGTCGGCCGCTTTGGTCCGTTATGTTGTTGCTTGTGGCCTGTTGCTGTTGGTGCCATTGCCACACCAGAGACTCTGTCGAGGCTGTTGCATAAATAGAAAATTTATTTATTGATTACGCTGTCTGAATTTATTTATAAAAACATTTTTTTGTGCGCCACATTGAGTAGCTTTAAGCACGAAATACAATTTTGTTTTGTTTTTAGTATCATATAAATAGGCCGTAGAGGTACTTCATTAAGCCTAATCGTTTGCTTAAAATGAAAAAACGTTTTGGGTTTTAAGTCCCCCTGAAAACCGCAAGCTAATCATATCTATCATTGTCAATGGCCTTGGCTAATAGGAAGCAACCAGCAATTGCAAAGATCAGTGTGAAAACGACAACAAGTGAAGTGAGGATGAATTGTTAACATAAACAACATTTTGCACATTGTTGGGAGGCATGCAACTAATCATTAGAAGCCCACATGGCAATTTGTTGTGGTTGTTATCGAGTTTCAATGTCAATGTAAATTAATTAATAGAGAAGCAAAACATGAAAAAGGCAGACAAAAAAACAACAAAACAATGTGAACGCAACGAAGCATTGCAAATCCCCTTCCCCAGCCCAGCATCAGGCATTGCAGCGATATCAACACCGCCAGCTTTATTATCAACAAAGTTTCAGTTGCATTATTAATGATTTCGATAGAAACAACAAAAAAAGAAAAGACAGGCAGCAGCTTAATGTCAATGCAACACATACTCACTGTATCGTTTGGCCGTACATAAAAAAATGCAGGCCACATGCCCCCTCCTCTGCATCTGCTTCCTCTAAGAGTTCTATCTTGCGGATGGTATGTGCAAACGAGAAAAACATGAAGAAATATCAATAACATCAGGCAAGAGATATCAATTTGTTACCCAGAGCGAGGAGATGATAAGTTGCTTATTTCAATGCAAACTTAAACTTTATTTTACTAAAAAGTTTATCAAGCGATTTTCATTTTAAGCAGCTGAAATTGTTTGGTCAGAATAGAAAACTGCGGAAAATTATAAAGTTTTGTGAAAAAAGGAGTTTGAATATGTGGCTAAGCCTTAGATTGGCCAGTATCTATGATTTTCAGTTCGTGTACATCAGAGATACCCAAGGTACCTTCTGCCAGCTCATTGAAGTCAGATTAAGACTGCTGAAGATTTAATTGGTATTCATGAAGTGGCGTTATACAGTCAGCCAACCTCCTTTTTGGTGTTGTTCGTGTTTATAATTTAATGACCTAGAGCCTGCTAAAAAGTACTACAAAAAGGTCACTTCAACAATCACATTGTAAACAAATTTATTAATAATGAAAAATTAATAATAATAATACTTTAGTCAATCCCTAGTGGTAAATAAATTCGATACTCATTAACAATATATTGCGCATTTATAATAATAAAAATATAATATATTCAGAAGCCATAATCTTACTGACTTCATGATTTTTTTCGCTTTTCTCTCTCTTATTTGGTTCACCAAGGGTTCGGGTTACTTCGTTTTTCTATATGCCGTCTTTTAGCTGAGAAAATAACGTGTGAGTTTTTCATGGTGTCAAGTGGACTTATTTCATGCTTCAAAATTATGTAGTGACTATTTTCGTGGAATTTCATGCAACCAAATGTACCTATTTTGATAAGCACTTGCTGCAAAGTTCGACTGGGTAAAACTCACGAAGCATTGGTGTGAGTTACCCTGTTTATGCACACAAAAAATATCATGATAAATGCCCATTAAAGTATGCTAAGTTTATTTTCTTTAAAATTTATATTTTCAACGAGATAATTGGCAGTCCTAAATTGCAGCTTTATACGTAATCCACACTGTACATTCAGTCGGATTGTCGAAGCAGCTAAGGGTACACACAATAGCTTAGTATTAGGAAAAATACAAAATAAATATTTTCCTGAATAATATTTATTAATGTAGCATACTTTAAAGGGCATTTAAAATGAGATTATATTTGTGTATAAACAGGGTATGTGTTAGTGTTGTGAAATTATCGATAGCACGATACTATCAATGATTGTGTATTTGGCAAACAATCAATTGTTGTGACCCGTATCGATTTATCGTAGAAAACTCAATATGGTATCAAAATAAGAGTAAAAATGTCTTAATTAGTCATGAATTACCTATGATATTATTTTATAATAACTCGATACTCAGTACTCAAAATTCATTGTACTATATGCTCAGTACTCGACCATACCAATAACAAATCTGAAATTTGATACTGCTTGTTCGTTCGGAACACGAAGCTTGCAACATTTACTCCGCCTGGTACCAGCAAACTTCATGCTTCATCGGTCTAGCGGTATCTGACGCACACACACGTTCTACCCACCTGCTGCTAGGGCAAATAGTAAAAGCGGCAGACTTTACAAAGGCAAAGACGTACCCATTAGAAACTGCCGTAAATAAGAAGTTTGTCAATTTTATTTTTCTACTTTATCTAAAGTTCAGTTTATTCATTTCACCATAACTTTCCAACAGCTTTACCAAATTGAAAAGGTATATATTGAAACAATTGTTGTCGAAACTCATAATGCGATTTTTTTTTTGATGTGAAACATTTTTAATTTCGGAACGGAAAAGTTTAATAGGAGTAAAATTGGATTTCAGCGTCACGTGACGCTGACGTCATTCATATTTTGTATTGTTGTTTTGTGGATTGTTCTGGCAAACAACACACACACACAAGAGGTTGGGCCAAGGGGGGAAGCGTGGAGAAAGAGGTGTGTAGGATGCTGAAGAGAGGGAAAGGGGCCGGGGGAACTGGGTGGGATATGGGTGGTTTTTGGGAAAAATCGTGGTGGGACTTGGGTGGTATCTGGGAGGGATCTAAGTATACAGACCCTTAATGACCCTTAAGAGTTATTGAACTTTGCTTTAAAAACATGTGAGAAAGTCGGTCAAGCCCAATTACAATATACTCTGTACCTAGAGTAGAAGCTGAATGCAGTGCTGCAGATGCGCTTATCTTTACGTTTCTCTCTCTCCCTCTCCCTCTCTCTCTCTCTCTCTCTCTCTCTGGGAGGTGATTCACCGGAGAAAATTTAAATAAACGAGTAATGGGAGTTGTTTGCGGCCCGTTAAACGCTGTAAGTGTTTTCCTTTAACGATGGAAGTAACGCGGTAACATGTAGGATTGCGCTGGTATTTGCTCATAACTTGAGAACTACTCATCCGATCTTTATCATTTCTTAGGAGCTGAATGCAGTGCTGCAGCTGCGCTCATCTCTACGTTTCTCTCTCTCCCTCTGCCTCTCTCTCTCTCTCTCCCTCTTCCACTCTCTCTCTCTACTCTCTCTCTAAGATTGTGCTTTTGAGGGAGGTGATATTATTTGCTCATAACTTGAGAACCGCTCATCCGATCTTTATCATTTCTTCGGCAAAGTTTACATATAATAAACTTGATTTGCCTGCAAGTATAAGAAGCATTTCCTATGCCAAACCTCTATCTCTTACCATCTCTGAGATCTGTTTGTTCATACGAACGGACCGACGGACAGAAAGAAATGGCTATATCGACTCGGCTATATACTTTATAGGGTCGGAAATTATTCCTTTTCCCTGTTACATACTTTTGCACAAACTTAATAAACTCTATGTACCTTCGGTACAGAGTATACAAATTAAGGACACTTTTCCCAACTTTTATTAACATTCAAAATGCTTTCAATTGACTGATCCATTTCTTCCACATCTTCTTCTCGTTTCAGGTATGTTTAATGGAATTCTTATGGTAAATATTTTATACGTATTATTGTTTGATTTTTCACATTTTGCCTCCCTCCCCACTTTCCACCTAATAACCTACAATCTTTGCTGGCATCTTCTTACGTTACTTTTCCATCATGTTTTTCTAAGCTGCAACTGGCAATTCGCCAATGGCAGCAGTTCGCTCGCCCCTCATATTCACATATAACGAACAATAATTGCCAGTTGAGCTTAGCTCCACACCAATGCGCATCCTCGGCTTTGGAGCCAGTCCCGAGTTAACCATGGAGTGGCAACAAAATGATTTACCAAAGATAACAGAAGTTGCTTGGTTCACGTGAGTTGGCCTAAAAAAGCAAAAAAACAAAAACACAATAAGAGTTGCTGTTGCTTTTGCTGTTGTTGTTGTTGGTTAGTTGCTAATGGTTCTTTGGCAACTCCACCTCTTTGCTCAGTTGTTGCACTTTAAAATCATTTTCCAAAGTCTTACGAAGGCAACCAGAAACCCAAACCCAAACCCAAAGCAAAGCGTTGAAAATTACATTTTGTGCTGCTGACGTTGATGATGATGCTTGTAATTCTGGGTAAATTATTTAGCCAAGCCAACGTTTGGGCGAAAGCGGGTAACAGAATTTCACTGAACGTGAGAATAATGAGAGAATAAATGGGGAATGTTTTGAATTTGGTTTTATTGTTTTCGCATTTTTATTTAGCCGGCAAATCTAGCCAATGGGAGCAGAGGTTAAATGCCGGACTTGGATGCCGCTAACCCATATTGTTGTTGCGCTCGAATGGCGTTGCGAAATACATTATTAGCCGATTTTTATGGCATTCTGCTGCATTTGAAGGCGGTTAACTGGCCATTAAGGGGCGTTTCTAATGTAGCGCGGTGGGCATTGCAACTCCATCTTCGTCGTCTCTTCGTTTATTCGTGCCACGTACTTAAAAGCTGAAGTAGAGGAATAGCATTTTGCTGCTATTTTGGCTGCCGGCTACATACAAATTATTCTGATCCAGCATTTTTCTCTGTTCGCCTGTCGTTGGTGGGTTGAGCCGAAGTCGTAGAATCAGAAAACAAATTAATTGACATGTGTGTGTGTGTGTGTGTGTGTGCGTGGTGTTTGATTTGTATTGTATTTTAAGTTTGCTTTGGATCGCCATTTTGTCCTTGCTGAGCTACCATGGCGCGGTTTCCGCTTAGCTAATTAGCAATGCATTTTTGTTTTTTTTTTTTTTTTGTACATTTTGAGGCCACTTTTGAATGCAGCTCGCCGTTTGTTGAAATCGTTTTTGTGTCGCACTTTTAGTTTCTGGTTTATTTAATGACTTTTTGCAATTGTTTTCGTGAGCGGATTTTTTAAAATTGGCTTCAATGAGCTTCAGTTTTTTTTTTGTTTGCTTTTGCAGCTCAAGGTTAAGCGCCGCTTGGCTGCAAGAAACACAAAGCTGCACCCCGCATGTCGGTTGAGTTTATGGTTAAGTTTTTCATAATTGTTTGGTTAAATAAATTGGCTGATTGGTTATGAGTTTCAAAATGTGGGTTGTGGCAAATTGCAAGGCGAAATCGAAAAGTAGAAACGGCCGCACAGGGCGTATACGCAATGGCAAGGAAGGATCGTATGATTCTTGGTGTTGCAGGGACTGTCAAATCGTTTGCAGACGCATAATTTTAGAACACTGAGCCACCTTCAGATTCGAGTGTCGAACATTTATAAAGGACCTCGGGCCCTTGCCTCAAACGGTTCACCAATCTACGTTTTCGATGCACGAAACGCATTAAGTCATCGTTTGCCAAAAAGAGGAAGCCAAAAAGTGAGAGTGTTTTGGTATGCAAAGCGACGCAAGCCGGCTCCGACCTACGTCAACGACTTAGAAGCTGTTTGCTCTCTTGGCACATTCTTCGGCATGCGTTCGGCTCGTGTCAGTGTGAAAAGCGAAATGTATTCGGCCCCTGCCTAAACAACCATCTCCGCTTAGCAGCTTCGTGAGTTGGCAGCTGACTTGCTCGATCTTCCATATCAGCTGAATTCTCTGGCTTGGGGAACAGCACAAACTTCTGATCTTTACAATTGTCTAAACCAGGGGTGACCACACCGTATGCGACTACCGCAATAGCCGCGCATATAGGCATATGAGCATTGCACAAAAGTAAATTGCTTTATGAACTTTGTATGTTTTCTCTCCTTTCTTATTTTCTTATGACTCTTGCACGGGGACTCTTGTGTTTTTCACACATTGTTTGAAGTAAATATGCTGTAGTCTCTTGTGTTGGCCGTTAACGAAGGATTTCATGTGCAGCCAGAAATATTTTCGTCCCTTGTATTGGTGTTTACTCCAGGTCTAAACATTGTGCAGTATATTTGAGGGTAAAGTGCTAAGGCCAGCTTGACTGCTTGATTTGGGTATACATCGGGAACAAGTCCCTTATTTGATTTCAGACACTTTTCTAAGTCTACCAGTTTGTTGATAATCACGTATTGCCCCAGGAATGCAATTTGTTTGCTCTGCTTGGAAAGAGGTTTAGTTGACATTGCTGCCGAAGCAGCGCAATGACGAGCTAATGATGTCGGTGTGTCGACTGCGCTGCTGCTAGCGGATCTTCGCCTAGGCCAAAAATTTTTTAACCTAAAAAACGAACCGAATCAATTCCATTCGAATTTGTCGGGTTTTTTGCTGTACTTTTCTAATACATCTTCTGTTTTCTTTCTTCGGTCCGGTTCTTGTTTTAATTTTATCGCCCATATGCTTTGCATCTTACTTTTGCTGGATTAACTGTTCATCTTCTAACATCATTTTCTTTTTGCTTCTTTCTACTTCTTTTTATACTCTGTACCGGAGGTACACTCAGAAAAAAACAGGCCAGATCGCCCTAAAATTTAGAAATTCGCCCTAAAAAGGGGTCATGACTCGCCTTATTTTTAAGAAAATGCTTTTCTAAAAAATAGAACATTTTAAAACTTAGACAATTTTTGCTGTTAGGTCGATTTAAAATTCCCAAGCGGTTATGGCAGCGTTGGCATGAGGTGGAAGCAGCTGATAGAAAAAAAAAATTTTGGGGGGGGGTGGGTAGAACGACCACAACCAACCCGTGTGTGGTTGTTTGTGTTTTTGATCGCACCCCGCCCCAAACCCTTCGGTTTTTTGGCTTTGTACCATCCCTCCCCCCATCCCCACCACCAGCACCACCTCCCCCACACCAACCCACTTTTTCTAAGCATATATATATATAATTAATTTAGAAATAAGCGCATTAACAATTTTTCTACTTACTTTACTGGGACTTGAACTCGGGACCTCTCTCAAATACTGAACACCGTAAAACGTAGCGACATAACAAAACCTTGAGTAAAAATCATACCTAAGAATTTGTGTGGCGTATTTGGAGCTTAAATACTCACATTTGCCACTCAATAAGAAGCAAAAGTCGTGGTCGAGTGGATAAGACATTAGAAAATGTCATGGACTGGGATCTAATCCCCGTAGGAACATTCTTTTTTCTCATTAAATGGTTCTTTTTATAATGTTTTTTTTTTATTTGAGGTGTTTTTATTTTATAAAATCCTTTAATTGATTTCTACATTGTGTAACGCATGTCAAAACAAAACAAAAACTTGCTCAATACTACATCGGTGAAATATATCTACTATCTTCAGGCATTGCGAATGGACATTAGTGTGTGTAAGCAAATGCCATCACATAGACGGCTTCGTCAAACTACAAAAACAATGAGGAAGAAGCGTTCGTTTTTTTTTGTCTCCTCTCTCTTGTTGTCACTTCTCTCTTTTTTATATTTTCTAAATTTCAGGGCGAATTTCTAGATTAATCTTTCTAAATTTTAGGGTGAATTTCTAAACCAATTTTTCTAAATTTAAGAAACCAGTTTTCTTAAAATAATGGCGTTTTACTCACTTTAATGGCTTTCGCCCTATTTTAAGAAATCGTGCTATGCATTTGTTTTCTTAATTCAAGGCAAATCTGCCCTAAATTTAAAGATTTTAGAAAATATCTGAAAAACTATCCTAAATTTAAAAAAAAATAAGTCTAAATTTAAATTTATTTCTAGAAAATCTTATTTTCGGTTATGCTTTCTAATTTAAGAAAATGTCATAAACAAGTAATTTTTCTACATTGAAAAAATTATTTTATGGCTAATTTCTAAAATCTAGAAAATTTTTTTTTGAGTGTACATAGAGTATATTAAGTTTGTGCAAAAGTATGTAACAGGGAGAAGGAATCATTTCCGACCCTATAAAGTATATATATTCTTGATCAGCATCAACAGCCGAGTCGATATAGCCATGTCCGTCTGTCCGTCCGTCCGTCTGTCCGTCCGTATGAGCAAACAGATCTCAGAGATGGTAAGAGATAGAGGTTTGACATGTATGGGACAAATGTTTCTTATACTTGCAGGCAGATGAAGTTTATTTTCAATTTTTGCCACGCCCCCTCCCGCCCCCGCAATTTGAAAAAAAACGTCATATCTCCCACAGTTTTGTAGATAGATGATTCGTACCTTCTAGAGATAGTTAGTCATTAGTAATAAGTATCTATTTGCCAAAGAAATGGTAAAGATCGGATGAGCGGTTCTCAAGTTATGATCAAATAAGTGAATTACCCCCGCCACCCTCTCCCACCCACTCACAACCAACGCAAAATCTTAGAGAGAGAGAGAGAGAGAGAGAGAAGAGAGAGATATAGAGAGGGGGAGAGAGAAACTTTGAAATGAGCGCAGCAGCAGCTCTGCATTTATCTCCTACTCTTGGTACAGAGTATAAACATAGTCGGGCTTGACCGACTTTCTCACTTGTTTCCCTTAGTCTTTTTCCCCCCTTATTCATTTTTCCATCCTGTCATCTAATTTTTGTTGGGGAGTAAAATAGAAATAGGCTCTGCAACAGTTAGAAGCAAGGCACATTTCTGGCTCAATGGATACGTCAGCAAACAAAATTGTCCCATTTGGGCTGATGAGCAACCGAAGAGACTATTGAAAACCCGTTATATCCACAAAAATGCACTGTTTGGTTCGGTTTTTGGTGGCTCGCTCTGCTTGACAAACCCCTATTTAATACAGGGTTCCCTAAGAAGAGATGATGAAAAATGAGATGATGCAAGACTTCGACAAGCATGAAGTGTGAATAAGCCCCCAGGGTTTGGGGCTGGTGAACTCTATTTTAAGTTCATTTATTTATTGCCTTTTGTTGACCAGATCTAGACTTTAGGGTTCTTGAGAATTCTGTGTAATCTTTGCCTTGGTTCAAATCATATTTAAATTATCATATTAAGTTTATTTCACCCCTTTTATGGGATTTTAATGGTGACCAGGAATATATATACTGAACTAGTAGACCCGCGCACTTTGCTGCTTACTAAATGAATTTTATGTTTAATTTGTCTATCATAAAATGTTCCGTCCTACAGAATGACACAAAATAAAATGACATAGAAGTTCAAACACACATTTTTGGCCCAAATTTGAGATTTTTTTGACTAATTTTTAATTTTTGCGAAACTTTTTTATAGAAAAGTAAGATTTTTTTTGGTGCACGCGTTGCGGTGATAGCCCCTTTCGCACACATTTTTTCCATAAATTATTACTATAGATATGAATGTTGTTCTTTGAATTTAAATTTTAGTATTATTTTAGCAACACAGCAGCTGAAGTGTAAATGTGGACTCTTTCGTTTCTTCTTCTACTCTCTCTTACTTTTAAAAATTTACCTAAAATTTAATTATTGCTTTCGTATGCGGTACATGCACTTGCTGCTGTGCTGCTGCTGCCTCGTTAGTGTCAATTACATAGATTATTCTTTACCTTTCCAATTGCGAAGCTAAAGGTCGGATCTACCTTCAGCAAGCTGTTTCTGCCACTTCTTCTTTTACACCACCCACTCCCCCTTTTAACCTTGTCAACTCCATTTACCGAGCGAATCTGCACTTAACTAGACATTGCATTTGCCATTGGCATTGCTTCATCCACATCTCGGCCAGCACTTGAGCAATTTACGCATTTCATTTGATTGCAGACATGGCTCTGACTGGGATGTCGTTGGCTATGGCGACCTTCCTTGTTACCAATGCGCGCCATGGCGAAATTAACGGCAATTAACTTGATTCGCTTTGTTTCCATTCAAGCGCACCGCCCTCCCTCGGCTCCCTTGCCGTGTCTGGCAATGCATTTTTCTTTCTCTGTTTTTTTTTTCTTTTCGCATGAGGTAATAATTTACGAAATTGACAAGTGAATCACTCTGGTGGTCAGGGTTGCGATTGCAGCTAAGCAGCAAATTAACGCGTAATTAGAAGTTCCTCCTAAAGAGGCAACGCGGCGTCATCTTTATTGTTTTTTTTGTTCCTTCTACCATTTTTTCCTCTTTGTTGAGGAAGTGTCGCCAGCTTGTTTGCTATTTGTGGTGTTTTTTTTTCCTTTGTTGTGGCCGGGCATTGATTAATGAGCTGGTTTATGGCATTGACTTTGATGTGGCAATGATTGCAATTCAAAACTTGGCTTGCTGTGCATGTTGCCCGTAAGATCGACACGAAGCTGATTAAAGTCAACAAATGCTGGTTGAGATTTTGCATGTGGGCCGATTCAAATATGGAGAAACAAACAGACTTGAAAGTAGGATTTTGGAAACTCAGTAGAAAACTCATTGCTTGAGTTTAAAATTGTGTTTCAATTGATAAATATTAAACAGACTGAGCCTTATTTGGCCAAAAACGATCAGCCTGACTAATTTCCACAATGAAAGGTCATTGTTTCCACTTCAATTAGCCATTTTGCTCAAATGAAAAACTTGAAGATCTCTGACCAAATTGGAGTGCGTTTGTTGCCTGTCGCTTTGATGAACTCGCACCGCCAAGTGACACTCGCAATTGCCTACGGACTTGGACACGACTTGAGCCAACACTCGACTGGCGGCAACTGTCAGTCGTTTGACAAAATTCCTAGTTTAGTCAAGGCAGAAAAAGTGATGCACCGAATTTGATATACCGTATAATGGGTTTGTCAAGAAGAGCGAGGCCAAAAAGTGAGAGTGTATTGGTGACCAAGGGACTGAAAATTCTTTTTTGGTCACTATTCTTTTAGTACCGTTCTTAGGAAATAAGAATATGTACAAACAGAAATTTGTATGCATTGATGTATGCATTTTATGTAGATGTTGGATAATTAATTAATTTTATAAAGAAATAAAACTGAATTAATTTTAATATAATAAATTAAGAATAATAACAATTAAATAGTTGTTGAAGAAAGCGCATTAAACAATTTCGGAAGAATTCCTTTTGGAACGCATTTGTCAGTCGAAGATCACGAACTAATCCAAGGACTAAAAGAAAGTGGAGCTACCATCTCAGAAATAGCTTTCCAGTGTCTCAACACAAGAATGCAGTTTATTATGAGACTGTCTGATGAAAATTGCCGAAAAAAATGGGAGCAAGGGCGTGGCCACCGCCGATCTGGATGCTTCTGATCGATGTCATATGTATTGGCAAGACTTAAGACCACCAAGAGATACTCGCCTTTAGAGGAACCACGGCAGTGGATCACTGATGGTTTGGACCTTTCGGAGATCTATATTCAGTTGCTGGAGAGTGAATAAATTGAACTAGCAGTCGATTTCAGCAGGACAACGCTCCATTCTATGCTTCAAGCGACATAAAGTTTTTTTTTTCTTCAAGAAAAATACCATTTTTAAAGTCCGGCGATAACTCTGCACTTAAACCCAATTAAGAACCTGAGGGAAATCCTTTTCAGCTGAAATTCACAAAACAGAAAGACAGTTTGACACCTTTAAGCAATTAAAAAACGCTTTGGTTGCAGAATGGTAGATACTAAGCAATTTAACTCTTCAAAATCTTGCAAATTCTATAAAAATAAAAGCGTATAAAGCGTAGATAGTTTTGGCAGGATTTGGGTCAATAAGTTATGATTTTGTCCATAACTTTTCTAAAATAAGACACGCACAACACCACCAAGGAGGCTGGTTGACTATATAACGCTATTTCATAAGTTTCCCAATTCAATCATCAGCAGTCTTGGCCTATTTTTAATGATCTGGTAGAGAGTACCTCATGCCAGAACTGCTATGACCGCTTGAAAATCCCAAAGGCAAGCTTGTAGCAAATTCCGACATCAGCAACAAACGCCAAAATCACTAAAGCTTTGAGTGTAAGGGTTCCCCATATCGGCCCTTTAAACAATTGGCGCCTGTGACAAACAAAAACACTACTGTGACCATCGTGGAGGTTCCATTTCCAGTTCATTCAGCTCCAAACACAGATCCAGTTCATCTAACTGGTTCACAAATCACTGACAACTGTCGATGCTCGATACTCCCGCCTTTTATATATCTTACATCTCTAACTCACACCCACACACACACCTATCTCTACGCCATTCTGTGACACTCATTCTTACCGGCAACACGCAGTCTCCAATAAGCCAAACTTAAACCTAATCTGTGTTTTAAACAAAATAGAAAAACAAAACCATTTAGCAAGTAACCGCTGGGGCAGCAAAGTTTCTTTTGGTCATAGCCTAAGTATAGTTCATCCGTTCTTTGGCATTCCTGGGCCAAATCGATAAACAATTTTGATAACTTAATACCTTTAGAAGGTAATAACCATCTTACCACAAAACTGTGGGAGATGAGACGTATTTTGCAAATTGAGGGAGCGTAAGAAAAATTGAAAGTAAACTTGCAAGTACATGAAGAATATGTCCCATTTATGACAAGCCTCTATCTCTTACCTGAGTTGTGTTTGTTCATATCGACTCGGTTGTTGATGCTGATCAAAATTATATGTACTTTATATGGTCGAAAATAATTCCTTACCATTTGCCGTAGCAGCAGGTGGTTTGTGTGTGTTTCTGGGTGCGTGGAGTGGAATGTTGCTAGATTGGGAAGAGTAAATTCACAGTGACTTAACAGTGACTTAACAGTGACTTAACAGTGACTAAACAGTGACTTAACAGTGAGTAAGCAGTTACTAATCAGTGACCAAACAGGGACTAAGCATTGACTAAGCACTGATTTAGTAGTGACTTAACAGGGACTTGCAACTGTCAGTATAAGGTCTAAAAATTTAAATTAAACTTGATCTTATTGGCTTTGTTAAAACTACATTTAATATCACAAACGTAAATGCACATCTACTTATATTCCTGTGGTAGACCGGGCATACGAATACACACCAAAAGCTTACCACCTATAACTGGTTTTTCTTCATCTCTTGCTGGTGGTTGTTGTTTTTTGACAAATTATTTTCCCTTCAAAAGAGCATCTCATGTACTACAATCTCTTGGTCTCTTCATGAAAAGAAAGTTGATTCCGTCACATATACCCTCCCCCACAGAAAGGGTATCCAAAAAGCATTGCTTAAAATGCCAAATTGTCTGGCGCGTCGATGAAATCTGTCCAAATTTGGCTTCACCATGCCAGCTAGTTTATGGCTTAGACCGGCCGGTTGGCCAAAAATGGGTTGTTGCATGCAACCGTTGCAACAGCAGTCTATCTCGCTCGCTCCAATGCACTGTACTTTAATTGCCGCTAAAATGTCACAACGAGCAAAGTTAAGCGATTTTATTATGACAGGCGGAGTAATTCAAAACAACCAAAAGTCGCACAAGTGCAGCGCTCTTTGGAACGGCAAAGTCATAAAATTAAATTAAATCCTCATGAAAGTCACTTATTGGCCACACCCACTTGGCCCGGCTGGAGTTAACATGAAAACTCGCATGCCCCATTTATGTGCCAACTCATTTGAGCAAATGACCAGGCCAGGACTGCCACTTCGTCCGGTCAGATCGCGATAAGTCAGACGCGATGCCGTTCAACTCTCTTAATAAATTGATGCCTTTTTTCTTTGTTGTGGTTCCTGTTTTTTTTTTTTTTTTTTTTTTTTTTGGTAGCAGCCGCTTATCGGCTTGTCGTCTGCTCAATGTGTTAAAACATTTTTTCGAAAACAGAAATATTCTGAAGCAGCTACTTGAGCGGCTTTTGTGTCTGAAAAAATGCCGCATAATTAATTTCACATGCACTTTGGAAACAAAATCGTACAAGCTTTTGAAGTGGCACTTGAGTGTGAATCAATCTGTGCCACAAATATTGCTGAGACATTTATGGAAATGTTCAAGTTGTTAAACCAAATTCAAATTGGTTCTCGTTGCATAGAGGGTATGCAGTTGGTGGCTTCTACCACTCGTAGGCCTTCATGGTTAATTAAATAGCTTTTATTGACGCAGAAGAAGGTCAAAGTGTGGGTGTTGGCATTTACACACACGATCAGTGCAGCTGCATTCGCGAGGTGAATATCAAACATTTGGTTTTTTCTCATTTTATTAATAGTTGTCATAAATGAAAAACAAAAACACCCCCACAAAATTCTGAAAATGTGGCACACATTAGATGGTTGTGAATATGCAAATCGATCGAGAGGTGTGAGTTTGTGCTCATTTATTTTTTTCAAAGAAAATGTGTAATTAAGATTGGTTTATGTATTTCCATAATGAGGGCAAATTTTTACTAATTACTCATTATGAGAGGAGCGCAAAGTTACCAAGAAAGGCTCGATCGAAGTTTATATATCCTTGGTATGATATATGCCTCCCAGTTTGTTTTATGTATTTATCCGATTTTGATCAAACTCTGTTTGTGCTGAAACAGATAGTATTTATATCTGGAAAGTATAAAGACATTATCATTGAAAACAAAAAAGTTTTTCTCACTAGACCTACTATTTCGATCGATCGTTCCTAAACCAACTATACACTCAGAAAAAAATTCGTTCTAAATCTACCGAAATCAAGCCCATTCGTTGACAAAAGTAGGGTAATCCCGCTTTTCCATAAACCGTGAACAGCGGGTGTCATATTATGAAATTTTGTGACCACTTTATAAACAGTTTGGGCTTGTTTTAAGAACTTTTTATGCTCCCAAAATAAACTGGGAAAAAAATGTTTCACTGGGAAAAAATGTGATTTGTGAACGATAATTCACGAACGAAATTGTTCAAATAGGAGCACACTTGTGCTTGGTTTTGTGTAGTCGACTTTTTCTTAGTGTACCTTTGGTACAGCGTATAGAAAGTGGGGGATCTCAACGGAGACTGAAACCGAAACAAATAACGGTAAGCGTTTGTCCGGTTATATTACGGTTGGGGGATATGGGTTACGGTTCGGCTTACGCTTATCAACCTTATTTTGTTTGGGGTTTATCACTTTGACAGTGCGAGTGTCCGTGAGATCTTTCTTGCAATATGTGCGCAAAAAATATCAAACGGAAACGTGTTCAATTTCGATTAGCTAAGTTGCATACGACAAAGTGAGACAGACTGATGAGGAAAAGCCACAACAACTGGCACTGGCCTGTGTACATATGATAGGGAATTGAAAAATGTCTGTCTCCTTAATAAACACAAAGTTAATGTTTGCATGCTAAGGAAAACCAACAAAACACAGCCAATACTCATGTTCACTTTATTTCACCAACAAATCTGTCCATATTCAGTAGTCACTGCAGTATGTAAGTAGTAACGGCAGTTACTACATTTTTTTCTACATTTCAAGGCATTTATTTCTATATCAAAAGAAAACAATTCCCCTAAATGGTTGTTTTTGATCGAGGCATAGCGCACTTAAAAATGTTAGCATAACAGTAGTGTCCACAAGCAAAATAGTCCAGAATCGAAACGCGAATAAAAATTATTTATTCTCTTCTCTTTCATCCAGTGTCAAGATCATAGCGCAAATTGTCAAGTTACCGGCACTAAGATGACAAGCTGTCAAGATGACGGCGTGTCAAAAATATTTTCCTCTTATGATAAATAAGCACCCAATTTTTGTAAATAAATGCGAGTTTTAATTAAGAATAAATTGAAATTTTTACCAGCAGATTAAAAACCGAAATTAACCCATTCATTTGGTTCTGTTTCAGTACTGATAACCGGTTATGTCAATAAAAGATTATGGGCGAAAATATTTTTCGGTTAGGTTGAGTTGTTACAAATTTTAAAGTGTTTTAGCGACTAGGTTAGTTTTAGTTTTAATCTCTGGATCTCATTATATACATTTGTTTACGCTTTTACTGATTATCCCTGTTTAATTTATAGCGGACTTTGCCAGCCTACTGCCAGCTAGCAGCTTTCTCCTCATGCTAGCGATGTCATAACCGCTTGGGAATTCCAAAGCAACTTAATAGCAAAAACCGACTAAAATTGTCTAGATTTTTAGAAAAATTTGGCCGGAAATTTAGAACACTTTTTATATTATTTAAAAAATCTTTCTCTGGCTCTTTTTAAATGCCAAATTAGGTCGAAAATGGAACTTTGTAGGGCGAGATGACTTTTGAGTTTGTTTTCCTTTTCGTTTTTGCACCTAAGCACAATCGCTCCCAACATCGCTTCTATAAATAAGATTTAATTCCTTGCACTTTGCATCTTTAATAACACGCCGTCAAAATATTGTACAGTTTGTTAATTGTATTGTTGACACCACAGGGGAAAGGTGACTGGATTCCCAGAAGATATTAAAAAAAGAAAATTCCGGAAATTGTTTTGCCTTGTTTTCAATTAAAGTGTTCTTCTTTGAAGTTTGGTTAAGACACCTGAAACAGACAAATGTAAAATTTTTTTAATGAAAATCATTTAAATTGAAACTATTAGAAATGGAAAATAAATGCCAACAAACTAGATTTCATTTTGTCATCGCTGCAGTTGAATTGATTCACAAAAAGAGGCAAATAAAACTACAATTTTTTAGTCATAAGTTTTGTGAGTATAAACTATTCAAATTTAGAATTAAGTCTGATTGTTTTTTTAAAATTGTTCTATTTGAGGAAAAACATTCTTAATTTAAAAATCATTTTCTTTTTAATTTCACAATCTCTTAACTTAAGTGTTGCCTATTTTCTTAAATTTTCAGCTCTCGCGAAATTTGCTCATGAAAAACTTAAACAATTAAGCAAAGTGGAAAATTGCATGTCCCCTGACCAGACCATGTACCGAACATTATTCCATGTCGCGCAGTGGCGAGGCTGTTTGCTTAATGACATGATATGCATCGGACAAAGGCGTGAACAACCGCGTTGAGGATGTGCGCCCGCCCTCTCGTGCAGCAAATTAAAATCCCGTTCAAACAAATGCACGCAAATTTGTTTTAAATGCTCTCAGTTTTCCGTATTCATTCTGGCTTAAATGTCACACGGTGTTGGTAGTGGGACAAGTCCGCACACAAAAAAAGCTAATAAATTAATCAGACGCTGCTGCATTCCCGTCCCAAGGCCCCCGCCAGTTGGCCTTTTTGGCCACAGCAAATTTATGTGGCAAGCGTCGAGCGGCCGAAACGGTAAACGAAAAAGTAAAGCGGCCGCGCCTGCGCTCTTGCATTTCGGCTGGTTCTGGGAGTGGCGCCCATTTGGCCTGACCCGGTCTTGGCGTATCGTTTTGTAAACATTTTTCAATTTTTCAATATTTCATTCGTGCCGCTGCGGCTCAAAGACAGTCAATTGCTCGTTTTGCCGTCGAGGGACCTTGGACTATGATTTCTATTACATAATTTGTGTGTACGGCCCTGGTGGGCTAATTGAACTGGAATTGGAGTTAACTTTTGCTTTCCAATTGTAATGTCGTTTGCCCTCCGATCTCTTTCTAATTGAATCTAAAAAACTGTTTCGTTTCCCGACACCCCGCAAACAAATGTCCGAAATTGACAGTTAACAATGAGAAAATTTCTATACAATTTTCTTTCTTTTCTTTCCCCCCTGCGATGCGTGAGTTGCATAAACAAGGTCTTGTTATTGTTGTTGTGGTTGGCTGGCTGATTGCCCCAACCTCCTTTGGAGTTAGTCACTTAACGCTTCGGCAATTCACAGTCTTTGTTGCATTTCGTGGTCTTTTCACAGAGTTGACCTCATTTCCCAAAAACGCCACAAATTAGTGTAGAATTTCAGCTAATTAGTGGCCCAAAAATTTAAATAGAATTTATGAAAATGGAAAACATAAACTAGGAAAAATGACCAATTAACATGGCTTTTGCCTGTGCTGAGCACTTCCTGGTCGCTTTGACATTTGGCCACGCATATTCACGTTTCGCTATCGAAGTGCAAAGATCAAATAGTAAAGCAGCCGCAGCAGCCCAAGTTAACTGTCAACCGTTGGCCGTAATTAATTGCCAGCTACAACAAGTTGACTGCAGCAACTTCAACTTTGCCCCGTCCTGCTCCACCTCCTCGACGATGGTTGAGCAAAATTTGCAGACTTGAAGACTGGAAGTTGGACACATTTTATGCGCCAGATGTGCTCGTAAAGATTTCCTCATTGTGGAACGTGTGCATAAAAAGCATTTTGAGCAGCATTTTACCCAGCAACCTGCATATGGCAAGCGAATTACTGTAAGCAATTTCGAAAATAAAATCTGTGGAAATGTGTGTCACTTGCGCCGCTAGACTTGGTAGAAAATCGCGAAGAATTTCTTTGACTTCTCTAATCTACAGTCGTGCTTCCATATGTTGAACTTTTATAATGTAAACAATATAAATGTACAACGTACATAATGTAGCGAACGTAGGATCTGAATCCGGCAAAGAAGATTTAACATAGCACAATTTATAACGCCTCGCTTTTTTGGATGATGTCTTCATTGTGACAACTTAAAGTTGTACTCAAAATTATTGTCGGCCTAGGAAAGCACGGCAGTTAGAGGGAGACGGACATAGTCAAAAAAATAACATAGAGCAAAAATGACAGCAAACAGCTGACTAATCTCTGAGTGAAAATTTAATGACGCAGCAAAGTGTGCTTCTATGTTAGATCTACTTTGACTCCGGGAACTTTGATTCCTGGACTCGGACTCGATACTGATGTCGCCGATACATCGATGAAAATTAAAAAAAAAGCACACACGCGCCAATTTGTTTGGGAGTTGTCTTTCTTTAGGATACCTTCTGCGGTGCGTGAGCTGTTCAAACGACGGGGGATTTGGACCCCATCACCTAAGATTTGGTATTTGCGACAGATACCTTTGGGCACGCTTTGTTTTTGCATTTTGTATAAGTCCACCATTTGCCGTAGCAGCAGGTGTGTTGTGTGTTTCTGGGTGTGTAAAGTGGAAGGAAGCGAGGGTGGAAAGAGGGGCTAACTGTGACTTACCATTGACTTAAGAGTCACTTAACAGTGACTTAACAGTGACTAAACAGTGACTAACAGTGACTAAACAGTGACTTAACAGTGACTAAACAGGCACTTAACAGTAACGTATGCGTATGTCCGTGTGTGTGCACTAGATACTCAGTACTTGAAACATAAACTAGTCATCCTCATCTTGATATACATTACTTGATACTCATTACTGAATACTTTAGACTCAGTAAACTCTCGATACTCAAGACTTAGTATAAGCAGTACTCGATACTCGTACTCAATACTTGTACTCGATATTTAGTACTCGATACTCAGAACTCAATACTCATTACTCGATATTCAGTACTGGATATTCAATACTCAGTACATACTCGATACTCACTACTTGACTCTCCGTATTCAAAACTTACCACTCAATACTCAGTACTCGATAGTCTACCAGTTGAACGTCCGTAAGAGAACTTCGCTCTAACAATAATTTCTATATCCGTAACGCTTGTACCAGAGTATGTGGCATGTTTTTTTATTAAGTAAAAATTGTACTTTCCTCAAAAATGAAAAATTAGTCAAAAAATCTGAAGTTTGTGCCAAAAATGTGTGTTTGAAGGCCTATTTCAGTTCATTTTGTGTCTTTCTGTAGAACGGAACATTTTATGATAGTCAAATTAAACATTAAATAAGAATGAAATTGAGAATAACTAAATTTAGAATATTTTCCGTGTACTTCTGTGTCTAAGCATTTTTCCAAATTGTTCATTCATGTTGATTGAAAAAATGTAGACGCAGATGATTCTCTTAAAACGGTTCACACATTAATTTCCACTATAGGTTTAAAAGACATAAAGACAAATTCTTTGCTGCTTCAAATGATAGAAGTATCATTCCATCAAAGTCCTCGAGCCAAACTAAATTTCTTATCTGAGCAAAGCAAAGCCCTCAATCTATAGAGGCACACTAAGGCCCTTAGACTCAGGCGCATCAAAGATCTCAACTAGAGGCAAAACAACCAACTCGACGAGTGGCCACCTCAACTCTTTACTGGCCCCCATAGAAATTTCACCGCCTAAACCGTTGCCACCTGTACTGTCGTCAAGGATGTCTTCAACACCACCATATCTTACATGATCAGTTTCCTTTCTTTCTCTGTGTGACCAAGTCACTTAGGCCGACTAGAGTTTGCCCTTTCCACCCGACCAAAAGTTCGCCCGCGAATTCGCACGCGAAACTCAAAGCGAGTAAAACAAGGACAAAACCTTCGTTTACTTGTGTCGCTCAGCTCTGTAGCAGACGAACATTCACATGCGAATTCGCGCGAATGTCGACGCGAAAGTTTAACGAGTTTCAATTTCATTCGTTTCTAAAATGATGTATTAAAACTAGAATTAATTGAAAATGTTTTTAAGTTATATTTATTTATTTAATTATCGCCTTGTCTCCCATTGCAGCTGCTTCACTAATTTTATTTCCCTAATGAAACATGCTTTGCTTAGCATATAAACAGCGGTTGCTTTCTTTTGTTTGCCAATACATAAACGAGAGCGTAAGTTAAAGTCGGCTCTAACCGACTTCGATATACCCGTTACTTATGAAAAAACATGTTTAACAGTGTTCCTGCGTTCCTTAGTGTGACCATCCGAAAAGTATGCAAAATTTTTAAGGGTCCGGACCCCCGGAGGTAGCGGGGGGGGGCTCATAACTTGAGAACCGTTCATCCGATCTTTATTATTTCTTCGGCAAATCGATTTATTTTGCTAATAACTAACTACCTCTAGAAGGTACGAATCGTCAATCTTTAAAATTGTAGGAAATATAACGTTTTTTCCAAATTTCGGGGGCGGGATGGGGGCGTGGCCAAAATTTGAAGCAAAGTTGATCTGCGTGCAGATAAAAGAAGCATTTGTCCCATACATGTCAAACCTCTATCTCTTACCATCTCTGAGATCTAGGTTTTCATACAGACAGACGGACGGACAGACGGACGGACGAACATTCGCGGACGGACAAGGCTAAATCGACTCGGCTGTTCATGCTGATCAAGAATATATATACTTTATTTGGTCGGAAATGATTTCTTCTGCCTGTTACATACATTTGCACGACTTTAGTATACCCTTTTTACTCTACGAGTAATGGGTATAACAATTAACAAATTGACAACAACACTTAAGACAATACAACCATGAACTATTACACCACATAAAACAATAATGGTTTAACGATTAATTATTTGACGCTTGGCAGTTTGCTAAGCCAAGTAAGAATGACGCCGGCCTAAGTATAATTTACTACCTGCTGCAGAGAGAAGCAAAGTAACAAGGAACTCACAAAGACTTTCGCTTAAACTAATCAAAATACGAATAATTTTCTTCGCGAAACATTCGCTCGAAGCGAACCTTCGCTTGTACCCGACGGCACGGGTTATGTTAAATTAAAGTTAGTAAAAAATACAGGCGACAGAAGTAATGCAAAATTGGTCAAAGCAGATTCGGGATCAGCATACGAAAATTATCTACAATCCATCGCTTTAATAAAATGGAAAAAGTTTAATTTATGTTGCCCTGTGTTTGTGTGACCATAGTTTCATTAGGAATGTATTTTGATAGTCCATCCGCTCGTTGTTAAGAAATTTTCTTGCCCTTCTGAAGAATTTAAAAATGTTTACCAGTTGAGTCAATTTTGCATAATTGAACAACTTTGTCTGACTTAATTAAATACGGAAATAAAAACAGTTCAGTAAAAACCATGTTTATGGATTACAATAAGCATTATTTGTGTTGAAGGCACGATTGGTTGATAGTACAATATTCATTTACAAATTGATAAGTCATCATAGTAATCATTTTTTTTTATCATCAGAAAAAGAACAATTTAGCTTCGTGATTATTTAACATATTTTTATGATTTCCGCAATCGTTGTCATTGACATTGGTTTTGTAATCGTTCAATTGCATCATTGTCACCTGCATAGATAATGAAAACCAAAAACTACGTTGATTGGTCGACAAGAACTCTAGGCCAGCCATTTGGTGTTGTTATCAGTTGAAAGAAGTTTCATAATTTCTTGTCTCTCTTTTATTTTCTTGGCCGTGTTTCATAAGTGCAAGCCAAAGACAACAACAACATCCGCTTTATTATCAGCACTCACGTGCCTGTTGCAACTGAATACTTTGTTTTTTTTTTTTTTGGCCTGATTAATAGCGAGTTATCTGAAGAGGTTTTGCCATTAAGTAAATGGCAAAGTGCGTTCTCCAATTGCATTCTTCGTCACAGTAGCCGCAGGTCAGGCAGTCAAACTATCACCGTGCACACGTGTCATTTGCGAGTTGCAACTTTGGCACGTCCCCATTTTCGTGTTGACAGTTTTAGCGCACTGCATTGAATTGGTAGCTCAATCTGCGACTGGCAGTGGCACTGGCCCAGTTGACATTAATCTCAATTTTTGCATATTTCGCACAGCTGCGTGCACTTGAAGTGGCAACAAGTTGGCTGCCATGCTGCAATATATTTGTTGTCTGCATATTATAGCAAAATAATCGTATATATTTTTTAGCTGATTTGTATGTGCCATTTTTCTAATTAGCTCATTATACTCGATTTCATTGTTCATTGTCAAATGGGCGCTGCAATCGCAAATTAAATGCAGATGCATCTTAATGCGCAGTTTGCGAATAGACAAGCGATTGTCAACTGAATGCATCATAGATTTCGTGATGGATTTCATATTTATAAACTTTATTAGTCATTTTGTGATGGAAAAAGTTCGAGGAGAATATCACTTGCCCTTCTCAAAGCATTCATCTACTTCATTTTAGCTGTTTCTTTTCATACAAATACATGTATAAATCCACTTAAGCGTCCACTTTCAAACGGTCCTGAAACGAACCCGTAGAACCAGTTCAGCTTGGGTTTTTGGCTTAATGAAACCGGACCTTTTAAATTTTGAACCTCCCGAACCGGACCTCTTCTGCTTGAAAAATGTTCGGTTCAAAGAATAAATTTACTCAGTTTTTTCACAGCTTCTAAAATCATCACAATATTTTGACCACTTTGCTTGACCATATGCTTTATAGTGCTGAATCGGATCATTACCACTTTAAATTATATCCAAACTGCATATTACGATTTCGAGAGGGAAATATAGTCAAGTTGTTAAATGGCAAATTAAATACGTTTGTTGATTTACGGTCTTTCTGTATCAAGAATATCGGTTCTCGGATACCGGTATACAAGAAATTTTACATATCGGTTATCGGATTCTGGTCCCGGTTTGATTTCCTGGTATCAAGTAATTTAGCATTTCACCGTTTCTACTTGAAGCAAATTACAATTTCTTGATTCGACTTACAGGTACAAAACCAATTGCGAAAAACAATTAAAATCTAATCTTTTATTCCTTCTGCTACGACAAGTAAGAACATTTTTCTTTACAACAAAAAAAGAATTGGCAGATATAATATAACCCAAAATTGTAAAATTTAAAATGTTCAGCTATTCCTTATTTGCCGCAAGGCAAATGACCCCATTAACATTTCTACGCACACAGAAATTCCCCGGGGGAAGAGAGAAACTGAAAAACTCGTCGCTTGACATAAAATACAAAGTAGAAACCTCCAAAAGAGAACTCTTGAATGCATTTTATATATTTCGGCTGGCACTAGTTTAAATAAATTAGCCTGGCAAGTGAATGGGCAGCCCTCTTCTCTCTATTTCTCTATCTCAAGTATTTGGCTTTAATTACATGCAGTTGTCTCGAAAATTAAGTGGCCGCAAAGCAGCCGCCGAGTCTAATTAGGTCGCTTGAAGCACCTGAAACTATGTATGTATGTAAAATATATAGAGAGGCCCAAATAGACGAACAGAGTGACTGCGAATGTGAGGGAGGGGAATAATCATTGGTTGTGGCAAAATGTTTGAAAATTCCAAGTAAAAAGGTGTTGAAAAGAAAACCTCAAAACAAAAACCAAAAAAACCTGGTCTATGAGAGACAAGTAGTGTATGTGTGTGTGTGTGTTGACTTAGGTAAACATACTCCCTGCAAGGGTCAAAGGTCAATGAGGGAGACTGGGTATAGTTTCTAAGAAACTGCTTGGGTACAAACATTTCTTTTTGAAACTTAAACAAATTGAATAAATATTGGCTTTGTGAGAGGAAAAACATCTTTAATTTCGTTTGACAATCGAGGTGTGACGATGAGTAATGGGTGACAGAAAGAGATGGAGAAATGAAACTAATTGGCCCAATCGATAAGAGATCTTTGAATTTGTGCTGAGCCGTAGTTATGCTGTGCCAAAGTTTGTACGCATTCTAATTGGGATTTTCTATTGATTAATTGCACACAAAATTTCTGTAGCTAGTTAGTTTTTTCTGTCAAGGCCCAAATTTTACCCAAAGAATCATATTTGAAGCAAAAATTTGTATCACTTTCATAAAAAGGTTTTGAAGTTTTATCTTTTGTTAAGCTTGCAGCAAAAAATTGGAGAAATTGTAGTGAAAAGTATGTATATTTATTCTTAGGACTAAATTGATTTCAGAGTCACGTGACGGTGCGCTGCGCTGACGTCATGCATATTTTGTGTTGTTGTTTTAGCGGAGTGTGCCAGTGGGAGAAGGGTGAAAGAGGAAGAAAAGAGAAGGGGAAATTGGGGAGAAATAGGGTTGACTTGACAGTGAGTAAACAGTGACTTAACAGTAACTTGATAGTGACTAAACAGTGACGACAGTAACTTAACAGAGACTTAACAGTGACTTAACAGTGACTTGATAGTGACTAAAAAGTGACTTGACAGTGACAAAACAGTGAATTGGCAGTGACTATACAGTAAATAGACTGTTACTTAACGGTGATTTGACAGTGACTTAACAGTGACCGAACAGTGTCTTGACAGTGACTTTACAGTGACTAATCAGTGTCTAAACAGTGACTAAACAGTGACGTCAAGTAGCTTAACACTAAACTAAACTAGACTAAAGGGTGACTAAACAGTGACATAAAAGTGACAAAACAGTGACTATACAGTGAATGGGCTGTGAATAGACTGTGACTTAACGATGCCTTAATAGTGCCTAACAATGACAAGACAGTATGTTGACAGTGACTAAACAGTGACAAAAAAGTGACTAAACAGTGATTAAACAGTAACTATACCGACTAAACAGTGACTTATCAGCGACTTAACTGTGACTAAACAATGACTTGACGTGACTTAAAGGTAGGTTAAAACTGACTAAACAGAGTCTAGACAGTGACTAAACAGGGACTTAAGGGTGACTAAACAGTGACTTGATATTAACTAAGCCGTGACTTGACAGTGACT
Organism: Lordiphosa stackelbergi; assembly: GCA_018904235.1. Classification (NCBI taxonomy): domain Eukaryota; kingdom Metazoa; phylum Arthropoda; class Insecta; order Diptera; family Drosophilidae; genus Lordiphosa; species Lordiphosa stackelbergi. The sequence goes on from JAEIFU010000021.1 coordinate 154,700, forward strand.
TAACAGTGTCTTAACAGTGTCTTAATAGTGTATTAACAGTGACTTAGCAGTGACTTGACAGTGTCTTGACAGTGACTAACATGGGATGATCATATTAATCAAGCTCCTGGAAAAACATATGGAGTTTTAAGACAATTAAATTTGACTAAGCAGTTTATACCCACAACAACAAGAAAAATGATTGCTAAGAGCTTACCTTCTCCCAAAGCTCTTTTATGGCATAGAGTTTTTTGGCAATTACAACTCAATATATAGGCATAAATTAATTGTTTCATTTAATGAGTTTCGTTAGTGGTGAAAGTGCGTACTAGACGGGGTTTTGGAAAATTCCACCCGGAAAGTCGGAAAAGGTCGGAATAGTTTGTATGGGAAAATGTTATTTTTCATCCGATTGCTTTTTGCTTTGCTTACCCGATGCTTCTTGCAATTTTTCTTCTTTGTGTTTGTTTTTGTTTTCTTTGCCTTTCCATTCCATAAAACTATTTTTCGAAATTAAATTTCCCTGTTGTTATTCGTCAATTCCCGAAAATTCTCATCAGATAACTATTTTCATCCTATTGCTTTGGTTTTAATTTTTTTTATTTTCTTTTTCATTTGTTATCACTATTTATTATTTTAATTTTTTTTCTCTTTTATTTTTTTTTTATATCTATCTAGCTTCGACGGAATCATTTCCCACCATATAAACAATTAGCATCAAGCCGAGACTTCTTCTCTTTTTTCTAAATCTCTTTTTTTTATTTTCCCTTTTTCTCCTTTTTCTTTTTTACTTTTATAAATTCCACCCTCCCTACCACCCTTTTACTTTTTCACTAAACTATTTTTTTCTTACGACTCTTACCTTTAATCTCTATCATTTTACACCTTTTACTTCATAATGAACTTCAACCTACCTGTTTTTCTCACTAAAACCCAGTTCATCCGATTTCGATCAACTTACAATTTTTCATCTAACATCAGTTATAAAACAAAAATTTTTCTACTAAAACTTTTTTCACCTACTTTTATGACTTACTTATATTCCGTTTCCATAAACTTAAATTATGTGAAGCATAAAAAACTTATAAATACGAGGTGGAGCAACAGCATACTTCAAACTAAACGAAATACTATTAATAGTATTAATAACCTAATATAATTGCTTATGTATAACATCATGTTTCTGTATCTGTCTTTATCTTAAGTAACTGAACTGATTAAAAATTCCTTGTTTGTACAACCATTGTTTCTAACTAAATTTAAAGCTATGTAATTATGAATGTGAATGCATAAAAATAAGTATTTAATTACTTTAACACTAAGATGAAAAATAAACCAAATATTAAAATAAAAAGATAAAAAAACATTGACTTAACAAAATTACAGAAAAGAAGGAAGAACACAGTTGCTTGTGATCTTGTTGTTGGTATTTCAACTCCCTGTTTTATTCTTTTAAAAGATTGTGATTGCTGATTTAATTAACATTTAAAGAGCTTGTTTTTTTTTTAAATTAAGCCCTTAAATGTAGCATCATGTTTCATATCAAAGCTTACACCCTTGTTTTTGTTTTGGCTTATCCTTCAATTTGGTTTCGAATGTATTTTGCCATTCCACATATGCTTTGGTTCATTTAAGCTGGCTTATGCATCAATGGACTTTTGTAGCAGCTGTAAGCCCTGGCATTATAACTGCAACTGTTTGTCATGTATGCGTCAACTTAAGCTGTTACCTATGATGTTGCCTTGCAGGCAAATAAAACTATCTGCTCAATTGTCATTCACATTTTTAAGATAAATAGCGGAAGGCCAATCGATTCAAGTTGCAGCACGTTCAAACGGGCGTTAACTGTATAAGCAAATAACGTAAATCTACCGCACATTTTGACCATAAACCCACACCAGCACACAGAGCTATTGTATTTACCTGTGTGTTCGGTGTCCCTCTTCTCCTACCTGTAAACAGACAAGACACACACAAACATTTCCGCATCGAAATGCAAACGCAGACTTTGTCTCTCTTATTTCGTTTTTTTTTTGCTTTTGCTAATCATTTTATAAGCCTGCCTCCTCCACCTTCAGTGTTTTGACAACTCTTCTCGGTTACCAAAGCTGCTGCATTTCAAGGTGTCTTAGGTATTATGTCTCTATGGTCTCGTCCACTCTCTGAACGGCATTGTGTTGCATGAAGCAAATGTTTGCTCCTGTGGTTGATAAATGTGAAATTTGTTTGTGCTGTTAGCCAAAGATTCGAGGAGAGTGCAACAAAACAGGTGGTGAACTTTTAACATGGCAACGTTGGCTCAACCATTTTATAACTTGCAAGTTTGTGCAAATTTAAATTCATTCACCTGTGAAAATTTATAATTTTCTTCTTTGTTTGTCTTCCAGTTGAAGCTGGTTTCTGTGGTGGTTTATTACTATTGCTTATTGGCTACTGTGTGTGGTTGTTGTTGTTGTTGTTGTTGCAGCACTTTCACTTTTTTCACAAAAAGCCAACGGTTTCTTCTATGCACAGCTCCCTCGCAATCCCCGCTGCTCTTTGAAAAGTGGGAACCACTTGGTTTTATGCAACAACTTAAACAATTCAACTGCTTTATGGCCAACGATTTGTGGCTTACAGGTGTTTGCCTGCAATAACAACTACAACAATCATAACAATAACAGCAACAGATCTCACCAGCTGGCACTTAAATAAGGAAAATGCCTAAACCATTTATGACATACAAACAATATTTATGTAAAGAAATTAAGTAAAATTTATTTATATATTTCGATGGCATTGTTCAACCTTTTGTAAACGTTCTGTTTGTTCCTTCTCATTGCAGGTGCGTATTTCTGATGTATTCAACTGGTCCTATAACAGGTAAAAGCAGCCCGAAGCACTTGGCAGAAGTTTGTTAATTCCACCAACTGGAAATCATTGCCGCTTGTCAGAGTTAAACCAAGTTGAAATGCTTAAGAGATTCCTTAATTAAAGTTAAGTATAACAAAGTGCCCCCACCCCCCCTATCTTGGCATAAAATGGCCAACAATTTTAAAACTTTTTACCGCACAGTGGGAGAAAATAACACTTTGCGGTTAGAATTTATATAAGCGGAGAATAAAGTGCTAAACCGATTTGGAAAATGTTTGTATTTGAAATCCACCAAGATTTTGCATCTAGTGTAGTTTGATTATCAATTTGGCTACACCGAAAAGGCTGGAAAGGAACTAAAAGTAGGTTGGCAGCACCTCTGCAATCTTCTGTTTATTGGTATGTCTATTGCGCGCCAATTTGAAAAAAGCAAGCATTTTGCAGAAAAGGATAAGGTGTTATTTCGGAAACACTCGTACTATGATGTGAGATAAGACAATAGGTCTATAGCTAAGTTCAGTCAAAGCCAAATTGGCCAAATTGGGTAACCTTCCGGCCACATTTAATCAAAATATTTTTATTTTTATAGCTTTATATCCTGTAAAATCTGGAGCGACTTTGCATTCAAAAATCTTGAATGGAGTTATGAATATTCATTTTGACTCCATTAATATATTTTCTGTAGAAATGCCCAAATATTGAGTAAGTTGTTCTTTGACTCATTTCAATTATTTTTTACTCAGTGACTGTGAACTAATTGTTCAGTCACTCCTTTTCAGTGACTTATAGTTCAGTCAGTCAGTAATTCATCTCTACTTTTCGCCTTGCATGCATCTCGAGAATAATAACCATAGGGTGGGTGCTGCTCTATGCTGATGACACAGTTTTACTTGGCAGATAATCCTGGAAGCGTACTGTAACAAATGGAACATGATTGTGAACCTCAGCAAGTCCGCCATCATGGTTTTCAGAAGGGGTGGCCCCTTAGCAAGATGTAAGCAATGGAAATATAGGGGTGAAGCTGTAATAGTGGTGAACAAATTTAAGTACCTGGGAATTATTCTAACGCCGAAACTATCCTTTAAAAAGCACATGCAGGACAGAATCAACTCAGGCAAAGCTAGCACTAACGCCACTTGGGCAAACTTCTTCCGAAACAAAGGTGTTAAATTAGGAGCTTAATGGAAACTGTACCAGGAAGTCAGCAGACCGGTTCAAAGCTATGGGGCTCAAATATGGAGATCGGGCAACTTCGAAGAAGTTGCAAAGAATTATATTTGAATACGAATCTAACAGGCCACCAAACCAATTCTCAGAAATACTGCTAAGTAAAATGATGGGTGAAATGTTTAAACGATTTAAGTATCAATTTCAACTCTAACGAAAACCTAACTTTGACTAGAATGGAGTGGCAGAACATAACAGAAATGCTCAAAAAGCGCTATGTGGATCAGAGCTATGAGCGGCGCGCATAGGTTCTATAGATATTTAGACCATGGCCTAGGACCGAGCTACTTTAATTAATCGCATAATTGGGACAAGATAATGTGGATTTTTAAAGCAAGATGTGATCTCATAATATTAAACACACATTGGCGAAATGTGCCAGATGAATGCACCTTATGCAACATGAAAGAATGCGAGGACTTAGAACAAAAACAAACGTTGTAGATCCTTGGAAGATGAAGAAGGCTAACTACGTCACAAGCGCGTTATCATATAGAAAACTAATACTTAGAGATTTCGCTTAAAGTTAATTTAATTATTATCTCTCTTAACCGACGATAGATTTAAAATTATGATCGTATTGTTCCAAAATCATGCTGAATCATGTTAAAAAAAAGAACCTTTTATTATATTATTATTATTATAGTTCAGTCTCTGTTTACAATATTGTTCTTTGTATTAGTTCATTAACTTTCTACTTTTTAACTCTTCACATTTTTGTTCTATTTGGGTTAGAGATTTATTGCTTCGTGAGCAGTCTTATTTCCCTCAGAACAGTTTCACTGTACTCAATGACAGTTTTGATGTTCAAGTTAGTTGGTTCGCTATTAGTTTAATCGATTATTACAGGGTTTGTCAGAAAGAGCGGGACCGAAAAGTGAGAGAGCGTTTTGGCGTGCGAACATAATGCAATGTAAACCATCTGTGAGTTGCTCCATCAACCGCTGTCCAGGGAGTGAAAAGCTGTTTGCTCTCTTGGCACAAAATCTGGACATTATTACGGCTCGTGTCGGTGGGAATAGCGAAATGTGTTCAAATCTAGGAAATGACTTTTGTTATCTTTTGAACGTTGAATCAAGGATCCAAAAAACAAAAGATATTATTATGGAGTTTCTATTTCTTATTTGTAATGTCTTTCTAAAATTTTTCAAGCCTGTTCCGGTCCAATTTGTTATATGAGCTGCTGCATAGAATTGATTTGGTTAATCAGACCAAAACTTTTATTTGAATCCGTCGTGTAAAGTGTATGTATAAACTGAAGATTTGAAAAAAAAACCAAGTAAGAAAGTTGGTCAAGCCCAACTGTAATATACTGTGTACCTGATCATAACTTGAACAATAGATAGACGCCACTACTTGATTGAACAATGCTGGTAGAGGGATTTTCTAAACTGACCAATAGATGGCACCACTTCTCCGACCAGAGAACATTCTTTTGGTCATACCTGGAGTACAGTTCATCCGCTAAATATTATATGTATAAAAGGTAAAAACCATCGAGCACAAAAATGTGGGAGATAAAACGTTGTTTCCAAGTTACGGAGGGCGTGTTTTCAATTGCAAATAAACTTGATCTGCCTATAAGCATAAGAAGTTTATGTCCCATGCATGTCAAACCTCTATCTCTTACCATCTCTGGGATCTGTAAAAGACGTAATATAAAGATGAGATAATATAAAATCCAATATAAATTCGTGACGATTCTTTATCGCACACTAATGAACAGATACCAAGAAATTATCTAGATATCAGAATGTCTTTGGTTTAACAATTTCTACAATTTCCTCAACTTTGGTTTGGTTTAAGCTTCTGTTCACAGTATATAAATATTCGGTATTCCTACCTGCCGACTGTGCCCGTCTGTGGCCCAGCGGTTAGTGTGCTGGACTGCTGGGCGGGAGGTTGTGGGTTCGATCCGGCCTCTGAACATCTAATAATAAAAGTTTTTTTCTTTCTTTAGCGTTTACACATACGGTCGTCTTCACCAGCTATTGGCGCAAGCTGTGAAGTAACTAGCCATGAAAAAGCAAATTCTCAAACTTTGCTGTTCGGATTCGGCGTTAAACTGTAGGTCCCTTTCTCTTGTGCGAAAAATTTAAGGCACACACGCCAAGAGATTAAAAGAAGCCTGGTTTGGCCCCGTTGGAGGAACTGTATAGCCAATTTAACATTTACCTGCCGACTTGCAGTCCAGCGTTTAAGGAATTTAACCTTTAGGATTTTAAGGCCCTATTCTCCTTCAGATTGCTGTTTTTGGACCTTTTTTGAAAAAATTCTCATTTGAAAACGCAAAAAGATATTTGAATTTTGTTTTTTTTATTGAATTAGTAATAATGGAAGAAAATAAAAAAAATGTTTTTCGCCGCGATACGAGGGCTGTTCAAAAAGTAATGAGACTTCAAAGTTGGTGGTGCAAAAAAAAGGTGTCGATCAAAAAGGTTATGATCAGCATAGATGTAATTCTGGCCCGAAGTAAAATAAAAATTTTGCGATTTTTTTGACAAAATGGCGGCACTTGAAATTGACAAATCGAATTTTGACCCATTTTTTGTAGTTTAGTTTAAAAAAAAATAGTAAAAAAAATCGCTAATTTTTATTTTACTTCGGGCCAGAATGGTGACAATTCTACGTCGATTAAACTTTGTTTCATCCAAATCGGTTCAGTAGAACTGGCGGAATCGTGGCCGCCAGCTCGAAAAACGTGGTTTCGAGATAAACGCGTTCAAAGTTTGAAGTTCCTTTTTGGGGAAATAGCAAAAAAAATCAAAAATTAAAAAATGCAGTTTTAGAATGGTGACAATTCTGCGTCGATCGCATATTATTTCATCAAAATCGGTTTAGTAGAACTGGAGAAAAGTGGCTTGGCAGTCCGAAAAATTTGCTTAGAAAGTAACCAAAAATATTACAGATATTATATACTTACAGATATTAGTCGGCGATGCCAGCTGCATACAGCGGATCTTCCTCATCTTCAAAAAAAACTGTTTTCAGGAGCAGTTCCCTCTGTTCTGCGTGCCATTTTGCCTTCTTTAGATACGGCCGCAGCTCTAGTTTCTGAGCGGATTAATCAGTCTGAGCATTGTGTAGCATAGCCTTCGATAATTATCGATTAAAAGTCGATTAATAATCGATATCGATCTAAGGCGACAACATGTATCCGTACAAATTAAAAAACCAGCCGATATTTCACAGCTTTATTTACTCGAAATTTATTTAGTCAAAAATTTCTTGTTTTAGCAAAGACATTGTTCGACTAAAAAGGCTATATCTTCTAAAGTATTTCGAATTCCAAAAAACCCTTTTAGGGTTATATTCTTAAATGTCCAAGCTATAAAAAAATGCAAAAAAAAAAAGTCGAAAAAAATTTTTTGCTGAAAGAGAATAGGGCCTTAATTTGTAAATTATATTCTACGTCAAAATGAATCAAATCATTTTCTATTAGAGGGAGTCAAGCCGAATCGAGTTTAGGCAGGAAGAACCAAACGCAGAACTTTTCGACCATCATTTAAGAAATGGTATTTTATTTCTTTTTGGTTTCAAAAAATGTTGGTTCTCAAACAACTCAAAACGCGTAACCACGGTTTAGTTATGCCCTAAGACCGTGTTCTACCCCTTTGTTAAATCAGTTTCAGTTCCTCAATGTGATTCACAAAGTCACTGACTTATCACACACTGCCCACAGGCAATAATTGACTGCTGATCTTCCACGGTGCGCTGCCGCTTCCATCGTTGCATCTTTGTAATTTCAAAGAGTGCAAATATCTTTGACATGGCAACGGGCAACACAGTAAAGCCAACAACAAGAAATGCCAATCATTGTTGGCGTAGCACATCAGCAGCTGTTTGTCTATTGCCGCCTGCAATGCTTTGCACACACGCCAAGCTATCTATGGGATATATATGTATATATAAAACTCTGCCAGAGCCGCCGCCGCCGCCGCTACTTACTCAAGCATATCTCGTGGCCGAAGCCACTCGAAAGTGTGAAGCTTAAACTGAGATACTCGTTTACTACGGAGGCAGTTCGGTTGTTGTTTTGCAATATTTTGTTGTTTTTTTTTATTTTGCCCAACTTGTTTATGATTATTTGCATTTATTTGCTTGGCATATTGTTAAAAAATAAACGAAACTATCACAAATATTTACAGTGAGGTCAGGACATGGCTTTTTTTGCTGGTTTGCTTCCTATTCTCGTGTTTTATATATGCTAATTTCGAGACGTGCAAAAATTCGCACTTTCCAACTCGTTTGGCATACCAAAAATTCGACAAAAAATAGACAAAACAAACCACTTTGTTTGCTGTTGAATGAACGGCCCAAATCATAATTAAGGCCAGCCAGTCGGCCAGCTCTAAGCATGTTTTCACTTTCCGTTGGCAAGAATGCTGGAAAATCACCTCGGCATTTGCATGACCCACTTATCGGCTGGCCGACCAAATCATATAAACCATAAATTTCCGCCTCTAATCGTATGGCAAACAAGTTAATTTGCCAACTCCCAAGTGGGACAGGAGGCCAGGCCACACCTGCAACAGGCGGCAAGGGGCATGAGTCAGCGAAACCCTCCAACTCAGCTGCGTGTCCACTTGAGTTTCCGGGTTAATGCTAATTTAGTGTTATGTCTCATTGTTCTCTGGCCAGAGATACAATTGCTTAGATAGATCGACAGTCGGACGGAGCGAAATGTCAAAAGTGAGGCAAAATAATTATTATGTTGGTGCGTTTGACTGGCCGCCTTGGCACAGTTCTCCAGAGCATAATTGCATGGCCCCGTTGCGGCTCCCAAGACAGCAAACAAGCTCAGAGATAATGGTATGTCTATACGCCATTTCGCATCAAAAGTTGGCCAACTGACATTTGTGGTGTTTTTTTTTGAATTTGTGGCTTATCACAAGCGAATTCGAAAATCATTAACTTTGATGGCTCCATTCCAACTTCCGTGTGACGCTGCTGCCAAAAAAGAAAAAAAATCGCGTGTCAAATGGGAAATTATGGCAGGCGCTCGGCTAATCGCAGCCTGCCCGCAGGATAATGCAACTGGCTTGCAAGCTTTCCTTCTAATTTGCCGTTTCCTGCGCCTGTCGCCTGCCCGTAATTACATGTCCCCCCCACCAAGCCGCACACATCAACTGAAAAGCCGAGAGCCAATTTTGAAATGTAAGCGACGGCGCTGACAAGCGCATTTGCCTGGCTGCGTGCTGGCAGCGAATAAAACGACTGCAGTTACAGTTAACGGCATCTAATAGATACTTTGCCACCTGGGAGACATACACATAACCAATGGAATTGTGCAGTGCAGCTTTTTTAATTGAAAAACCAAACATAAATTGAGAGAAAATTGAATAGTAAAGTCATTTGAAAAAAAGTTTATCTTTCATATTATCAATGGGGCGGCTTGGTTAAAAAATTAGTTAGAAAAATGTTTATTGTTTTAGTGACCTTTTTGATATATAATCGTACAACTTTTTAGCACGCTCTAGGGCATTAAGTAATGATTTTGTACATAATTTTTCTAATACACGCACAATACCAGAAAGGAGACTGTTTGACTGTATAACACTATTTCATGAATACCAATTCAATCTTCAGCAGCCTTGGCCTGTCTTTAATGAGCTGCCAGTAGAACAAATATTAATAAGCTTTAACTTCAATTGGGCATTTTGCTAGAATATAAATTTTTTCCATATTTCCTTACATGAATCTGCGAATTAGAGCGAACATTTGTTGCATGGAAACCTTTAAGGTCATTCTCTAACCCCCTTATACAATTCGACTTAAACAAGGTATTAGATAACTTGGGGTTTTGAGTCTGCATTATGGAATTAAAGCTTATGACTCCTTATGACATAAAGAAACCATGGCCATTTAAAACAGATAAAACAGTTTATTGGTTTTAAGTGTGACGTTTATAAACGTTATCGTTATCGTAATATCGTTTTTCATCAATCGTTTCAATTTGGCCTAACTGTGTGTGTGTTATAGTAGTCAATGCCAGCAAGACGTTGGGGTGGCTATTTGGGCAGTCGAACGAGTGTAGGAACACATATGCGAAATGTTACGGCAGCAAGAACAGATCAACAGTTAAATGAAATAAATGAACGTACGTTCTCAATCACAAGTGGAACCAACAAATGGAGCAGAGACAAGGGCGCCGAACAAATGTTAACACACGTAGAACAATTGATTGACAACGCAAACAAGTACATTGAGCATTTAAATCTGCTTTCTACCTTCGTCTCGCACGTGAGTATGAGTCAGATATCGAATATTCCGCTCATCCGATAGTCCTCATGGGTGCTATGGACAAAGAATGTCCCAATTGTCATGCCCTCAAATTCAAAAATGAATCCGCTAACGAATCCAAACCTTTTTCTGAAGTCCATTCGCAGATTTGATTCTTGCTTTTAAATGACTTCGTTCGGAGCAACAGAAATAGTGCACAACACAACGACAAATGGTCAGCAATTTAATTCAACCTTCAAAATCAAAGGCGAAATGTACCATAAAGTAGGCTCATTGCTGCCATGGATGTGGGATGTGGGCGGTAAGTGGGGGGTAAGTTGGTGGGATGTGGGCGAGAAGTGGGTGGGATGGGGGTGGTAGGTTGGTAGGAAGTGGATGAGGCTGGTAAGTGGGTGGGATGTGGGTGACAAGTGGGTGCTCATTGGAGGGAAAACCCAACAGCAAAGTCGTAACCAGGAAAAGGCACGAGTTTTATATACACAAAAAAAAATGCCGGGAAGATTTTAAGCATATATAGGAATGATTTGATCCCGATCGTACTCATTCTTTATTTTGACGTTATTGAAGAAAACAATCGATTTAAAGATTGTATAAAATACACAGGCCAACAAAATGACCAACTTTGTGAGGTGCAGCCCTATTGATTTAAAAATATGATAAGTTTATGCTCACTGATTCCAAAACTGGTTCCGGTTTAGCTCCATCAGCTCTTGTTTCCAAGATATGGCGGAAAAACGAAACTATGCATAAATATGTGAGTTTATAAGCTATTTGCGATAAAGTACATATCACTGCATTTTTAAAAATCAAAGGCGCTATATAGTTGAGCGGAAAGTGTCTATTTGCTTTAAGACGACATCTTTCGATTTATGGCTTTTTATCAAAATAATATCCGTTAGCTAGCGGTTATTTTATTATTTCGCCATCTGGTATAACTATGTCTATTTTGTGATTTTATACATTCAAATCGTTTATTTGGGTATCCCTGACAAAATACTTTTAATTTTGAGAAGCTGTTGTCACTCCAAATCTGTATATTAACTGTAGAGGCTACTTGTTAGCCCTAAGTGTTACTGTTTACTGTAGATGATAAATTCTTTTTGAAACAAGTAGCCTTTTCACAGTTCCTATAAATTTTTTACTGACAACTAGTTCCCCCAAATTTATATGTATTTCGTCTTTAACAGTATAACTTTCCAAATAAACTTTAATAACAAATTATTCTCATGGCGATATATTAATCCAAAACCGCTACTAACGATTTTTAAATATAAATCGAAAAATGTCTGTCTTTAGAGGCCAATTTACACACTTTCCGCTGAATAATAGCGCCTTGGATTTTTAAAAATGCATTGATATGTACTTTATCACATATAGCTCATAACTCTCATATTTTTGCCTAGTGTGGCCTCCATAAATCCTTGAGTGCCAAAATTCAACTTTTTCGTTTTTCCGCCATATCTTGGAAACAAGATGGTAAACCAATGATACAGTTTTGTTCAATGCAATCAAAATTAACTTAATCAGATAAAAATAGACCTGCACCAAAAACACTGTTCGGCTGTGATATAGACAATGTTAAAAACATCTGAAATAAAAATAAAAGAACATAAAAAACAAAAAAAAAATCATTAAAAAAATATTTAACACTACGCTCCTACTGGGACTTGATCCTCGGCCTCCACGCTTGTAAGCGAATGTGTAGTCCACTCTACCATGGCTGCTGTTGCTCTCAGAGCGGAAAAATGCCAACAGAGTTCCATGAGTACATTCTTAAATACGTTTTCGTCACCTCGTCTTGCTCAGGTCTGATAGTCGAGTTGTCTAACGTGACGTCGTCCGTGTGTTGTTTAGTCTTCGGAGGTCCAAGGCTCAAGTCGCAGTAAAGTAAGTAAGAAAAAAGTTTTTTAATGTTATCATAAAATTTATTACAGTTTATATTCAGTGGCTTATTTCCAAATATAATTTCAAAAAATTTATTACAGTTTATATTCAAGTGGCTGGTGTGCGTGTGTGGTCGGGGGTCGGTCGGTGAATCTTCTAAAGGCACAATCCAATATTTGCTTGCTTGTAATTCTCAAGTTCTAATTCAACGCAATCGCTATTTACATACAGACAACAGAAATTTGCGTAAATCTTAACGAATATTTAGAAATCCCTCACGTCACGTGTGACAACCAGCTTGCTAAACGAATAATATAAGAATTCAGTACTGATGTGGAGCTACATTTTTCGAGTAGAATTTCCACACGCGCGGGTAGGATTTCAATATCCAAACGTTAATGTAGAAAACCTAAACGTCCGTGTGGTATTCAGATTGCTGCATGAAAAATGTAGAATTATTTGGGGAAATGAGCTGATTTTCCTATGTCGTGTAGACTTTGCCTTTGCACACGCAGCAGTTAACTTTTCTACATTTGCTTTTCTGTACGTCGCGTGTGGCTTCCTGAATTCTACACGCAGCGTGTGCAATTTAACAGGGCGAAATACGTTGCGTTTAGGTTTGACGTTTCTACACGCGCCGTGTATCCAATTTTGTTTTCTCTGTGTATTGATTTTGAGATGGCACAAATTTTTATTTTTTTTTTTCTTACTTTACTGGGATTTGAACTCGGGATCTCAAAAGACTGAAACACACATAGTCGACGGCAGCTTTACCCACGCGGCTATTGCCGATAAACAAGACGCGGGGTCGAAACAACAGATAAGAATGTACGCAGTAGTGTAGCGCTCTGCTCTCATGAGAGCAATCACCGATTACATATATATATACATGAAACGCGAATCGCAGTTGATTTGAGAACCTAAATGTTAGATATTTTCATTGTAAGAAACTTTGGGCTGATTTCTCATCTTCTGCATAAACTTACAAATTGTGAGCTTATCTGACACATAGCAGCTATCTGGCAGAAGAGAAATCGCCCCATAAATTCTTATCTTCAAATTTTAACTCTTAAACATTCCTAGTTTATACTTTGTTCTTTTCCATTTGATGCCTTAACTAACTACGCACTCAACTGGCGAACAAACATTTATTAATTTACGGATTAAAAATCCACCTCCTGCTATTAGCAACTTTTAGCGAAGAAGCTTGGCTTAAGAAACTAATTTCAAATATTGAAAAATTTATAATTGCGCTGAAAAACTTATTTTTTAAGGATTTAGGGATTACGATTTCCTGTTAAAAGCTTACTCTTAAAACCTAATTGCAAATACATCGTTAGCTACTTTCACCAAATACCACCCACCCTATAGAAATCAGTTGGACAATTGCAACAAGCAAAATACATTTCGAGCTTAATTTGTTTTACAGTCATTAATTTAGATCGACAGTCAATCGCTTAATGAAAATCTTTATTGCTGAGCTGAGCAATGAATGCCACCTGCATTAAACCAACATGGCCAAAAGAAGTGCAATCCAAAGCTACCAACATAAGCGGGGCAGGAACAGTGCCCCAGGCCATTGTGAAACTGCCAGCGATGCCACTTCACTTCGCTTCACGCCAAGCCGAGTCGCGCGTCGAGTCGAGTGGGGAGCCACCCGCAAATCTTTCACCTGCCTCCTCCTACCGCCTCTATGCAGTGACGGCAAATTACTTGGGCTACAAATTGAGCGCAAACGCATAATTAATTTCAGTGGCAGCAACGAAAAACAAAAACAAAAAAGAAACCTGTGGAAACAAATGAGAAAAAATTAAGTTAATGTTTGGAAATCAGCAGGTAGCCGTGAGGAGGGGCATTAAAATGCGGGAGGAGTTGGAAAGACGGTGGCTCAAGTATAGCGGTACTTGTGTTGATGTGAAGTTGCAGGCAAAATAGACTAAACAAGTTGCCTCCAGCATTTGGTTTACAATTGGTAAGATTTTCGTCGATGCACTTTTTACTTTATTGTACAGCTATCAATTTTTACTATGGGTATTCAGTTTAACTTGAAGAAAACTCTAGAATTACTTAAACTGTTCTCCATTATACGGTTACTCATAACTCGCATAATTTAATGGCATAAATTACAATTTTTAGTGTTTTTAACTGATAGCTCATGGCTGTACGTAGTGCAGCAATAACTTCATATGTTCTATCTTCTGTTTCTCTCCTAACGAAGGTTGTTAGTATTGACTGCGAAAGATTTCGTAAGCAACAGACAGCCACGAGCACATACACAAACCAAAATCAGTTTTCTATTTCTATTTGTTGTGGTTCAACAATAATTCACAAATATTTTCTTTATTTGTCAGCTGATTCTACCTTTGCTCTATATGTTTTTGACATGATGAAGTTAAACTTGATAGGAGAGATTTTGTTCTTGAAGTGAGATCGTTTGAGCTTTTGATAACGTTTGTGCTCGTCTTTAATCCAATTTTCTTGAATTTACTCTGTGTATATTTCAATTTTTAGGAGCTTCCACATAAAGCTTTGAACATGATTTCGAAAACAATGAAATGGAAAAAGCCAAGTTTCTGAATTTTTCAATATTTTAAGTATAAATATATTTATATGCTAAGCTTTCAAAATAGGATTGAAGTTGATTTACCTATATTCTAGTTATGACCAAAAGACAGTTTGATGATGATGATGGGTTTTCAAATGGTTGTGGCTGTTCCAGTCTCAGTTCATTTAGCTCCAATCACAGATCCAGTTCATCTAACTAGTTCACACGTCACTAACAACAATCGATGCTCGATACTACAGCCTCTTTACACAACCACGCACTCTCCGCCATTCTGTGCGGCAACACAAAACTTAATCTGTGTATTAAATAGTTAACGTGGCGTAGCCCCATGGTCACAGTAGTGGCGCCATCTTATGGTCAGTTTAAAAAATCCGTCAACAGATATTGTTCAACACAAGTAGTGGCGCCATCTATGTAAGCTATGACTTAAAGATAATTCGCAGCCGCAGGGCAACAGCAGTGCTGCTTTCAAGTGGTACTGCAGGTACAGAGTATATTATTGTGGGGCTTGACCGACTTTCTTCCTTTTTTTGTGTGTGAAGCTTTAAAAACGAGTTTGCAGCTGATCGAATGAAAACTTAACTTGCACGATTCCCTGTTTTCCGACAGAATTTTCCTTAATCAGATCTCAGCACTCATATTTACCATAAGATAAAACTACTGTGAAAAGTGCAGCTTTCTATCTTTTTTATGGTTTCGGCTATGTCTGAACTCTTTCAAGTATGTTGAGGGCAATTCCAAAGGCTACTCTATTGATGGAGGAAAAAGAAGAAGATAGCTCGGTCATCTATCTACTACAAAGTAGTATCAAGGGTGACATGACATAAAGCCCAAATGAAAATTTTCCGCAGTGCACATCGAAATATAAAACAGAATTGATATGAGAGATAAGTCCACATTAAATTCGATTATAATGCCCAGATTATTATGAAAATTTGAGTTCAGTGTCAGATCACAGATAAAAATCAAGCTATATAAAACAAAACAATAAAATTTCCAACTTAAAAGAATAGAAATGGTGGTTTCTGCAGAAAGCCAGAGGACGGAGAGTAATGGATATGTTGAGAAAGAGCAGGAACGTCCAGGAAACCCATATGGTGGTATTGGCTTCAATAAAGTTTGATTTGTGGATCTCCTCACAAGATATACAGTTTTATGAATCCGAAATCTTATTCCTGCAAAGGAACCAGATATTTCGCATAAGAAACATTGATGTTGTTTTTCAATTTGACAGAGAAAGATAAATGGGTCACATATGATGTTGTTGTTTTTGGTCTGAACGCGGAAAGAAGGGGAGATTGGAGCACGCATTTGAATTTGTTGTTACTTTATAGCACCAGCTATTCCTTTTGCGTAAAACAACAACGAATGCGTGGCTTGCGGAATGGGCTTGGGCACCCCTGCCTTAAAGCCTTAGGAATACTTTAGAACTTTCCTTGGAAGTTCGGATTACATGTAAACATATAACCACCATCCATGCTTCTCCAATTCGCGTTATTATTAGATAAGTTGAATATTTTTATAAAAATTTTGTCCATGGTGATCCACGGTTTTTTATTCACGGTTTTTTTATTCAATATAAGATGGAATATCACTGCATGGCAACTTAATTTAAGCTTAAATCGTCGCAGTATTTCATAAATTAGAAACACCTTAGTTTTGCTTTGATGCTCATAAGCTGTTAGAAAGTGTTTCTATTTATGTGAAAGGACTTTTTGTAGTTCTGCGTACTAGGCTTAATAGAATTTTTTTTTCAATTTCCTATATCAAGAAATCATATATCTAGTTAATTTCCTCATTTTGAACTATTTAATATTTTTGGAAGTTTTATTGCAAAATTCTGAACTATTTGTGTAGGTTTTTATGATCCTTATGAAAATCATACCTTCAAGTTTTAGCCGGCTAAAGGTCTCTTTATGTTAATGTATAACTTTAAACAGAAACATTTTTTAGTTTCATGAACCTCTCTGTTTAATCTTCAAGCGATCTTTGCCTGACTGCTGCCAACCCTTAGCTGCCTCCTCGAGCCGGCTAAAACTTGAAGGTTTTAAAGGAAACTAAACAAAAATTATATTCCGAAATCTAAGGGTTTGGACTGTGGGTTGTTGATCACCATATCTACCTAACCTCTTTATGAATATAGATAGAAGTACACAGACATATCTAATTTTATAAATAAACGAGAAATAATGGTTATATTTTTATAATATTAAGCATAAATCAAATTCTTGCATTCACCCCTTGGGCAATTCATTTCGCAATTAAGCATTAGTGTTACTGCATACGGCTATGGCCTCCGGTCCTGTCTCTAGTCTTTGGCAAATGTGCGAACAACATCATCAGCCAACATCAGCGTTAAGTTTTCAAATTGGAAGTCAATGCCGTTTGACTGTTGAAAGTTTTTGCGCACCTGCCAAACATCTACGAGAGCGTCTGCGCCGCGGCGCTTGCATGACTTGCCACCAACCAGCACCAACTCACGTCCAGCTGGTTGACTGACTTGCGTTTCATAATACCCATGAAAGCCAGGTACGGATTTTTGTTTTTACTTTCACTTGTGGCTGCTGTTGCTCCACCTCAAATCAAATTCAATTTCATTGTGCCGCAGACACAGAGAATCGTCTGGCTTTCTAAATTGAAAGCAAATTTTGAAACAATTTGATGGAAATTGTAACGCATCTAAAGTGTTTTTTTTGGGGCTAACGTTGCCGTTTGCTTCTGACGGAAAAAAAATACAAAACTAAATATTATAAAAATTTTTGTTTTGCCCATTTTCTATTTGCTGCACTTTCATTTTCCGCTTCTCCAACTGCAATTACGCCGCAATTATGCTGCTGGCAATTACAGTTATGTTTATGCTTACGCTTTGGTGTGGCATCCAAATCCCAAGCAAATTAACCGTTAGTTGGGTTACGTACGTGCTACTTAGAAACTGGAAACGAGCACAAAGTGAGTTTTTGTTACGATTGTGTTTGTTGGGGAAAGTTGAAGTTTTGGTTTTGGAGTCTTTGGAATTATTTGAAAATGAACGACAAGAAGTGAATAAATCGATATTTTAGTGTTAAGGTATTGGTAAGAAATCGAAATATGGTCACACAGACAGGTAAAACACGTATTTATAAACCGCGAAGACACATTATAAATAGTAAACCGTGGAAATAGTGTGGAATTAAAAGCCTTTGTTGGAATTCATTCTTAATCTTAATTTTTTATATCGCAAATTTAAGAAATTAAATCTAAGTGCAGACAAGTGGAAGGCAATTCCCACATAAGACTAAAGATTATGGCACTCTGTTCCTCTGCCACTTGCATCATAACTCAAAATATTTTTGTGTGTGTGTGTGTTTTTATTTTGGCTAGACCTGACCAGGCCAACATCAGTCCAGCCAGCTGGTCGTTCATCCATTGCGAAAGCACAACGAATCGAAGCAAGTGTGAAGCAAGTCCAACGATCGCCCTCCTTATATAATGACCCACAAAACACAAAAAACAGTTTCATTAATGACTTTTTAAGACTTCATTAGGCTCACCCAAATCGACAGGCAGCCGCATCTCTGATCTAATAAACCATCACCAAGAGCCAACTCTCACTCCGCTGTGTCGGCAGCCGGCAGCAGGCAGCTGTCTGTCGCCAGTTCAAACTGTTTCGCATTATGCACAAAATGGGTTAAGTGGCTTTCAATTTGAACACAAAAAGGCGCACAAAATTGAATTCCATTGGCTGTGACTTGTTGAATGACTCAAAGAGACTACAAAACACTTCCGGAATATGGATGTACGCCCATTGACTCACACAGCATATAATGTTTGCTAAGTGCGTTGCAAACTAAATGCAAGGTGCCTGATCGCAACATGTCTGAAAAGTGAGTTTATGTTTGTTTTCTTTTTGTTTTTTTAGAGCAAACCTCTTTTACGGACGTTCGACTGGGGGACTAAAACTAGAAAAGTTTTGTTTTTGTGACAGATTCTTTTGGGTATGCCAAGTCTTTGCATTTTGTATTTGCAAAACCAACCGCTTTTAACATTTGCCGTAGCAGCAGGTGGGTGGTGTGTTTGTGGGTGGTGAGTGGAGTGGGTGGGAAGAGGGGTTAACAGTGACTAAACAGTCACAAAATAGTGACTTAAAAGTGACTTAACAGTGACTGAACAGTGACTTATCAGTGACTGAATAGTGAATTGACAGTAACTTTACAGTGACTTAGCACTGCCTTAACAAAACAGTGACTTAACAGTGACTTAACAGTGACTAACCAATGACTAAACAGTGACTAAACAGTAACTAAACAGTAACTAAACAGTGACCTAACAGTGATTTAGAAACGACAATCCAAAGATTAGACACTTATAGGAATAACATGATTAACAGTGACTCAGTGACTAAACAGTGACTAACATACTACTGATACAGTGACTTAGATGTTAAAAAACAGTGACTAAGCAGTGACTTGACAGTAACTAAACAGTGACTTAACAGTGACTTAAGAGTGACTAAACAGTAACGAAACAGTGACCTAACAGTGATTTAGAAATGACAATCCAAAGACTAAACAGTGACTTAATAGAGAATTAACAGTGACTTAACAGTGATTGACCAGTGACTAAACAGTGACCTAACAATGACTCAACAATGACTTACCGATGACTAAACAGTGACTTAACAGTGACTAAACAATGACTTACCAATGGCTAAACAGTGACTAAACAGTGACAGAACAGTGACTAAACAATGACTTACCAATGACTAAACAGTGACCTAACAGTGATTTAACAATGACTAAACAGTGACTTAACATGTATTTCAGACAGCTGGAGCGTATAAGTCAGTGTGCGCGCGCTTGTGTGTGAGTTTGAATATGTGTCTGTGTTTGTATGTGCGTCTCCATTGTACAGGGTATTTCGGAGTCGGGCCACTTGACTGCAACGCTCTTACTTGTTTCTTTCAGGCGTCAAATGACGCCTGTAGCCGGCTGAGTCAGCCTGCATAACCCAATCAGTTGTTATTTGTTTTTGTTATTGGCAGTGCAAGCGCGTGTCAAAAACCATGGCGTTAGGCGGCCTTTGTCAGCCAACAATGGGGAGTTGATCCGCACACACACACACAGACAATTAACCCAAATTGCCCAAGCACAGCACGTGGGCAACAGTCTACTTCTTTTTATTTTTTGGCGTATTCTTGCGAAAATACTCGCAGTTCGCTGGAGAGTCTAAGATATCATTGCACAAGCCTCGTCATCTGGCGGCAGCTGGTCATTGGAAAGGCCTGTCTGAGCTCGGGGTAATGGGCAATTAGGTGGAACCTTACGGGCTAGGCAAACAAATTAGGCATGCATTGGCACACAATTTGTGTCTGCCAACAAGGTCTGCAGTTAATTTGACAGGAATATGGCATTTATTTCTTGGTGGACATTGGGTCTGTGTGAAAGATGCATAAGTAGATTAGATTTAATTGGGTTTAAATGGTTGGCATGAATAATCAAAGTAATTAAGAAAATCAAGTATATATTATTATTAGAGGTCTGCCTGAGTGCACTCAAACTGTGAGCAACAATGAGTAGTCACATATGTGGAGAAAGAGTCAATAAGACGCAATGTAAACTTAGCATAATGTTACACGAAAAATAAAAGAATGTGCCAGACAATTTTGTCTCTCACACAAAAAAACATACATATAAGCATGTTTAAGTCTTTCTTTTTCATTTACATTCAGGGGAGAGAGTAACTTGGAAAAGGCGATCGCGCAAACAACAACAATGTGTTTGAATAATTAATCTCTGCCTCTGATATTTTAAAACCATCATTTGCAAGGACATAAAAGTTTGAGTACAGATAAATTTAGCTTAGCCTTCTCGCTGTATTTATCATTTGCTTTCGATCAGCTTAAAAATTTATTGTGTTGTGTGTAATGGGTCGGGCTGCAAGGGATAGGCTGGCTGTGCGGTTGCCCAAAGCTAGTATAGTTCCTTTTTTCTTAGTATTCGGGACTAATCCTTGATTTAAACAGAAATTTCTCTTCCAAAAACCCTTACAAACGTACACACACATTAAATCAATTAGTTTATAACTAAAGACTTCAAAATTTGTGCGAATTGCCTTACCCAAATTTCAGCTAACTGTCGACCTCAATTCGCTATTGGTCTTCCCACCATTCCCGTCAGTGTTCCAGTGCTGTAAACAACGCTACTGTGTCACATTTATTGCCCGGAGAGGCTCTCGCATCAATATGCAAAATGTTGAGCTCATTTGTTGATTTTGATTTCGCATGCGTCTCAGGTTTCCGGCACGCGTTCACGCATTCCAAAATCAAGACCGGCAGCTCGAGCTAGTGTGATATCGCTGCACGATCATGGGGAAGATTGTTGGCGAGTGACAAATTTTTGAGACGCTGCATTATTTATCTGACAGATAGCAAAGCAACAGCTGGCTTACAGCTGCCCTTGCCCCTGTTTGTTCTGTTTGAGGTTCGGTTCGAATCTAGTCTTATCTGGCGCTCTTATCAGCTCATGACTTTTGGGTGGTTTTCCCAGGCCCGACTGCAGTTGAGCACTTTTCGGTTGCGGTTTGTGCCCACTATTGTGCTTAAAAACGGAGTCTGATAAGCCACGTTATCTTACCGCAAAAGCAAACTCATTATCAGAACTTATTGCTTTATCAACAAGACAAAAATTGGGTTGAGGTTAGCCTGACCTTTTGCCACTTTCACTTGAACAGTTCCAGAAATGGTTTTAATTATAAATGATAAGAGGAATCCCCTGTGACCGGAGCGCCGGGATCATCAAAACATTCGTCATAAACATAAAATTCCCCTCTAGCATGAGCTCAGCTTAAAGTTGAACGGCAAAAACCAGAATTGTAAATGGAAGCAGCGCACAGTGGTTCAGGCCGTGGTCAAAACCGTAGTTACAGACCGTAGGAGAGACAAAATTTGTTCTCGAACATAAATTTAACAACCTCGTAAACTGTGTCCATTTTTCGATCACCATAAAAAATGCAATAATACTGGATTATGAGACAAATTTGACTTTCAGGGTTTGTCCGAAAAGTAATAGGACTAAGACGATTTAAAAAAATTTGTTGAGCCAATCGTTACAATTCATTAAAAACTTTCAAAGTAGGCTCCTTCTGCGTCGATGCAGCGCTGCCAGCGCGAGAGAGCCCTGAGAACAGCGGTGCATGCCTCTGTCGACTCAAAATGCTTGCCTTTCATCTGCCTTTTCAGGCGAGGAAACAAAAAATAGTCCGAGGGGGCTCATCTGGGCTGTAGGGCGTCTATGGAAGCGTTAATATGCCGGCCTTGGTCAGGTAGCTGTTAACAAGAAGTCACTGTTTAAGTTCACTTTTGGGACCATCTTCGAGCACACCTTGCGCATGTTCAAATGCTCCGTCACAATGTCATGAACCACAGATTTTGATAAATTTAACATCTGGGCATATAAAGAAATTCTTAGTTCGGTGTTTGTCGAAGTAGAAGGTCTTCCAGCACGGTCTTCATCGGCAACCTCTTCCCGGCCCTCCAAAAAAGCCGTGTGTCACCGAAACGCACCACTTCTTGCTAAAGCAACATCTGGGTAAGCCTGCATGATCATATCAAACGTCTCTGTCGCTGATTTACCGAGTTTCACACAGAATTGAATCGCGTAGCTCTTGCCAGCTTGCACCACTCAAAGAAACACGTAGCGCGAAAATGCCTGTCCTGGCTTTCCAGGTATTCGGAAACAACTGACCAGCTGCTTGTTCGTTAGCTAGAAACGCCCTCTACCGAATCCAGTCGGTGCCCGAAGAACAGTCGCGGTGGAAGAAAATCAGTCCTATTACTTTCCGGACAAACCCTGTTCAACCTGACCGTCTGACTGGTGACTGCCGCACAGCCCAAACCGTGTGAAATAGAAAGCTAATTGTATCACAGTAGCACAGTATCTTTTGCTGAAAGTGAAGAACCAAAACATTGGACTCAAAATGTTACCAAAAACTATGCATGAACGGAGTTTCTCAAATGTAGTGCAATGTTCTCACTTCAAAAACAATATTTTGAGACCGCAAAAAACTCAAATCAAGTTGATATTGTTCCATTTTTGGTATGGAATGACGCGCCAGCACATTCAGCCATTGTACAGTTTTGCAGGTTCAACTACTTATACTTTGTTGAGCTGACAAGAGAGAGATCAAAAAGAGAGCCAACCCGCTCTCATTCGCTCTCTCTCTTGTGTATCTCTCTGCTGAAAAACGAGTTGGTTCTTGCTTAAAGCAAATATTAACCGATTGAGAACAACTTTACTCATTCCAGGAACATTTGGCCCATTTGTTTTCAAGAATTTTGAGACCATTTTGTTCTTATTTTAAGTTGAAGGCAACTTAGGCAGGTTTTTTCCCTCTGTGTACATATGTTAAAACATAAGCAAATAAGAGGCGTGAATTGAACACTCCTGGATTTGCCAATTTTTCGTATGACCTAAGATTATTATAAACAAATTGATGGATGGCAAATGTAGACGGGTAAATAGGAGGTGTAAAAGGAACAGTTGAAAAATCCAAAGATTATATAGATGACCAAAGATTATTATGAAGACTTATTAGACGGCAATAGCAGACAAGTAAATATAGGAAGTATAGACCGAAAGAGTTTTCTCAAAATTTGAAAAATTTCATGATTTTTGGGAATCATTAAGATTTGATAAATGGCAAATGTAGACGCTTAAATGGTTAGAACCAGCGGTAGTGAAATTTTTGAAAAATTTTTGTATAATTAACGGGTCAAGAACAAGATCAGTCCAAAAATCCGGATATATATTCAATTTTATGCCTAGCTTCATGATAGTCTAATGAAGATTTAATAGTTAGCAATAAAAGACGGATAACTAGGAGGTGTTTGTCAATTGGTTTAAAGAAATTTTAGCATTTGCAATATTCCTATATGAGTTTAAATAAGCGATGGCCTCTGGTTCCCCCCAGGAGGCGAAAACATTTCGCTATTCACACGTACACAACCCGAACGCATGCCGAAGCTGAAACCAAGAGAGCAGAAAGCCCTCATTCGCTCGCCAGAGTTCGAAGCGATTAGGTCGCAGCGGAGCTTTATTGAGTATTGACATTAAGATGGGAAAATCGACGGGTAAATAGAAGGTGTGATCAAAGGGACCAAAAAACCGCGAAATGTTTTAAAAAAAATTGTACTGAGTGTAGATTATCATAAAGATTTGATAGATGGCAATAGTCAAGTATGCTTCACTTGAGCGGTTTAATAGTTACAGAACTTTTTCTAAGGCAAAACGATTCCGAACCACTGTACGGCGGCAGAGACAACGCCAGCCTCCGTTTCGTCATCTCTTCGTCATGAACTACAGAAATATTTCTCTTAAGTCCAACTCAATGACACGATCGGGGGTGTGGGCGGTGGCGTCGGTAACTGTGAGATCCACTTTGAGTTACGTAAAGCCAACTTTTGAGATTGAGTGAGTTTTTGGGTCGAGTGAAAGAGCGCGACGGCGCAGTTGCGGCGAGTGCAATTTGTTGCAGAGAAATAGCGGGCGGTAGGTACATAAACAAAATCGACAAAAGCATGCGAAAAGCCAGCACAAAGCGTAGAAACAAAAACAAACCTCCCAGCTTTGTCAGTGTGTGTGTGTGAAACCGGAAAATTGCAAATGGAGAGCGCAAACGCCGCTAACAAAGCGAGAGAGAGCGGCCATTACGAAGCCGAACGAGGCCGGCCGACAGCGAGCCAGCCGAAAAGCCGAATCAAACGCGGCCCGGCAGCAAGCAGCAAGCGCAGCACAGAATCATTCTTGAAAGCGCGCGCGAACGTCTCGCACAGTCCCACAGCAGCAGCAGCAGCAAAAACAGTAACAATTGAATCCGCGAATTCGCTTAAAAAAAAAATAATAAAAAAAACAACCGAAAGAGTAAGCGCCCACCCCACCCCGCCACCAATCAGCAAAGAGCTAAGCTTAAAGCCCGCTCTACGGGAAAAGTGCAAGTGAGAAGTGCGTTTCTGCGGTTAATAAACAAATAAATAAAAACAAATAAAGATCCAGGCCAGCTTTTGCTTTCCCCCCCGTCCCGTGGGAATAAATTTTGAATAATTAAAAATAAACACACAACGCGACAATTCCTTGACGAAAGCAAAGTACGCGCGCGTGTGTGAGTGTTTGTTTGTTAGTTTGTGTGTGTGTTTGTGTGCGTGTTGTATCTGTTAGATACGTCGCCGCCCCGCTGACGCATTTCGCTCGACTGCCGGCCGGCGTTTTGTGCCCAATTAACGCACATTCAACAAATTGCCAAAAGCCGACAAAATGTGTGACAAATTAAATACAGCTTAGCAACCGCAGAGCAAAAAGTTTATAAAAATAATCCAACTAAATGCACATGTTTGGCCCAATAAGTGTCACAAACAATTGCTAAGAATTGTTTTAATAATAATAATAATAAAAACAGCAAAGGAAGGAATTTTTGTGTAGAGAAAATCTTTGTGAAATTCTGAAGGTTGCCCATTTGTTGAGCTGTCTCAATGCAAAAGGTGATTATATAAAGATGTGCATGTCTATTAATATACATATGTATATACACACATACATTATTCAGGTTAGGGCGTGCCATGTAACCAAGTGACCTCATTAAGCCCTCGCACTGTTGCCAACACTCAAGGTCGCCGGCAAAACTCCTCGGTTTGTCAATTAACACCCACGCGAATTTATAAGATTTTGCATATACTTATTTACCCGATAGAAAAGCAAAATATGATTGTTGGGGGGAAAATACCCTTGAAATGGTTATGCATTGGCAGTCGTTTCTGGGAAGCAATTAGATTTTTATCTAAAATTCATTTAATTGTCAAGTCATTATCAAATATTTCAACGGAAAACTTGTACAATTATTGGGGGAAAAAAATGTGCAAATAATTGTGTTCCATTTACTAAACTTGCGTGACATGTCCTATCGTATTTATTGTTTAAATTTCTTAGTAAAAATGCATGTTGCATTGCTAAACAAGTTCTCAACTTTGACCAACAAAAAAAATGTAAAAACAAATGAAACAGAAAGTTTTGATACAAGGATAAAATATCTTAATTTAGTTAAAAATTATTTGTATATCCCAAAAAAACCTAATCCAGTTCAAGGCTAAACCTGCCCGGAACCGAAACCGGCAGAGCCAATTCTTTGAACTGGGCCTTCTTAAAGTTTTTTAGCCAGAGCGCGAACCGGACCTCCTCTGTTTGGAAAAAGTTGCGGTTCGATTTTTTGAGTTTTTATACCCTTTAGCAAAGGTACTGTGTGTATGTAACAGCCGGAAGGAATCATCTTCGACCCTATGTATACTCATAAAACTGTAGGCCCGACTGACTGACCGACTGCCTCAGCCAAAAGTGCTTATCCTACAGATCTAAGATTTGGCATAGACCTTAAGCTATGCAGGCGCGCACTAAGACAGAAAATTTGGAAACTTTGTCCGCGAAGTGGGTGAAAACGCCAAAGAATAGTTTAGATGGGCAACATCAAATGAATTGCGGCGCTCAGGCAATATCATGGAGAATGAGTATTAGAGAGAAAAATTGCTTAGTCGACAACGCTTCTGTCAGAAATGAGGGGGGACAGAAAAAAGTGGAGAGCGCAGGAAGGTTGACGAGGGGAAAGAGTCAAGTGCTACGAAAGAAGGGAAAGAAGGTGTGGAGAATAAAAGGGAAAAGCCAATTTATTGAAGAGTGACTGCCATGTGATTAATTTGTTTTGATATTGGGACTTATCAGGCCTGTTCCGGTGTTCTTCTTCTTCTTTATTGGCCATTACAACCGTTCGACGGTCTGGGCCTGTGCGATTAATGCTCTCCAGTTGCTTCTGTTCCGTGCGAGCTGGCACCAGTTGGTCACACCAAGCTTGGCAATGTGAGGGTGCCGACATTACAGGTGCATATCCTCAAATCGTGGGTCGTCGTCAGAGGGGGTCGGTATCCGAGGCATTGGTGGAGATTTTTTTTTTACGGTGGTGGGTACCAAACCCGACGCACTTACCCTAAATGTTATACCCTGTTGGGAAGGGCGGGTCGCCGCTCACGTTAGCCAGCAGCGTTGCGGATGCATTGCTCTGTTTCCGATGGTCACCACGAAGAGGTGTGTGTCGACTTGAGACGCAGTAAACCAGAAGCACGCTGGGTTCGCCAAGTCGAACCGATCAGTAGTTTTACCTGACCACATTAGGTCCAGAAGATCTATGACTAGAAGTTCTGAACCCCACCACCATCCTTCCGGTGTTCACTTTCGACAAAAATTGTCGAAATCAAATTTGATAAATGTGCTGTTGCATTAAATTGATTGGGTAATCAGATTAATTTGAGTCCTTTGAGTACACAGCTAGTAGAAACTAAAAGTTATATACGGATTTTCTTGATTGTTTAAAGAGAACACGTAAAAGATTCGAATTCACTTTAGTGAAAACCGGAGTATGGCACTATGTCGAAGCTTTATCCAAAAATATTGTCTCTTAAATTTTTGGAAAAGACTTAAGAATCTATACCAGCGGTGGGCAGCAAAAACAACATTTTTGTTTTTGTCATTTGCTTTCGATTAGCGGGATGCAACGTGTGTTTGTTGTAATACCTATTGCGTCGTGGTATTAGGTAAATAACGGGCCGAGTTGCGCGGGTTATAAGGGCTATGAGGCTGCCCACCGCTGATCTAGCCCAATTATGGGCTTATAGTTACTGAAGACGCAAAGTTGTAATATATTTGATATAAGTCGATTTAGCCGCCGTTTGTGCGTCTACCCGACGGCTGTGCCTATGTCAGTGTGCGCGCGCGCATGCGGTTGTTTGCGCGTTTGTGTACACATACACAATGTGTGTCTCAATTGAACAGGGTATTTTGAAATCGGGCCACTTGACTGAAACGCTCTTACTTGGTTCTACTTAAGCTTCAAAGTTATCAAAATCTTAGTTGAATTTCACTTGCATTAATCTAGATTCCACGTATTTTTTCTAAACTTCTGCCGAACTTTGGGCTGCTTTTTCATTCAATGCAATCCAGATTAAAACTAACCACAAATCAAAACTCTTTCATCTCTTCACAGGAACCGATTGAGCTAAAGAAGCGTTTGGAAGAAGTGCGACTGCTGGAATCGCGACGCTCAGCACGTCTGGCCGATCAGGATCGTAACACGGACTTTGCTCGCCTCGCCGACATGGGTGGCGATCGTCGTCGTAACACACACAGTATTGAGGTGCCATTGACGCTGACGCCACAGCACAAGTGAGTAGAGTCCAAACGCTTCCAATGTTGATTGCCGGTTGTACCCGTTTTTTCGTATTTTGCATAAATATGGGATGGGAGAGTGTATATCAATAATTTATAAGCTCACTACAAATTAGCGGAACAAGACGACAAGTCACGGACAGCGGGCGACTGCCGGCAGTTGGCTTATCTTAGCCCCAGACAGGCTAGACACCAGCTGTTTAGCATAGGCTTACATAAGCAGTTCCACTAGCCCAGACAATGCTGGTTTATAATTCACATTTCAGACATCGATGTGGGGCATTGGCATTTGATTAATCCCAGAGCATTTGCGGTTCGTCATTTCGAATTTCAATTTCAATTGATAAGTTTCGCGCTTCCCAGTCGTAACTATTAGCAACAACAAGTGCAGAGACCGAATGCCGGCCACGTTCTCAATTGATAATAAAAAACAATAACAATAATAATAATCAAAAAGCACAAAAAGAAAGCAGAAAACGGGGAAACAAAAATATGGCGCGTCATAACCCGGCACTAAAAGCGGGGGGCAGCTGCTCTTAGGCCACTCAATTGCGTTGTAAATGCGCCCAGTTAAAGTCAACAAAAACAGCTGGAAAAACTAAAACCAAAGCAGAGAAACTGCAGTGCGTCAAGAGCCAAAGTCAACATGGTCGACGCCATCGTCGTTGTCCTCGTGTAATAAAATTCAAATAAAATTCAATTGAGTTCAACGCGTTGAGTCGGTGCGCCAGTTTAATTTAATTAATTACAAAGTACGCTTTTCCACACTGAGAGGCACCCTGTAGAGGGACCCATACCCAGATGTGCCGGCTGCGTGGCCGTTTATCTCACTCAGCTTCCAACCATGTTCATGTCCAGTTCATGTGATGTGCTTGTTGTTGTTGTTGTTGTTGTATCATTGAATTCAAACTCGTGTGCGAATGCGGAAGTGTTGATTTTGTACAAGCTGTAAGCGCTCTCTTCTGTCTTAGATACGCCACACACACACACACACACGCACAAGCAGACCCATTTATTCATACGCGTGTAATGATAACAACCGAAATCAACTCGCTCACCTTGCACAGACCCATCTCCAAACCCCGCCCCGCCCCAAAGCTCCATCAATTGCCACGCGCGGCCATCCACTCGTAATACGGCGTAATATCTCGCTCCCCCGCCCACCTGAAGTCGCCTGCCATCCTAATCAAGAAATGTGCTTTTCTCGCTTACGTGTGCTCGTGCTTTTGTTATTCGGAATTTTGTTGTTTTTTTTATTTTTTTAATAGTTTATTTTGATTTTTTTTATGAATTTACATACCGGCCTAGTGCGTGCTCTAGCTGATAGTTTGCGTAAACAGCCATACGCCACTCAACTTGTTTTCCCATTTATTTCCAAGTGTGGAAAAATATTCATATTTAATTCAATTGTCAACCAAAATGGAAAACTTCTTCATCTTGGCATTCACATTTCAAGGTTTTTCCGCTCCCCTGGTAGCCATTGGAAACATGGAACTGCAATTTAATTGAATGACAGACAAAGCAGTCTGCAGGCAACACAGAAATACGTAGAATAAAAGTATATTGTGATATAAATAAAAGTGTGTCACAACGAAGTTTATATACTCTTGCAAAATACCAACCAAGCATAAAGGATTTTAAGCCAACACTTTGACGTTCAAACATCATCTTGGTGCACGCTTTTGATGACATTTGTAGGTAAATAAGTTATCGAGTTGCGTTTTGAACTTTTGACAGTTAACTGCTAAAAAAAGTTAAGAACAGACCCACAAATTCAATCAAAGAAAATGTAATCATCAAAATGACACCATTTAGTCATCAATTTGAAAATATTGAGTATCAAATTCTCTTAATTTCAAGTATCAAGTTGATGTTTTCGAAACATTATATTTAGTGTTACTTCCAGAGCTCGCAATAAGTTGTCCCTTTTTGCAGGCTGACAAAAAAAAAGAAGTAATACACTCTGTACCTGCAGTAGCAGCGAACTTTCTTTTGATCATAACTTAACCAATAGATGGCGCCATCACTTGACTTTCAAAACTGGCTAATAGATGGCGCCACTACTGAAGCCATTTCAAAAGTAACAAATAGATGGCGCCACTACTGAAAACATTTTAAAATTAAACTTTGATTGGAGCAAATCGATAAAAAACGCTAATTACTAACTTTTTCTAGAAGGTAAGAACGTTTGATCAAAATTTCTCATACATGTTAAACCTCTATCTAAGAATGCTGAATTTGGTTGTGGTATAATCTAGTTTGCAAACTATAGTCACCCTAATCCACAACAAAATTCAATTAATCAATTTTCAATTCAATTCCACTTGCCAAGTCTCAGTCAAACATCTTTGAAACTGACTGCCGCAAACTGTCTAAAAGAAAATTTCATTTATTTAATATACAACAATAAAAAATTATTTAATTAAAATGTTCAAAATTGGGATTTGAGTAGATACAGCAAAATAATTTTCACCAATATCAACCCGAGACCTGTCGAATAAACCAAACCTAAGAATTAATATCCCGTTTAATAAAAGCTTTTTACGCTTTGCGGAGCAGAATCTGTCGAAAATGTCTTTTGCACATGTATGTATGTTGCGCAAAATGCAAGAGAGTGTGCCTCCCCCCCCGAGAAAAGATATACCAAAAAACAAAAAAAAACCCACGTTCCTAGTTCCTTCCCCCCCCCCCCCCCCCCCCAAACAAAAAAAAAAAATTTCCCCTTTTGGGGGGGGGGGGAGGGGGGACCCCCCCCCAAAAAACCAAAAAAAAAAAAAAAAAATAAATTAATCCTGAAACAACCCTGGTGTTCTTTTAAAAAAAAAAAAAAAAAATTTTTTGGTTTGTGGGGTTGTTTTTTGAGTGGTAGAAAAAAAAACAAAAAAAAAAAAAAAAAAATCATTTTTTTGAGACCAACATTTAAAAGGCGGGGGGAAAAGGAAAAATGGAATCAGAGAATTTTTAGGTATTATCTATTTTTCAGTATTTACAAAATATGGTTAAATAAATTTTTTTTTTAAAATTATCTATTATGTTTCACTGTCATTTCGTTGAAAAAATATGAATATGAGAATTATGATCATATTTTGCAAGCATTTTATATTGGTTTCTTCGTTTGACTAGTTTTCTACATTAAAGTAATCAAATAAAAGAGCAAAGAAAAACTTAGTCTGTTGGTAAACTGTAAAAACCAAAAAGTTTTCAGTGCTTTGAGACCCACTTTAGCGATTACGTAAAATTTTTTACAAACTGAGCAATGAGGTTTTTGATATATTAACTTGTATTTCCTAAGGCAGCTACTGTGTATCGTTCATAATCTTTCTTAAGATTAAGTAGTTGTACTAGTTACTCAAAACAAATTTATGTTTTATTATTAATTTCCTAAAAATTGTAGAATAAAATGAATAACGGAATTCTCTCTTCTTTGCGTTACAAACATCTTTAAAATAATTCGTATGCCAACGGCCAAGTGTATAGAAATAATATGAAAATTGTTTACTGCAGCAGCAGAAAAATATAATCAACATGGAAAAGAAAAGAATTAAATGCGGAAAAAAACAGGTAATAAATATAATAAGCGCGTAATTATCGCGTAAATGTCAATTTACGCGGCGAATGTGTTGCGTCAGTGCTAATTTTCAACGCTCGACTGAATGAGACCGGCCGGCCTGGTGGCTGGACGCGCGAGTTACACCCAATACACACCTCCCTCGCCTCTGCTAATAAGTGCCCCCCCAAGTAAAAGTCAATTCGCCAGGTTTGTTGCTCACTTGTTAGTTTTTTTTTTTTTGTATTTGTTATTATGGTAAGTGCAATGATTAACAATAACAACCACAGAGCGTACGCCCCAAGGGGAGCAGCCGGGTAGCTTCAGTGGCTGTTGTTGTAGTTGTCGTTGTTTAGTGCAAAAACAAACAATATGAGAAAATTACAGCGGCCAAAGAAACAAAGCGAAAAAAAAACACAATAAAAATAATTTAGAAACAAGTTTACCGTTGCAAAAAAACAAGACAAAATATTAACAGGCATCAGCCAAAGCAATGCACTGAATTGAAAATACTCTATGCTCTTCCTCCTCTCAAATCCCTTATATATTTGCTTATAAGCTTGACTGAACGGGAAATATACTGATATCGGAGCTGGTGTCAGTTCAGATTACCAAGAAACGGTTAGATATTTGGGTTTAAGACCTTTACTTTTGCAAGCAGTCGAATGAAAATTAAGATTGAAACCATTTTATATTTTAAACAGAAATATTTAATCGAAATTGAAAACAGGAACTGGCTAAATTGTGAAATATATAAGAAGAAAAGAAGGGAAAGCTAAACTAACTTTGTCTGTGGCAAAATTGTTATACCCCTGCAAATGCAGTGAAATGCAATGAAATATCAAAATTTTCGAACGCTCACTTTGAAATCCAAAAATGTTTCTTACTGAAATCCATTTTCAGAACTGTAGTCATAAAATATTGAACGAATTTTGAGAATCTGCCAATCAGCCAAATTGCCAATTTGCCTCATTAATAACTTTTCTCCGTCCGATCTGTCCTATGGCAGCCATAACTTATAGTAATCCGATTTTGAAAATCTGACTTCAACCATTTAATTTGAATGAGGAAAGAGTTTCGAAACGCTAACATTGAAAAAATTAATCTACGACCCATTGTCCGACTGATGATTTCTATGGCAGCTATGAGGTATAGTCAACCGATCTGGGTTCCGACATATTAGCAGCGTGCAGTTAAAAAAAGACTCTGTGCACAATTTCAGCTCGATAGCTTTAAAACTAGTTTGCTTAGGAACAAACAAACGGACATACTGACGGACGATCAAGAATATATATGGGCATTTTCAAACTGACGTGACGTGACGAAAAAATGATTTATATTTGTCAATGACCTTAATCGATCATAAGGAATTAAAGATATAATTCAAAATTTGTGCTGTCGTAACGTTACCTAAAACAGAAGTGGGTTTTGACTTGTTTTAGAAAATAGCAAAACTCTGCAAAACTCTGGGCAAAGCTGTTTGTGTACATTTTATTAAATAGTTCAAATTTTTTTTTACCAGGTTATCTTGTTCAAAAATATTTTGTCAATTTCTTTTTATTTGCATAAGTATCTGACGTGAAGTTACCTGACGTTACGTTACTTAAATTTCCTCTGGGCTACGAATAAATTTAATATTAATGTATATTTGTTAATCTATATATATAAATCTGTACGCCCGACTGACAAAGTGACAACCCACAGCCTAAACGGCTTATCCTACAGGTTTGAGATTTGCAATAAATCTTCGTTTAGTTATGCAGGCGCGCACTAAGAAAGAAAATTTTGGAAATTTCTTCGTTAATTAGGAGAAAACGCCAAAAATATGTGTTGTGGACTGTTATGGACTAGGCTGTTCTGCTAAAAGCACGCGAGAGAGAGAGTGAGAGCGTGCTGTGTGTGTGTGTGTTTTTTTTTCACAAAAATAAACAAAAAATCACATGGCGAACAGCCTCATCCAAATGAATTGAATCTTATGGCATATACAAAACACATCGGTAGCTTTAACAATATGTTGACCGTATTTCACAATAAAGAAGTTAAAATTTCACAAAACTAGCAGCCAAAATATGTAACATTGCGTCCGTCTTTTGTTAGAGGTGGTGGTACGTGATCTTAACGATATTATCGGAAAGTGATGGCACACATGACGTGAGCAGTCTGCTAAAAATTACTTGTCTCCTTATCCTTGTTAATAAACTAGGCTGTGAGTTG
The DNA here is from genome assembly GCA_018904235.1 of Lordiphosa stackelbergi. NCBI lineage: Eukaryota > Metazoa > Arthropoda > Insecta > Diptera > Drosophilidae > Lordiphosa > Lordiphosa stackelbergi. The sequence continues at coordinate 188,448 of JAEIFU010000021.1, forward strand.
ATAATGTAAGAGATTTATATCGATTGAAGCGCCTAAAAATTCATAAAAACATTTCGCAATGAAAAGTGTGTTTGAAGGAGAAAAATAAACAGTGTTGCCAAAACAGCTTATTTTTCAAATTAGCTTTTCGCAGATTAAAAATCAGGAGGCAGCGGGAATTGTGACCTTTACAAAAAATGTATTTATTTTTGTCCGCAAGGGCCGTCACTGTAGACAGATCGTTCAAACTTATTCCATGTTTTGGTAACAATCAATTTAAGGGTTAAGTTATAAGCATATCCAAATTCGGCCCTACAGCGCAAACAAAGCGACATCAGTGTTGTATATTTGGCTTGAAACTCATTTAGAACTAGCCAAATTTAAGAAGTTTTGACGCGATTATTAAATTTATTTTTGTTGTTTACAACAACTACAAATACTTAATGCCAGACGATAATTAGGCACATCTTTTAAAATAATTACCGCATTATTTTTACAACCAAAGAATAAGTACAAATATTCTTATGACCCACTGTTTGTCTTGCCCTCAAAATGAATACAAAAATAATACATAATTTCAGTACAATAAAAAGTCCAAGTCGAGTGCAAAAGTGGGTCAAAATTATTATTGAAGCAGAACAAAAACAAAGCTAGCAAGGCGAACGATAATAACCATGCAAAAAAAAAAAAAAATAGAAAAACCAGCGAGAGAAGGGGCGGCGCACGGCGGGTAAGAAAATTTATAATAATTTTCTAAGCATTGCTTCATAAGCGACGGCCCCTCGACAGCAAATTATTGAAATGCATTCGCATTTCGCATTCACCAGTTCAAACTCTGGGCCAGAGATACCCATCCCTCCCCCCGCCCTCCCGCAACCCGCGCCCATAAGCGCAAACACAATTTCCCGATGTTCTGCACGAATAGTTTGTTTGATCGTAAAATTTTATTTTTGCATTCGAAATAAGTGCCGAAAAAATTGCCATTGCATTTCTGTTGTTTGAGAGCCGAGTGCACGAATCAATGCGGTTAGCCGAAGGACGGAAGGGTCAGCACCAAAAACTCTGTCATATTTAGAAATGCATTTTGCCAGTGTCGCCCCCACCCAAAAGTGTATTACACATTATTTATGCCCAAATGCATTAGATGTGTGCAAGCACACACGATTCCGGGGTGTTGACGCTGAGGGGCGAAACAGGCTGTTGAGAAACACATCACCAGAGGTGCAGAGCAGTGGAAATGAACCATTTTCGTCAGCTAGTAAACTGTTTTATTTTTTATACATTTTGTTTAGCTACTGTGTGTCCAGTTTTGGTGAATCTGGGCAAGAGTTGTGCATAAATTACTCGGCCGGGCCATAAAAATTTAACGTGCACACTTATGCCCAATGCCTTGGGCCCCGCATTGGAGGCTAGACAGGCCAGGAGACCATTTGCTGCATGCAACTGTACACGCAACATTTGCACTGCGGCCAAAACGCAAATTCTAAGAACAAGAAATGTGCAAAAATTAGATTGAATTGTTGAATTTTGAGAGGGGAGGGGGCGGCGAGACGCATAATTGCAGTGCCAGGCCAGCAACTAACCCAAGCTTGGCCCGGCAATTTGATTGAGTCGTTTCCAATTGCAATGGCAAAACGCTGCGGGCGACTGACAGCCCGACTTCTTACCGTGTCCGGGTTGACTCTGAAACAAAAGTCATTTGTGTAAGGAAAACCGCACTCTGTAATTTCCAGTTACAGTTACAGTTACAGATTTCTAGCCTGCAAGCGGCCAAACTGATTTGGCTTATTCGGGCTTTGCGGTTTGCAGCCTGGCTAGGCTATAGTTCCTAGTTCCTTCACCGTGTTGTCAATTAAGCTGAAGTTCTTGTGCCATTTTGCCTGTCCCCGGGGGCTTTGTCATTTCGTTGAAATTGTTGTGTCACGTTTAATTTGGCAATTTGAATGTAAATACGAGAACGCCCTCGCTGTCAGCACGGTCGTGTATCTTGCAGATACTTTAAACTAATGAAGGGATTTTCACCTTGACTCTGAGTGAATCAAAAATTTCCATTCTCTATTCTTCCGCGCTTTCTGTTTGCGCTGGGCTGTTGTAGTTGCGATTTGTTAATTGAATTAAATGTTGGCCATGCCGCAGCGAGCGGGTCATCAAAATGCAGGAAACGTCGTTCTTGTTGCTTGGCTGTGGGATTGGCTCTTGTGTGTGTGTGTGTGTGTGCAACCCATTTAGCCAAAGTGCACGGTGCAGCTACTCGAAGCTTAACTGTAAAAGCAAACGCACGTACCAGAGGCCAATGTGACTAGGCCAAATGTATAGAAAAGCGGTCGCATAGTGGACAAAATCAAGGAAATTGTGTTTAAAATCCGTTTAAAAACAACCTGAGCTAAATTTGGCTTTATCTAAGATTCAGAAATCTTTATATATATAAATTAGTTTGTGCTTATTCAAAAAACTCAAACAATTTTCTTGTGACATCAAATATTCATGATTCAAGTATGAAATTATCTCATTTTTCTTAAACCGTTTTCCACTTTAAAATCAAGGCAAGTTCTGTTCTTTAGTGTACTTAGATTAAGTACAAATCATTCTTAAATGCTTTTAGTTTAATTGAAATAAGAAGAAACATTCATGAATCAAGAATTTTTCATACTTCTTCATTTTGTTTAAGTGCCAAATATGTTGGATTGATATCAAAATGGGTTTACAATGCCCAAACCTGTTCAGTACATAAGCTGCCATCAGCTAAAAACAAGAACGGAATTTTCTCAAATTTTTCTGATTACAAAAGTTTTTCCTCTCCGTTTGACAAATGAAACGACGCAGACCAGCTCTGACCTACTTCATCGACCGCTGCTGTTTGTTCCCTTGTCACAAGCTTCCGCTCGTATCGATGTGAATAGCGAAATGTGTTCAGCCCCTTCTTGACATGACGAAAAGAGAGAAAAGTTGTTCTTGAACTAAGAACATTGTACTACAAATGAGAAAACCCTTTCTTTTACGTTTTTTCGACAACTTTTCCCTCTGCGTATGGCATGGAAAAGGTGCAGAAATTTCAAAACGAAACTGTGCTTGAAGTTTCCAACTGGTTCCAACACTTTGCTTATGGAGTCTTGCTATTCGATTCAATACAGAGACCTTCACTAAAATAAAAGTGAAACGAAGAATTTCAGCACAAATTACATAATTTTTTCTTGCCATCTAATTAAATTTGATCTCATTCTGGGTCCTATTGGCGAGGGAGTGAGGATAAGTAACTTAACGTTAAGAGCAGATCATGTACATTCTATCAAAAATTCATACTTGGAGCAAGAAATTCGCTATTGAATCAACAAGTTTTATATTTATTATGCTTCTAACATTGAATATTCTTGATTCAAGTATGAAATTCATAAACAAATTGTCAATAGCTTAAGAATTTTATAAACTTAGGGTCGATTTAGGGCAAATAGCAGTGTAAAATCTATGACTATCTGACAAATAGCAGCTATCTGGAAGAACAGAAATCGGCCCTTAAACCAAGAATATTTAGTACTTCTTTAATGAACTCTTTTTATACTCTCTACCAAAGGTAAATGGAGTATATAGTATTAAGTTTGTGCAAATGTATGTAATAGAAAGAACGAATCATTTCCGACTCTATAAAGTATATTTATTATTGATCAGTGTCAACAGCAGAGTCGATTTAACCATGTCCGTTTGAACAAACCGATTTCAGAGATGGTAAAAGTTCGAAGTTTAACTAGTATGGGACATATATTTCTTATACTTGCAGGTAGATCAAGTTTATTTCCTCCTGCACTTCATTTCTGACACAATTTGGTAGATAGTTGATTGAATATTTTAAGGATATTTAGTAATTAAAATTACTAAAAAATTCCGCCAAAGAAATGTTGAAGATCGGACCGACGATAGTCTAGTTATAGGAAAATCTGTTTGCGCACAAAGTAAATTATAATTAACTGAACTATAATGAACTAAACTTGTTTGAAGTCCTTAGAAACTAGTTGTTAGGCAATTGAATTACTATGAATATTATTCTATCGATCACCGATAACTTTTGTAAGAAGAGCCATGAGGTTGGAGGGTTAAATAAACCTTCTTCTTTTATTTAAACGACAAGCAAACGGACGTAATTTTTGTGGAAGCTCAAGAGGCTCATAATGGCGCCCGAGCAGGCATCTTTTGGAGAAGGTACTTTATCCGGCTGGAGCTCGCTATTTGGTAGCTCACCCATTTTAAACTCAGAATTGGAGCTAAAATATTTATGCTGGGTAGCACCGGCCGCCACGGCGATGGGCAGCACGTTACACACTTTATGGATTCTAACTTAAATTGGGCTTGACCGACTTTCTTGTTTTATTTTTAGGGATTTATTTTGGATTGACTTGAGAATTAAATAAGCTTCAGCGAAACTGTTGTATTATGCAAATTCTTGTTTTAAGAGTGAGTCATGATTTACTTCAGAAAATAGTTTGTTCTTTCCTTGCAATACTTGGACTAAAATCCAGTTTTTCAGTATTAAATAATCGTGCTTCATATAAACATTTTGTTCTCCAATCAAGTATTCTACTACAGGCACAAAATTTTTGATCAAAGTGAAAATTTTATATGAAAACACTTTTATTAGCTTTTTCTCTAAAGCTTTTAGATTCAGCAGCCACTGTGCATCAGCGACAGCTCGTAATTCCCACAATTGTTGCAGCCGCCTGGTCAAGTCAAGTACCGCTAAATTGTGGCAGCGACAATGGCAACGCTTCGTAGATGCTTGACGCACTGCATGCTAAGCAGTTGCGGCAGCAGCTACCCACACAAAGAGCTGCATGTGGCAGGTGTGTCTGTCGGGTGTCCCAATGCCCATAACTGTGTGACAACAATTGTCAGGCTGCTACGCCCTTTTTGGTTTTGTCAGTTGGCTTATTGCTCCTGTCGCTGTTTGCCTTTTTTTCCAATTGAATTTCTGCCGATTTATCAAGTAGAAAGTAGAAATGGCACGAGATGGCAATTTTTGTTGGCAACGGCTAGGGCTACAGCGCAAGCCGGCTCATGTCCGCGCATTTCTAATAAGCTTACCTCGATTCCCACTCAAGTTCAAGTTGATGTCTCCTGGCGAATTAATACGATTTTTATTCATGACTCTTAGGCACGGACTGGACAGGCGATAGCCAATCTGCTGCCGCCGACTGGCTTCCGTTTGCCGGAATGTGGTGACAATGTCTCTAGTCGAGGAGTGTTTTTTCTTTGCCTTAACAATTGCATTGCATGCCTGTAATTTGTGCAAATGAGCCTCCGAAAACAGGGAAACCCAAATAGCATGCGCAAGAAAGGAAAGCTGTTAAATGTTTTGCTGCTGCCGTTTAAATGGTAATGAAGTTATTTACAAGACAATTGAATACTTGGCCAAATTCAAAACAAGTTTCATTCATGCCATACCCACAAATACTCAAATCAATTAAAATACTTGCCATTTCGATTAGTCTTCCATACAGCAAAACAGCCGCACGTGCTCTAAATAGACCCCAAAAAAACATCAACAGCTACGTCGCGGAAAAAAATAAGAATGAAATAACAAATCGCAAAACTATTTACTACGTTTGTCCCTCTGACGTTGCCATTTTTTTTGTTTATCTATGAGCAAAAATGAACAACAACAATTCATGAGTAAACATTCACGGAGCAGAGCAAAACATCAAAACAGACCAAAAGTGGCGTGATAAAACCTGTGGCCCAATACGCATGCTCCGTTGACTCAGCCTCTCACGCACACATTTTACAGTTACGCACAAAGCAGCGCGGTCTGGCTGTTGTTTTCGGCTTTTAATTTCCGCCTTTGGGCCGAACAACACCTGCGTTTGCAGTTGCTCTCTTTTGGTTTTCGGAGCGGCTACCGGGCTTAAGGCCCAGCCCAGCTCAGCCATAAGCCAGGCTTTTGTTTGTTTTATTTTCGTTTTGCCAAAAAAAAAAAGAATGTGTGTCAGCGACGCGGCAGGCAAGGCAGGGCCAAGAAAGAAACCTCCAAATTAACAGCAACAAAAAAGAGGTCGCCTTGTTTAAATAAAATAAACAAATAATATGGCAACAACTGTGCCATGTGCCATGTGTGAGAAACTTTCAGAGGCAAATTGACTCACCTCACGCAACAGTGACTTTTGCCTTGAGCAGCAACAGCAACAACAACCACCCTCCAACTCTTGTCTGGTTTGGCTTTTGCCAAAAACAATACGCACCTAAAATGTCTGTGCACGTCATAAAAAAGTACAAAAAAAATATTCAAAATAAAGAAAATATGCGTAAACATCTAAATTTGTTGTTGATGGAGAACAACATATGATTGTTTTATTGCTCATACGCACTGTTGCAGCTGCAACTAAAAGAAAGAAAGACATATGCCTGTTAACTTTTTACGACAAGATAAAAGGATTTCTTGGGCTTCAGAACAGATTAAGCTCAAAAAATCCTGCAACAAAATTAATGTAAGTTTATATTTTCAATGGAAAAGCGAAGAAGCAAATAGAACCCGAGAGCAAGTTCCCCAATACTGAGAGCGTTCGAATATTTCTTTAAGAAATATGCCATATATCCCTTTCGTGGATCGTTAAATGAAGTGTGGCCAGAGTAAAGAAGCTGAGACTAAAACTGAAACGAATAACGGTTAGGGTGACGGTTACTAATTTGGCCGTTTGTTCTTTTCCGGTTACTAAGGTATTAAGGTTGAATTGAAATAGAAAATGAAACACAAAGTTCATGTTTGCATGCTAAGGAAAACCAATAATACACAGACAGAACACATTTACACTTTGTTTCTGAAACATATTTTTCCGTGTTCTGCATGTACATACATATGTATGCATGTAGTTACTGCAGTTACTTTAATTTCTTATCCACATTGTTAGTCATTTATTTCTTTATTAAAAGAAGTGAATTACCGGAAAAGGCTTGATTTTGATGGACGCTTCGCAAATAATTGGAGTAGAAAACAATGTAAATTAAACCAATGTAAATCTTATGTTCAGTCGTTTTCTAGTTTAGATTTTGTCTCTCCCTCTCTCACTGTCTATTTAGCATTTTCGTTAGAAACATATCGGCTGTGCCTTAGCGCCAATAAAATTCTTCTTATGTTACGAGTGGAAGACGATGCCACTCAATATTTAATCTTTTCGACAGGTCCAACACCACAAAATTATCGAACAGTTGCATGGCGCCCGAGCAGGCACTTACAGAATGTTAGGGTAACAGTAAATTGTTAATGCCTCTCTTCCATTGACTGTCAAGACTGCCTCTCTTCCATTGACTGACAAGATTACAGAGCAACAGGGAAAGTAACCGCAGCCATGCTTGCAAGATCAGGCAAAAGAAGGCAATCGCGCAAAAAATAATTAGACGTTCTACCGAAAAAGTTGGAAGTGTAATAAAAGAATAAGAAATGAAAGAAAAGCTAACTTCGTCTAAAACACTGGAAAAAGCTTGCTTCAACAACTAGCGATTTCGACCACACTTCCTAGGTCAGCTTAAAAAAGGCCGAGTTTAAGAGCGCTAATATTGAGAAGAAGAAAAAATAACAGTTTTTCTTACTAAAACGCATTTTCCGACCATTCATTAGAAGTAGTCATCCGATTCGGTCAGTTCCGACATAAAGCAGCGTGCAGTCAAAAGAAGACTCAAGCAGTTCGCGTAAAAAAAAACAGACGGACGGACAGCTCGTCATGTTGATCAAGAATATATATGCTTTATGTGGTCGGAGATGATTTCTTTCTGGGCAAAACTTAAATACACTTTCCACGTGTATAATAAGAAAAGATGAAGGCAAAGATTTTGGCTAGCTAATTTGTCTGTTTCTCGTTCGTTCTGCTTACCTTTATGCCCATTTGGAATTATTGTTACTACTTTTAAATGATTTTTTTAGGTGAAAGGTTATGGTTTCGGTTACGGTTTTAATATCTAAAACACCGTTTCACTTGTCTGATAGAGGGCAAAATTAAGTTCAAACAAATTCCGCTAAATTTTTTCTCGCTGCTTTTTTAAACTCGGCTTCAACTCTTTCGCCAAACACTTTTGGTGTTTTAATTTTAATCTCAATTCGTATTTGACAACTTACACAATGAATAAATGAATGCGCACTAATTCTTCAAGAAATATCAGCTGTTAATACAAGCCACACGATTCATTGATACGGCAACTCTGGATATTTATTTTGTCTACAGAACGAAGCAAGAAATTTATATAGAATTTGATAGCTCAGTACTAGGCTTACTAAGATAATCTCTAGGAAAATCTCTTTTACTAATACAGACACGCATAATGGGAACACACACATACAGTAAAAATGCTTTCGTCATCTTAGGGCTTTTGGGATAGTGTTGGTTTGTTGCTCTTATGATGTCTTGGAGTTTCCTATCAGCTATAGCACTTTCAAAATGAGAGTTTGAATATATAACTTAAGTTTTGGGATTTTTTTAGCTGGCTCGAGGTCAATGTTTTTTAAGTGCTTATTAAAATCAAACGAGGGTTTGAAATATATTGGAAAAACAAAAACTCGTGTTTATTTGTTTTTAATAAGCAAGTAAAAAACATTGACCTCGAGCCAGCTAAAAAATCAGAAATAAAAAACATAGGTCGCTATCCATTACAACATATATAACTTAAGTCAATCTCGAGATCAGGACAGGAATCCCAACTCAAGCCAATCCTTTCGTACATAGTTGAAGAAAATGCTCAGTTTCAAAATATCCTAAATTATTCTCTCTGTAAAGTTTAATTTTGACCTTTTCAGGGTTCCAACTTTAGCGATTTCTTGTGTTATTTTTGTTTTTCTCTTGAACATTTCCGTTCTTGTTGTTAAATATTTATATACCATTTTTTTTTGCGCTTGCTTATCGTGCAAACTGATAAGCAAAGCTCTTTTTAAAATAGAAAACCTCAATGAAGTTGACGCAAAACTTTGTTGTCGCCTTCAAATGGCCAAATCAGGCAATGACTTTGTTTTTGTCATGCGTATAAATTACACTTGAAAAGTGTTTAGATTTTCGTTTTGATATTTATGGGTCTGATTGCAGTTCATGGAGTCGCTTTGTCTCGATTTCCATTCCGATTTTTCAATATAATTCTATTTTCACTTTGGTGAAAGTTTAGCTCAGTAATCATTTGCCCCCACCCCACCCTGCACCCTGGAGCCCTCCGTTTGTGAAGTTGTTTGCCCGCACGTGGCTAATTCAATATACTTTAATTGCATTTGTTGCTGCAGCGAAACCACAAATCAAGCCACATCGAAGTGGTGCACAAATTGCAAATGCAACTAATTTTTGTGCCGCATGCAAACGAGACCCTCTTTCCCCTCCCCCTTTCACTCCCACGGCTGGGTATATTGCATCTCGCGCATATTTCCTGACAGTCACTGAGCATTGCAATGTAATTTTGCTTTCAACACCTTATTGTGCCGCATGCAGCATGCAATGTTGTTGTTGCTGCTGCTGATTGCGGCCAGCAACATGGGCAAATAATTGCCCACAAAACAGCAAAAGCAAACGGGCCAAAGTTGCTGGCTCGAGGTTGCAGTCTCATCCCTGGCCGCCTGGCCAAGTGAAAAGCAAGGCGCATTTCCTTCCATTTCCCAGGCTCGAAAACTGGCCACGAAATCGGGCGCGAATATATCGCATTTCAATCACGCGCCACATCTCTGGGGCAATTTACGTGCTGGCCACGCAGCAGCCACAATTTTCCAACTGCAGCTTGCAGTTTATTAAAGTGGCCAAAGCGGCAAAATGCTGCGCAATGGGGCGGAAAGCCTCTTGTTGTTGCTGAACCTAACGGTACCGATTGTGCGCTCGAATAATGGCCACTTCGTGATGGCTGTACCCAGCACATCCCCCTGGCACGCGCCGGCCGGCCGGCAAATCTCAATCGGTGACCGCTGCTAATGCAGCACAGATTCAAGCACACACACAAAAAACAGAGTCGATTTATGCGCAAATTTACTTTTATGCGATTAGCGAGAAACAGAAAACAATTTATCGTCAAGTTTAGTAAATTTAATTGGGGCGCAGCGCAGAAGGTGCCAAGAGTCCAGCTGCAGAAGCGCGTGCATTAGACAACACAGGGAAAAGACCGAAACCTGGTAGCAAACTAATAAAATTTTATGGCCAGCTCTTTGTAGATGGAGTTGCATTCACTTAGCGGCCGTAGCCTGCGGCTTTTGTGGTTACACAATGGAGCCATCCATGGCCAAAGCCACTGCAGAGGAACAGAGCACAGAGCTGTTTTGAAATGATTTTCCACATTTAAGTGCTAAAGGTGGCGGCAACAGCCGCTGCAGATGGTATGACAGATAAGAAATGTTAAGAAAAGTCCATGATAATTAAATCTGTTTTTTTTACCCCCAATTGAAAGAGGAAGAGAAAGGTCTCAAGAGCTTCAAGAGGCATCAACAAATTAGTTGTTGAAAACGGAACAATATTTTTTTTCCTATTATCAAAATAAGCCGCTTAAGAAGTTGTTCAACAAATGACTGAAGCAGAAGCAGGAGTTGGCCAAGTTGTTTCCATTGAAAATGGGAAAAGGGTAGTACAAAAGCTAGTAATAAAGTCGGTCATGTCCGACTGTAATGTACTCTGTACCTGCAGTAGCAGGGCTGGTGTCGCGAACTTTCTTTTTAACACAACCGGTTATCAGTACCGAAAGAGCAACAAATATGTGGCTTATATTCGGTTTTTCCTCTACTAGTAAACATTTTGATATACGTAAATTTATTTGATGAACAAATCAAAGGAAAGTTAAAGAAGGTAAAGATTTTAGTTAGCTGCGTTTTTTCATACTTGTAAGTATTACTTACATAAGGATTTTAAATATAATCAAAGGAACGAATTCTATTTCCAAAGTGTGCGGAGAGTCCCCTATTTACCTTCATAATCATAATATTCCATACTTGAAGCGGTCAAAGGGACGTCACAAAATATATAATAAATTCAGGATGAACCACTGAACTGAAACACCATGTACTGAACCGAACCAGCGGTTTAAAAACGGTGTGAACCGCTGAACCGAACCAGTCCTCATTTCAAAACGGTTTGCATCCCTGATTTTAAAGCCATCGAACTCTAATTTGACACAAATTCTTCTTACTCCAAGCTGCTATTATATCGGAACCAGTTGGATCATATGACTATATATCAACACTGTAAAGAAAACATTGGCCGTGTTAATTTAAATTTATTTAATTACCTTAATTTGTGTTTGAGATATATATGTATGTTGCTTTAATATTCACAAAGTTCATTTCAATGCCAAGACAATAAAGCAAATTTTACTTTTATATACAACACGCTTGTGTATAAATTTTAAACAATTTGTTGTGTCTTGCAAAATTTTATTGTATTACCTTCGAATACTTTTTGAAGTTCCTGCTCGGTCGCCATGTTTAATTTGATTTTAAACAATTTTTTGTGTCTTGCAAAATTTTATTGTATTACCTTCGAATACTTTTCGAAGTCCCTGCTCGGGCGCCATGTTTAATTTGATCTTAAACAATTTGTTGTGTCTTGCAAAATTTTATTGTATTACCTTCGAATACTTTTCGAAGTCCCTACTCGGGCGACATGTTTAATTTGATTTTAAACATTTTTTGTGTCTTGCAAAATTTTATTGTATTACCTTCGAATACTTTTTGAAGTCCCTGCTCGGGCGCCATGTTTAATTTAAAGAAAAATATCAAGAAAATTAACCAATTTGGTTATAGGGAGAATTGCCTGACCTGATCAGCTGTTGCGTATGCCAAGGAAAAGACAACCGTTCGCTTTGTTTGCATGAACAAATAGAAGTTTTATTTTAGCTAGCATTAAGTGGCTAGGCTATGAGCATAAGTATCCCTCTGTCTTTTTTGCGTTTTCTGGGTTGTTTTGTATGAGAGATATATTTGGCCAGCCGGGCGCCTTTCGGACGCCAAAGTAGAGATAAACTTTTAATGCTCATCCAAAACTTATTGATGAGTTTTTGCATGTGAATGTTACATTTCAATTACATACGTTTTAAACATAGCTTTTAACTTCAAATAATTCATGTAAATATAAATTCTAAAGACTAAACTTAATTCATATGGGAATTAACAGGCCGTAAAATGGGTCTTAGTGAGAAACCCTTTTTTGTTTTTACATTAAGCTTGTCCAAAGTATGTCATTATTCATATTAAATGCTTTCAAAAAGATTTGCAAAATTTGCACAAAATCGGATAACTATATCTTCTGGCTCCCATAGGACCTATCGGCCGGAGAATGTATCTCCGTGAGAACAACTTTTTGTGTTTAATGTTAGCGTTTCCCAACTCGGTCACTATTAATAGTAAATGCTTTTAAACAGCTTTTCAATATTTCGTCTAAATCGGATGGCTATATCTTATGGCTGCTATTGAATCGATCGATTGGAATATGGGTCTTAGGGAGAAAAAAGTTTTTGTTTTTAATTGTATTGTTAATAAACTCCTTGATTGTAAATTAGGTCCAAATTAACCTATGACGATCGGTTTGAAAGAAATAATTTTCATGATTTAAATTAAGAAGAATGCCATTCTTATTCTCTGATATTCGCAAGCGTATAAAAACTTCGACACAGACAAACTAAGCTTAGCCCTCTCGTTTAATATAATTCCCACTCTATGAGTGAATCATTGTCAGGCACTTGATGCTGGGATGCTGCTGCTTTTGCTCGGCTACTTGGCATTATTTTAATCCCGTCACGCAATAAGTGTTCAATGGGAATCTTTCTCCACTCAATGCAACATGGCCATGTCCATGGCGACGTCTCAATTGTTGGCATTTGGCTCTATTATGTCTGGCTGTGGGTGGGTGGGTGGTGTTTGGTTGTAAGCTACGCACTCAACTTGATTATGAGTATTTCAAATCAGTTTTTCCGTTTGAAATGTTTTGAATTTATGACGCGACTGTCGCGTCTTTATTGTCCGCCCTTCCCTTCGTTCCGTTGCAGTCTTCTGCATTGTCGTTGGTTGCCTTTGTTAAATTTATTTGAGCGTAAAACTGCTGTTCATAAAGCAAAATGGAAAAGGATATCTGATTTTAGTTGATTTGGCTTTTGAAGGTGGCTGCAAGGTTAAATTAAAGTTGCGAATGCTTTGGTATTGATTTGAGCTGCCAATTAATGCCACAACAATGGAGGGCCACAGAAATTAGTTAAATGGAAAAATAGTTTTGCGCTGTTTTGCATTGAAATGCCGCTTGTGGCGATTATCGCTAAACAAAAAGACCTTGCCGCATTGTTGCTGTGCCGAGTCGGCGGTTGGCTTTGATGTGTGCAGCGGGGGTGGGCAATTAATATGTGATGTCACCGAACTAGGCCAATGTAATCTGCAACCTGACTTCTCCCTCGTTTCAGCTCACGCAAGCGTCCGCCCAGTGACTCCTATGAGTGCGCCAGTGATCGGTGCAAGGATATCGACGGGATGAACGAGTGCAATGCAGCTTTGATTTTAATGAATCTTCACAACTCGGACAAATGGCTGGGCTCGAGTCCCGGCAGCAGCTCGTCGGCCTCCTGGAGTTCCGGCTCCGCGTCGCCGCCATTGAGCGACGATGGACATGCCCATCATGGTCACATCATTTTATCGCCACACGATGCCGCCAATGCGCGCATACGCACAACATCGGTGTCCACATCGGATGAGGGCATTGTCATTGATTTCAAGGAGGAGCGCAAGAAGAAGGTAAGGAATGCGGTGGCAAACAGAGCGCGACGCCAATGCAAATTGGCTGCGTTTTAATTGCAACTTTGTATATAGAATTTAATTGCCACAATTATGTAAATGTCAGGCAACTTATTCTTGGCACTGGGCACACACGCCGTATGCTTGATTCGCCAGCCACTGCACATAACTCATTACTCATACGCAATGTAGCGCGCACCGGGGAGAAAATCAAATAAATGTCGAAAAAGCTGCTTGCCCTGAGGCAGCAGCAGCAGCAACAACAACCACTGCCAACGCATCAATCACACAAAGGGCAACGTCAGCAGCTCGTTAACTTTACGCACATTACGGAAAATCAATACAGCCCCGGGGCGCACCTCCCCTTGCCTTAACATTCCCCGTTTGCTCTTTAATTAATTATGTTTGAACTTAAAGTAGGGTGGTCGAAATGAGCAGCTTACGCAACTGCCAACTAGCATTGACACTGAAATGTTGTCTGGTTTCTGTTTGCCCACCAGTTAGATAGACCCTCTGAACACACACACACATATGTACGTGGGTGTCTACAACTATTTCATTCTATGTCCGCCTATTTGTCTATTTCGTTTGGCGCTTTTAAGGGCTCTTAACAGCAAACACACACAAAGCGAAACACGAGCAACCGGCAGCAGAAAAAAAGTGCCAGCAACATTTGTTAACCTTGAAAGTCTGATTAGATTTTCATATGGTGGCTATTTGTTTTATTTACACAAATGTGGCCAACATAAGACTCCAAGCCACACAGTAGGCTAAAAACTAAACTTTTTGCTCCAAGTTAATGCAAGTTTGTTTACAAAGCGAATAAACCAACTAAGTGAGTGAGTCATGAGGCTGAGTTAGTTGAAAGTAGGAAAAAAATGGGAAAAGTTGAAGTGGGGAAAACCAAAGCAATTGCAACCGTGCTGAAATCATAGAAATTTTAGGACTTCTTAGCATTTGTAGGAAATCGCTTAGTTGAAGTTTACATGATGAGGCTAACTTTATAAAGCCTCTCTGAAGAGATTTTGAATACTTATTCAAGTTTGCTTCGCTCTAAAGTCAGCCTAAACTATACAAATTTGGTAATGATGCTGAATGTCTATTAATCAATACGGAAGCTGACATCAAACGAATTAAAATACTAACATTTCATTTGAGGCAATTTTGAAAATTGTTTAGAATTTAAGTTGCTTTGTCTTTTGTTCTGCATTTCGTTCACTTCTAACATTGAACAAAAGATAAAGAAAAAGAAATAATTGTTTCGAATAAACACTATAAAATACACAAATTTACATTTAGTTTGTAACTATGAAAGATTTCCCACTCTTTCGCCTTTGAAGGATTCCACGGGTTTTGCGTGTTCTCAGCAAATCATTCATCAGTTTGTATGGGGAGGTGTGCTAACTTGTCAAGGTAGCTGGCGACCTGCTGTGTGTCTTTACTAACACTGGGATTCGGAAAGTGATATTCCACCGCTGACAGTAATATAAGCACTTACCGCCATTTCAAAAGAACGCATAGAAATCAAAAAGAAGGGGTGTATCGTACAAAATGTTAAATATTATCCATAGTTTGTAATCCAAAAACCGAACTGCAGTGTAGAAGGGAAGCACTTAATTGGATTGCTTCAAAACTAATAACGGGGTAAAACATGGCTGCCTACTAACCGCCGTTTTTCGTTGTATAATTGTGGTGTAAACTGGCCTTCTTTCCTTCCTGCAGTCAAAACATTTATTTGCTCAGGTTTCTCCTACGCATTTCGGCAATTATATTGCCTTTCTTCAGGGAGTCTGTATATTTTTTTTAAATTATATGCTGACGAGTCGAGGCGGAGTCCAACAGTAAAAATCTTAATGTATGCGGACGACATGATCCTATTACAGATATTTCTTCTGTCCCCGTTTCTAGCGTAGTTTCTACTATCTTAAGGATTCTTTTATAAAATGCCGCTGAATTGCATTTGTTTTGTCAAACCAACCGAATCCACAACTTGCGCCGCCGCATACGATGGCATACCTCTAGCTGTTGCCTTGAATAGATTCCACTTTTTACTCAACGAAATATCAGGCTAATGCATAAAAAGTTTTCCAAGCTCAATTCAAAGCTTCTTCGAATGTGAGTTCCGAACGACATAGATGGGGTTAAAGTTATGCCAAGATCCTTATACTCTGTCACTGTTCTTATTTCCTCTGATCTATAACCCCATTTTCTCCAGCAACTTGTCTTGCTCTTTTCCTAAATATCATTATTTCTGATTTTGCCAGTTTGTCCTCTATTGCCCACTTAGAGCAATATACTTCCAAATTATTTATTATGGTCTGCTATGTGTTTATATCGTCGGCTAGTATCACAATGTCAACGGCATAAACGGCATTCTATAAAAAGGCCACCATCTAAGTCTTCGTGCACATCGTTAAGGTATCAAGCAAAAAGCAAAGGGGAAAGTTAATATCCTTGCTTGACATCAGTATGAGTTTCTTCTCCTGTCCAAATGGCGATTTTCGTGCTTTTTATAATTCACAGTGAAACACTCCAAATTGGCCTGGGAACGGGACCAAAAAATTGGGAAACTAGAGGCATCAGATAGCAACTCCTCATACCCAGTTTTTCTTGATCTCGTCAAGTTCGCGATAGCAAAACACAGCTACAACATCTGTTGCTGGTCAAATAAAGATGAGCGCTAAAATTTTGGAAAATTCACCAAAGATGAAGGGAATCACCAAAGTTGTTTTTCCAAATTCCCGCCGCAAATTGTTAAGCGGTCAGTACCCCGCCTATAGAGGTCCAACTTAGAAAATCGGATTAAGAGAAAACCACTCGATAGAATTTTCTAAGATTTTAAACATTTTAAGATGCTAACCAATAAAATGAGTCCTCAAGACATAGTAACATGCATTGAAAAACCGCAATAGTGGGTACCACATTTGAAAGCACATATTAACGAGTCTAAATAGACCATAAACTAGACATAAAAATAGACCTAGCTGCGTTTTTAGTTTTACCAAAGAAGCCTTGGTTCGCGGTTTATACTAGCGATTGCCTTAGAACAACATTGACCATTTAGGTAAAACAAGCTTCACGAAAATATTAAAATAATCTTATGAGTAGAGTGCTTCATTACCAGCAGAAAAACAGGTCATTTCATTAAAATACTTCAGTTCATGGCATCTTAGCGTATCGCGGTTTGTCCACCAAAGACATTTTTCCACAAAATTTTACCCTGTCTTAGTGAAAATTACGAACAGTATTCATAGAATATTTTGCATAATTTTCGAGACGCCCTTAATACTCAATTGGTCAATGTTGTTCTGAGGCAATTGCTTGTGCAACGATACCCATAGCCCACGAATTAAGGGTTAATCTAAAAACGCAGTTCTGTCTATTTTGATCTCTAGTTTATGGCCTATACAGACTCGTTAATGGTAATGTTTCGCCCACTATCGCGGTTTTTCAATGCATGTTACCATCTCCTAAGGAGGCATTTAATTGGTCAGTATCTCAATATATTTAAAATCTTTAAAAAATTCTATCGAGTGGTTTTTCATTAATTCCATTTTCTAAGTTAGACCTGTATGGGCAGGGTAATCACCCCTTGTCCATTGAAGGCGGAAATTTGGTATAACAATTGTGAAGACTCCCTTTAACTTTGATTAATTTTCCAAATTTTACCTTTCATCTTCTTTTAACCAGCAACAGAGAGTAAAATAAAGCATGTCCAAACAATTCGTTGAGTATTCTGTCAACACCAGGATCGTTTTGCTTAGCATATTTTTCTTATCTCAGTGTTAGTAATTTGCCTATCCAGTTCTTGGTCTATTATCATATTAGGTCCAACAAGTATTTTGCGAGAAGTTGAGTAGACTTTAAAATGTGTTTGAAGGTCCTGCGCTGTTACTTGTGTTCCCATTTTCCACTGCGCGTTTCTTATCTCTCTCTTACCAAGGCCCACCAATCTTTTCTATTTCGAGTGCTATTGATTTGATCGTCAATGCGCAGATTATAGCATATTTATTCTTTTTCTTTTTGATGGTCAGCTTGATTTCCATACTATTTTAACTTCTTTAAAAAGATTCCTTTGCACACTTCCTAAAAAGATTCTTGCTAAGTTTTCCACAAAAAAGAAACCGGGCTTATGGTTTAAAGTTAAAGTCGACAGTAAGTGAACATTAATTTTAATAAAATTCGAATTTAAAATTTTTTAAAATTAAGAGCTTATAGCTTCATACAATGTCCTTGATTCAAACTCGCAACTTAACATAATCTTACCCATTAATAAGTCTCTCCTTTAATCACCAAAAACTCTCTCCCACTCCGTCCCTCTCTTTTCCTTTGTCTTTCGTACTTTCACTTTTACCAAATTCGTTTACCTGTTGCATAAGGGTAACCAAACTGTCACATATTTCCTACAGCTGACGCTGGACTGTACATTTGAATTCATGTCAGAGTACAGGGACCCGCCCACACAGTTGAGTGCAATACTTGCATACGAAACCAAACCAATGACACACCCCAATTGAAAAAGATATATGCAATATTTCCGCATAATCTTAAATGTCTTCAATGCGAAAACACAAAGCAGATAAGCACACACAGATTGATTGAGCCGCAAAATGATCTCAGCTGGCAATGCCAAGCGAGAAACTGCATTGCATGCAATTAATGTCTAATTGTGTGCAATTATTGTCGATTGGCGAAGAGGCATTCCACAAATTGATCGGTTGCTTCAAGGTGGCCACGTGGCGTATACGTAATGTGGCCGCTTATTATGCGAAATTACTCATACGCACTGTTGCACTTAAAGCCGACAAAGTGCAGGCCCAGCATGCGCATGATTAACCTTCATGGAATAAAATAAAAAACAATTGAAATTACTCATACGCCGTGTATGCCTTTGTCATCAACAAGGAGAGAATTATTTAAAATGCAGATTTATGTGCATTTACCACAGCACTGACAATTACAGCCTCACTCAACCAAAAGCCACAACCACCGACTTTTGCCTTTTAATCAAGGCTGAAGTTTGCAATTGTCAGGCCGTCCAACCGCCATGTGCGGTCGTAAACTAATATGCGTAGACCAGAAATGGAAAAAGCAATTTCTTGGCCAAAAAGCCACAATTGCCCATGGCCTGATCCCATTTTGCTGTCTCATTCGTTGCCTTCATTAAAATCTAGATAAGCCCGAACGCTTCTGTGTACATTCACTTTGGTAGACGCAGCTAATTGCATGTTCTATGTGTGTACTATAGACTTTTCAAATTCCACTTTTTTTTCCAACTAATTTGTTTTATAACATCAAAAAGCAAAATGTACAAATTATAGCGCAAAACAAAGCAGACAGCGCGGCGTGTGCATAGTGAGGGTGAGGGCAAGGAGGGACGGGATAGCGACTTGAGGGCAGTGCGGTTAGCTGGCATTAAGCTTTTGAAAACAGCAACTGCAACAACAATATAATGGAATTGCATTCACAGCCAGCCAACTTGGCGCGGCACACGTGCGAATGTTTATATATCTTGTGTGTGTGTGTGTGTGTGCATTGGCCTTTTTTGACAAATGTGCCAAGCAACCGCCACCAACCCACAAAGCAACTGCATTTCCATTTATTTTTAAACAAGCCCCAGTTTCGCCCTGTCCCTGTTCCATTTTAAATAAGCTTAAATTTATATTTATGATTTTGGTTTGCCGCTGTCACAAGTTGCCACCGTTACCAGCACCTTTTTGCTTTACTTTGTGCATTTATTTTTAAACCAGAAATATGGCAAAATTTAATTAAATTTTTGTACACTTTTTCAAGTGCTCTGCAGCAACCTTGAAACAACATTCACTTGCCACACTCGCGCACGCGGAGATTGGCAAGCAGCCCCCGGCTGATGTCGTCAGTTCGCCGTCGTCTTGTGTATTAATTTCACTCATATGGCAGGCAACCTTGAATTCTGATTAGGAAGCGATTTGAATTTATCTATCAGTCATTTTTCATGCTCCCGCTTTGCCACTCACCGCTCGACATTATTAAGTTATTATTAAAAGTTAATTGTGTTGCTAAAAGCCATTTGCTGCCATGGTCTGTGTGCAATTTGTACGGCATTAGCGCAACAATTGCAAACTGTCGACATCTTGGCTGCTGCTGCTTCTGCTGCGTTGGCTGATTGGGCAACACGGCAACACGGGGCGTATGAGTAATGACTGAGCAACAGCTGGGCACAAATGTAATTATACATTAAATTGATTGTCAGTCAGCTAGCTTAAGTGTGTTTGCCCACACTCTGACAGTTTCACTACGATTTGCTGGTAGAATCATTTAACGTATGGAGAAGGGTATTCCTGCGTGATCTGGTGACGCTTAGCAATAATTTGCATACTTTTTCTCAGAAAACTATAAAATAAAATTGCTTTCTGACAAATTCTCATAATTTCTTATTTAAATATCTGCGCTCAATTGCCCACTAAGCTGGCTGTAGCATAAGTTCACATCTTATGTTTTTTTTTTCTAAATTGTACGTCAACCGCCCAAAGCAGGCATAAGCAAACCTTACACAACTAACCAAAAGATGGAAAACCTTAACACAGAAACTTTTACAACCGCAATACGTCAGAAAGTCACTTGCAGGAGTGCCAGGCCACAATACCAAACAAATGCTCATTCGTGCGCGTCAGTATCTCAGTGTGGCTGTGTGTGAGTGTGGGAGAAACGAACTCATAAATTTATCATAATTGCAAAACGCAGCAATGTGACTGAGGCAATGCAAATGAAAAGCTCGTAAAATGAGGAAAAAAATGCAATAAAAATAATTTGCCATACGCAGTAAGCAGCAAACAAATAACAACAATAGCCACAAAAGTATTTCAATGGCTTCCCATAATAATAATAAACATAAATAAAATGGCGCTGTGCATAATTTACAATATTTCAATTTCCATTTTTCTAAAAGTGCAGAGATCATTCAGCTGAGTCAGGATGCCTTATATGAAACAAAAAAAAAATGTTCATTTAGTTAGTTTCTATAAAATAGAAAAGGAAAACTATGCCAAGTGCAAACCCGCGCAGCAAATTTCATGTTCAAGGTGACAAAAAGTGCACGGCAACGGAACTGAATGGACACTTGAGCCAAATGCCTTAGCTAGCGCTCATCGTTTGGCCTCGTTTCTATTTATTTTTTTTTTTTTTCTGTTTCTGGCTTGTTGCAGTTTTGGTTCGATTTTTTTCTTGCTATATTTGTTCACTTGGTACAATGGGTGAAACACCAGGGTATACGAAATCTTTGGCAACAAGTTTGTTTTTCAAAATAATAATAAAAACTAATTAGCAAAAGGTGTGAATGGAAAATACCACATCAAAGTAGTAAAATTACTATTTAAAGACAATTTAGATCTTTCTAACGTTTCGAATAGACATTTGAATTAATTACTTACATGCTGAATATAGGTACGAAATATTCTTTGTTTCATTATAGATCAGATCAATTGCAACTCTGGAATAAATGGGACTTTCTTAAACTCTTCTAAGCGTAGCCCATAAAATTTGTAATTTAATCTCAACGTGTTTCTGAAATGAATCGAAAAAAGCTCGTTACGCAGTAATCGATACTCTGTACTCAATACTCAGTATTCGATACTCAATAATCACTAAAAAACTCAGTACTCGATTCTCAGTATTCATTACTCGTAGTAGAAACTGTACTTAATACTCAGTACTCGACACTCAATTTTCGATGATCCCTATTTGTTGCTCAGTACTCGATACTCAGTATACTTAGCACTCAAGACTCAGAACTTGATACTCAGCCCTCAATATTCTTGTACTTTGTACTCGATACGCAGCGCTCAATACTCAGTACTCGGTACTCAGTAGTAATACTCAGTAGTCGATACGCAGAAGTCATTACTCGGTACTAGATACTCAGTACCCGCAACTCAGTAGTAGATACTCAGCACTGTACTCAGTACTCGATACTCAATTTTTGATAATCCTTCTTTGATGCTCAGTACTCTATACTCAGTACTCGATACTTAGTACACAATACCCACCATTCAATACTCAGTATTCAATACTGAGTACTCAATACTCAGTACTTGATACTCAATATTCACTCAGTACTTATTACTCGGTACAACTCAGTACTTGGTACTCAGTTGCAGAAACTGTACTCAATACTTAGCACTCTATACTCAGCAGTTATACTCAGTACTTGATACGCAGGACTCATTACTCGGTACTCAGTAGTAGATACTCAGCACTGTACTCAGTACTCAATACTTGATACTCAGCCCTCAATGGTCGATACTCAGCACTTAATACTTTGTATTCGATACGCAGCGCTCAATACTCAGTACTCGGTACTCAGTACTCGATTCGCAGAACTCACTACTCGGTACTAGATACTCAGGAATCGGTACTCAGTGCTAGATACTCAGCACTGTACTCAGTACTCGATATTCAATTTTTGATAATCTCTTTTTGATGATCTCTATTTGTTACTCAGTACTCATTACTCAGAACGCAGTACTCAGTTCACACACACAACCCAGCTGCTACTACGAAAAATGGCAAAAGTGGCTGACTTTGCAAAGTCAAAAGCGTACCCAAAAAAATCTGTGGCTAAGGCATTATTTATCTAATTTTAGTCCCCCAGTTGAAAATGCATAAAAAATAAGAAAGAACCCTTATTCCAGAACTCTAACTTATTCACACTTCGTCTTAGAATCCGCATATAATTTCAAATACAAATCGATATCAACTCTGACCCACATTTGTTTCCACTTGTAAAATTCCACTCCGAATCTGTAAATGTTTATTTATATTTGCATTTCTAATTATTTCATCTTGCTTTTGTCCCACCGTTGAGCTCTGTCATCTTTCATCGTTCACTTTGGACAGCGACAGAAACGAGCATCGCTGTATTTGGCATCAGTCCCGCGTCTCTGACACAGTTTGGCTCTGTTGTCACACCTCCTCTGACCGCCTTTAATGTATGAAATTGTGGCCAAGTCCCGCAAACAGCATGCAAATTGCGAAATGCCAATCATTTAATTCGAAACAGCAAGTTGCACATTGTTTGCAAAACATTTTTTGGCAAACCCATTTGCCACGAGCCGCACAAAGTTTGCATTTCGTTTTCATTTGCATGAAATGGAAAACTTTGTAGCCAGACTGCAAATGCAAATGTGGTTAAAGTGGCCTCATTTAGATCACAAAAGGGCAGCCCGGCGAAATGGCCTAGTTTGGGCCCTTAAATGTTCTGTATTTTTTTTATTCCTGTGGCCACACGAGCAAAATGGCGGTCCTTGCAAGCTGTTGGCGTGGCTGTACTTTTTCCTCTCAGCCCGTGAAGTCCGTGTTGGCGGTTTTCTAGGTTACAGACCACATATTGGATATGCGGATGCGGCACTGTTGCAGGCTGCTTGCGCCGGCCGGCAAAACGAGTGTTACGCAATAAGAGCCCGCCATGAAAATGCATTTTCCCTCTCTTGCACTCAGGCGCTCTATCTCTCAGACGATTGCCATGCGCACACTTACTCACTCACTTCCGTTTCGTATGATGATGCATTGGAGAGCGAGGGGTGGCCAGCGACGTAGGAGGTTTGACGGCACGTGTTCGCACACAGATGCACAAATTGTGTGCAATTTGTCGCTGCCAACTCTGACGTCGACTGCGGTGTTCTGTTGTTCATTGCTGACGTCGTCGTCATCATCATAGCAAAGCGGGCGGAGTAAAGGGGTTGGATAAATATTTATTGTTCTGTGCGCGAGTTGAGGTTTTTTGGCATATAGCAAACATTGCAATGAATTGAATTGATTTTATTTTCTTTTAAATGCCACACTCAGTAAAACCCGACGGGCTGAGTTGTAGTAAGTATGAATGATTTGTTTTTGGGTTTTAATTTAGTTAAGTACAAACTATTCGAAAGTCAAAAAAAGCTCAAAATTTCTTGGTTGAAGTCGAATTATTTCCCCAAAATTCCCAACTGGGCCTAAACCAATAACATTCTTAACTTGTTTCATATATTCTAATAAAGGATAACTTTAAAATTTATTAGACTTTAACCAAAGATTTATTGATATTATAGATGACGCAGTGAAAAAAAAACGATTGTTTTTGGGAGCAAAAGTTTATAGATATTATAGATGACATATGAGACGCAAAGAACGATTTTTCTTTGAGCTGACATTGGATCCCACAAAAAACGTTTGTATGAGATGAGGTATCTTATATGAAGTGTCTTTGCTTTAACGAAGAACATTTGATACTTCCAGTTTTATTACACAGGGTTAACAACGACAATAGTCGTCATGCTGCAATCATGTTATTCTTCCTTCAAATTCAAGTGCTCAACATCGAATGGTACGCCATTTATACGTCAAATCGCTACGATACGATATGAGCCGTGTGCGGACGGCGTAATATTAACCCTTTTCAAAAACGAGCTGTATTTCAGACAAGCATCTCCATGCTTTGCGATTAAATGAACCTCCCTATTTGTTGAGTTGCCACTGGTGTTTGCAACTTTATTGCACAGTTTGCACTGGGATTTCTTTCTCACCAGCACAAATTGATAACGAAAAAATCGATGGATCTAGTTCAATTGTTGAGGTGATATCATGTGAAGTGCAACTATGAATGCTAATTTTTGTGATTTTGGTTAAAATCAAAACGATAGTATTTAAAATTTAATCAAAGCGTTAACTATAAGCCAATTAACTTTTTTGATGAATGTGCAGAGCACAAGAAACAGTTATTCGCAACAGTGTGACCGAAGGCTAAATCGAAAATATCAGAAAAAATATTTTTGTTGTAATGTATTTTGGTGTACAATAATGCATAAGTTGTTTTCAGTTGTGAACAAACACAACTTTTCGGACCTAGAGCCAGCTAGAACTCACTAATTAAAAATTAGAAAGGTCGCCAGATAAATACAAACTCTATATAAGAGACGGCACGCTCTCTTGTTTTGTAAACGAAACTAACAAAAGTTTCAAGAAACAACGCAAACGCTTTTTTGAACGCTTGCATTCAAAATTAACGACCAGTTCTAGCTCTCTCAAAAGCGAGCTTTGGACTTGAACTTGAGCTTAAGCTAGCTTATATACACCAAAAAGTTGAAAACATGGAAGCTTGACCTATTTTTACTTTCATGTTTTTTGAGGTTCCCAACTGATTAAAACATTGATTGTATGGAAAGGCGAGCTAAGTGATGTTTTCTCCACGATAAGCCTACTGAAGATTCATTCGGGAGAATGATGAAACGGTACCGTATAGGCAACCAGCCATTTTTTGGTGTACAATAATGCAAAGTTGTTTTCAGTTGTGAACAAACACAACTTTTTCGGACCTAGAGCCAGCTAGAACTAAAAATATTCATCGTTGAAAAAATGCGATAATGATATTAGAAATTTTGGGCACAAATATCAATATCTCGATATATCGATAACATTTTCGACATCCTTATTTTAAAGCTATCAAATGTTTTGCCCTTTTATAATTCACATTGATTGAGAGTATACCATTTCTAAGACTTGCTCCGATGAAAAAATTCTCTCATAAAAAAATATTAATTAAAAACTTAATTAAATATTCAAAATATGTGTCATTAATATGGAAACTGATTTGTACACATTTCTGTTTTATTAAGTTGCAAAATTTATTATCCAAAAATTGTTTCAACTGTTGATAAATCAATGCTACAAATAGCGCCACATGTATTTTCTAACATAAACTAATCGTCGCCTTTTGTCAGGGCTGTTAACGCCTTTAGTTGTGTGTGTGTGTGTGTTGCCCTTACAACTCTGTTGGAGCTGCTGTTTTGCGGTCGATTCACTTTTCATGGCTAATTAATTTTCGCATTGCGCAAAACGAATTAATAATGCGAAATGCCATGAATATGCAAACGTGCGAGTGTAGAACGCATATGTATGTATGTTGAAGTGAATATCAAAATTTATTATTGCCGCCGCCGCAGCGCCATAATTAAAAGCCAAACAAGCAGCGACTTTAGCTTGCCAGGTGATTTTTTTTTTTTTTTTTTTGATATGCCAATGTTGGTTAATTATACGCTTTGTGGTGGCTTAGCGGGGGGAAGCGGTGGATAAACAAATGCACGCCGCCCAAACAACTTGCTTACATCACTTCACTCAACCAGACAGGTTTGGCAAACAAATAGTTTTGGTCTTGCAATTGTGAAAATTATTATTTAAGCAGGCAAATTGCATTCCCAGAAGGAATAGACACCGCTTCCGGGGTGGGTGAAGGGGAACACGTGCGGTCGTGTGGGCAGGCAAACCCTGTTGACATTTGCATTTGTGGGGCGGCTTAATTAAAGCAGAGCAGCAGCATCGGCACGCCTCAGAGCTTTACGTGTCTCAGTGTGTGTGTTGCATGCCCCCTTCCTTTTCGGAAAAAATGGGCGCATTACTTTTAATGCCACTTGGGGGGGGGCATTGTTGACATTTGCCGCAAGCGTTGCCTGGCGGGTGGGCGGGAAGCAGCAAAAATGCATCACAGTTGAAAGAGGAAACCAGAGAACAGGTGGCCGCCGAAAGACTCTATAAATATCTCAACGGTTCATTTTGAAAAAAACGAATACGATTGCCAAAGTATTGATGCGAGGGGAGACGCAGCATTTGGTGTGCTGAAGAGAGACACTTGCAGAGGGTATATCAAAGTTGTTCATAAACTATATTACACATATTCTTAAACCGTCCGTCCGTCTGTTTCTATGCTATCTCCAGCTGTCATAAAAACGATCGGTCGAAAAAGTAGTTCTAGTTAGAAACACTTTCCAGCTATGAAGACTCTCTTCTTCAACACAGTTTTGGGGAGTTTAATCACAATACTCTTTAACTTATTAGTGTGACCAAAGTTTTTAAGCACATAAACGGAACTCAATCATACTGTTTTATACACAGTAAGCTCTTGAAAGGGTCTTTGACTTCCATCGTTAAGAATTTTATTTTCAATATTCTCTGGTTCAAAGCCACCTGCCTTCTGTTCCACTGTAAGTAATCGCCGCACCCATCTATTGATTTGTACTGAAACAACTTTTAATCCATATGTGTGACTTTCTCCAGCCTTTAAAACCTGCGCTTCCACCCTCGCTATTCATTTACTTATTTTTGGTGAACAAATTTTTTCATATAATTGGTACCCAAAGTCAAAACTAATTAATTTTCACCTAAGCAGCAAACATGACAGAAAATTGTTGAAAACAAAATTGTTAATAGTCAGCAGCACACATGTCAAAAGTGAAAGAAAAATTGGGTAAACAAATTTAAACAAATTTTTATTTAACAACCAGGTAAAATGTTTGGTTGGAGTGGTGTAAGTTTTGGCAGTTAGCAACCGACAAACAAATAAACAAACGCACACACACACATTAGTTGGCAGCGCATTTAGAAATGGCAAATGTATTCAAGGTCAACGCTACGCTGGCAGAGCAACAGCACCACCCACACACACACACACTCACACAACTAAAATCAATATGGCAACGCTTTTGAGGGTTGCGGCTAGCAACAAAAAAAGAAAAACCCAGAACCCTTCACCCTCAACCTTTGGAAAAACGTCATCAGAGTGGTTCACTGGGTCGCCTTGCAGTGCTTCGGGTTTCCCGCGCAATTTTAGCCCTACTCTTTCTCTCTCTCGCATAAAACAATGGCGGCAAGCACTGCGCAGGCTCCAATGTAAGTCCTGTACTTTTTGCTCATTTTAAATTGTATTTTAAGGGTCTCTTTGGTTTTTATGGCTTAGCCCTCCAATTAAATGCAGCCACTTACACGCATTTTGACACCACAATCAGGCAGGACACGCCTATTTATCAATATTATTTCAAGGTCAACACTAAACACTTTGAATATGTTAGCAATCCATCGACATGCATTTATTGATTTGTTACTTTTCGCTTTGTCATGTATTTTTCTATTGCAAAATGCAAATTAGATTTAATATACAAATCGTTCTCATTTTGTTTTCGTTACAGGTGAGTGCATTATTTATCACTTTGGGCATCGTGATGTGTGAAAGGCAAAAGACTTCTGTGAGTATAATGAACGAGGTTATTAACTAAAGTTCTGTTAATTGGATTGTTGTTGAGTTCTTGATTTTATTGTATAAACGAGTAAAATGCTGAGGTTCCACAAGCAAACAATTTGCACAAATTTTATGGGAAATTTGGGTAAATAGGGAAAATTTTAAAACTTTTTGGACATATTTGATCCAGTTATTTACATATGGAATTGTAGTTTAAGTTTAACACACATAAATGTACATTAGGTCGGACATTTTATGTATGTAAAAATGTAACGCCATACTGATACCTTCTTAAAAGATGCGTTTTCGTTTAAAAAAGGCATAACAAAAAAAATTTTTGAGAAAAAGTTAGTTTTGGGGTCTGCGACTTGGATTCAAAGTTTATCACTCATACGTACTGTTGCCCTTGCCCACATGTTTCATTGTTAAGTAGTTAGCGTAGTCTTGTTTTGAAGTCATAACATTTGACAAAAAGGTACCAAGACCATTGAAAAATTTGTTTTTTCTATAATCAATACAATATGCAAATAATATTTACTAAATATATATTTTGTAAAAATCGTATATTACGTCAAAATTTCTACTATTCTGCGGTGTTCACTTCTAGATGAAAGCAAGTTTCAGCAGTACACTTAGTGGCTATCAGGATATCTTTGAAGTGAGGTCCCACACGAACTGAACTGAAGTGCTGCGCATCACGGTGCCGTTCTTCGATAGTTCAACGGTACCGTCTTGTGTCATCACGGTTGCAGCCGTTCTTCCGAATAGTTCATTTTTACTGCGCTGCTTATACATAGACTATCGTCCACTTGATAATTCCCATTTTTTCAGAATCTAAAAATAATGAGGATTACTATACATATTATATATGTGAAAAAATACAGGGAATTTGTTTATAAATCAAAAAAATCTTTACTTATTTTTGTAAATTCTTTTCGTTCCCCTGAAAGTAGTCTCCGTCGACTGCATTCCACTTGTGCCAAGGCTTTTTACAATTTTATAAAAATACTGCAGTCTTCTTCCGGGATAGGCTTCAATTCCTTCTTCGTTTCGGGCTCTATCTCTTGTATCGATTCAAAACGGTCTCTACGGAGCGGTGTCTTGAGTTTAGCGAATTAACTTTACATTGATGGAATTTTAAGCAGTGGAGCACCAAAATGTTGATGTACATTAGAGCGGTCCCCAAACCGGCAAAATGGAAAAAAGGAGGTCTCAGCATTCCCAAATATTTGTTGTATAATTAATAATTGCGAAAATCCAAAAATTTTATTTTAATCTTAAATGGGCGCGACAGGGTCCCAAAGTTTTAAAAAATTTAAATTTTTACAAACGAAGTTATTAGTTCATTTCAATTGCTGTCATTGTTTGAAATTCAAAAAGAGATTTACATTTGTGGAAATAAAATATTTACAAATTTGAATAGTTTATAAATAAAATCATCGCCGACTATTTATAACTGAAAAAAATAGATGATAATAGGCAACACTGCGTATGAGTTATTTACAAAAACTTTAGACTCCATTCGCGCCCGTTAAAACTCGACTTTTTTAACTTTTGTTTTTATTTACGCCAATTATACATGAAAAAGTATCAGATAGGGGGGTGAGAGCATGACCTTAAAAATTTCATATACATGGGGACCGCTCTAATGTACATAAATGTGGCAGTGGAACTGGGCTATAAGCAACGAGCTTTAAAGCTATCTGTTTTTTTGCCAGAGTTTGCCATGTCGGCAGCGGCCGAGCATAAAAATCTAAGCCAGAAAGAGAACCTTTTGAAAGCTCTGTCTGTACAAATATTTTCTTAGTTGCCAGTAACTACTTCTCTGCTTCCATTGCCGATCAATGCTCAAAAGCAGAGTCCGGCATGTTTGTATTTTCTGTGTATACAACAGCCCTATGTAGCAGCGACATCGATATACCGACAGTATACAAGCTATTTGAGCGAGACTCAAATAGAGCGCCGACTTCTTCCCCTAAGCCGCAGGTCTTTGAGGATTGCCGCCGCCATATTGGCAACAGCTTGGCATCCAGACTCATTCTTGAACATGCAGTCTACTATATTGCTCGCCCTCATTGCCGTGGCTAGCTTTGTGTAGCCCGTGGTAGTGGTCAAGTTCACGCCAATATGGAGGGCAGGCAGAAAATTCATGCTCGACAACTTCGATAGCGCCGTCCCCACAGTGGTCGCAATACGGGTCCTCTTCATGCTTGAAACGGTGAAGATATGCCTTAAAACAGCCATGCCCGCGATAGGTAGTAGTCTACCTGACCTTGCCGTCGACTTAGCCAAGGCTCCTGGATTGGTATTAATCGGTGGGTCCATATTCCGTTTCTTCCTTGGATCCACTTGGACTGCCACTTGGCTATTGTGAAGTCCCGCTGAACCCTGCTTTCAATTATTCCACTTCTCCGTTCGGCTGCCAATAGGTCTATGGGGATTGTGCCGGTACAACCAAAGCAGCATCTTCGGTCTCTGTGCAAAAGAGTTAGCGATTCTGAGGGCGCACAGACTATATTCAGACTTGCACTGTCTGCTGTAGGTGGGTATCTCTATGGCTGGAGCCCAGATCGACGCCCCGTAGAGTATTGTGGAGGAGACCACGTTTGCGATTAGCCTCCGGCTTTTTTGTATTGGGCCTTTAAGATCAGACCAGACTTATGGCCATGGTGATAGCAGTTGTCACCTTTGCTGCTTTGGGGCTAGCATGCTCGAGGTGTTATTTAAAGCTGAGTTTGTGGACCAGAATGATACCTAGGTATCTAATGGCTGGTTGCGACTCAATGGTGATTGATCCCACTCTAATCCCACTCGATGCCTTCTCCACTTTCTGCTGCTGATCAAGACAGCTTCAGTTTTGCGCTCAGCAAGCGCAAGCCCGTTTTCTGATAGCCACATCTTTATCTGGTCGATCGCTGTACTGCAGTGTATGTGTGTCTCAATTGTACAGGGTATTTCGGAGTCCGGCCACTGGACAGCAATGCTCTTTTTTTTTTGTTCATTCATAAGTATTTCCTTTTACTTTGACTTGAAATTAGATTCCAATTGATTTACCTGATTCACTTTTACTTTCCGACAAAAAAATGCGATTTTAGGCGGTGCCCTTAGTTTATGGGCTGTGCACATCTCTGTAGCAAAGAAGTCTTATCGTATTTTTGACATCAAATCTTCTTGATATCAAGCACGAGTGTATGTGCTGCAAAAGACAAATTTGATTTCCATATAATTGATTCCCACAAACTTTAGTTAATCCCCTCAAAGTTTTGAACATTTCTTGTGTGGGCTTTTGAAAATTGTTGTCAGTTAGTTGACAAATCAATTGCAACATGTCTGGAACTTTAAATCAAAGGCAACTCTCCAATTACTGAGCAACATCTGTTAAACATTTAACCATATTGCAAATTAGTTGCCACTGACAACGACAACGGCGACAGGGTCCATGCTCCCCAAAGTATGCCACAAGTCAAGGCAGAAAAGAAATGAACAGCAACAGTAATCCACGCTCGAGTTGGTTTAATTAGCATAATGACACTTGGATTTGTCTAGACAGCACAAAAAGTACATTTTTGTTTTTGTTTGTTTGTTTTGGATTACTCACAAATTGCCATTTGTAGAAAACGCTTAATTGGCTGAAATTCAAAGCAAAATGTTAAAGTTAAACGCACTTAGTTTCAAGTACATAAATCAATGCAAAAATATGACACCAAAAACAACTGTCGGCGGCTACATCCGCACAGCGTTGTTCCGATTCCGATTTCGGTTCCGTAACTGATTCCGGTAGGTCAGCAAAAGCTTTTTGCTGCCGCTGGCTTAATTAATTGTGAAGCATAAATCAAAACTTGGCAGTTGGACGGTAAATTTTTTGCAGTCAAAGCTAAATTTCCAAAAAAATAATAGAAAATTGAGATAAATTGATCTACAAGAAAATGTTACAAAAAAAAAACTCTGAGAAACTACAAAGAAATAAAAGGCTTGCATCTGAAATTTGTAAATTTTAACCTTGGAGGGCGTGGCATAAATTGAAAATAAACTTGATCTGCCTGCAAGTATAAGAAGATAAGATTCCAAACATGTCAAACCTCTATCTGGTATGTTCTCTGATATCTGTTTGTTCATACGGACGGATAGGTCTATATCGATAATTCTGATCAATAATATATATACTTTATAAGGTCGGAAATGATTGCTTCTTTCTGTTACATATTTTGCACAAACTTAATATAAACTCAGTGTACCTTTGGTGCAGAGTATAATGATAGACAATCGGGGGTGGCACAGTAATCTCTAGAGATTTTTCAGACGGTTGGTTTGTAAATCTCTCGAAAAAATCGTCGGTGCCACAGAACTTCTAGAGATTTCATTTTCTTATTAGAAAATCTAGTTACAACACTAGTTGTTCCAGTTGAAGTTCCATCTCTAAAAACAAAGCAGAATCGCTCGCCAAAAAATTTCCCTTTTTTTAGTTATGGGTTCATTTGATGTTTAAATGAAATTTTTTGATTGTGTAATATGTTTTATGATGAATTTTTAAATTATATTTTAAATTTAGGTCATAATATTCAGAAAAAAAAAAAAATTTTAAATTTGTTGGCGCCAAACATGAGGAATAATTTGCACCCGCCTGTCAAGTAGATGGCGCCACCACCGCCAGATGGGGCTAGTGACAAATGATTGGAGGTTTTAAACCAACCAAAAGAAATTTCCGTGGCACCTTAGAATTGGAATTCGGTTGGAATTTGGTTGGAAGAGGTTTCTGTGACCCGAATAAGAGTGAGAAATCTCTAGAGAGAGATTTAATTTTCTTGTTTGATAATATAGTTTGAAGGTTTGTGTCCCAGATCATCACCTAAAACAGGGTTGCATCAAAAAAAAACTTTCCATTTTCTTTTTTTGAGTTAATTGGATTAGATAATTAAAATTTTTGTCATATTCTCCAAAAATAAAATGCAAAATTTAAAAATATTCTCGCACCAGTCATGAAGTATTACTTGGCAACCCCAAGACCGTTTTTTTTCACCCACATGGCTCTACCATTTTTAAAGTTTTTCAACAGCTTTGCCATTTTCAAGGAAATATAAAATTCTTTGACAGTCGTTAGAGACTTAGATTACAGTTATGTTAGATTAAACAGTGTTTGTTTTTTTTTTGGTAAACTTTCTTCAGCAAAGTTTTTGGAATATTCCAGTCTAATCCCCGATAGTGGGCCTGTCGATAAAAATCTTTTATTTACTAAATTTTTTGATCGATTTTTCTTCAGTTTTCACATTTTCCTATCAAAATGTAGATCTTGTTAGGCCATGCAACTAATCGGTTGACAATGTGATATGAAACCTGCAAAGTTAAATTGACTTATCTAATACAGTCGAACTTTTCTATTACACAGAAAAAAAACGATATGATGTGGGGCTCAATATTATATATTTTAATACATCAATAAAAAACCGAAATGGCAAACTTGAAATCGACCTGATCGAAAATATTAAAGTGATATTTTCGACCATATCAAAATGATATTTTTAAGATCAGATTGATATTTTATTATATTTGACTATGACAACATTCGCTTTGTAATTGTATTTCTTTCTTTATATAACGAACGAATAACGAATTTTCTTTATAACGAAGTTTATTTGGGACCATTGAGGTTCGAGTGTGTAGGAGAGTGAGCAGATGTAGATAAATAGCAGTGCATTGGATCAAATTTTTACCGGCTAAAAGTTTACTGAGACAAGCTCTCCGCTTGCCCGGAAATGTTACATTTGTTAAGCGATGGGCGGAAGCAAGCAGTTTGTATCCAAGTTGAAAAAACGAAGGGCAGAAAACAAAAACTGTTTTTTAAACAGATGCCGGTTGATACGTTTATTTTTGAAAACGCTGAGACCAAATGTACGACAATTTGCCCTTCGATCACTAGATATCTACTTACTGAACTCCTCAATTGAATTATTGGCTTAGAGTTTACTTTAAATATAAAAGAAGAAAAGTCTATGTTTGTCTCCCTCTTGTTTGATTTGTCTATTTTATTATTTACTTTTTCTTGACATTTTCCTTATTATTTTGATTTGCAAATAACTCACACACGATCACCTACACCTACAGCTTTAATAATATTAAAAATAATGTGAAAAAAAACCGCTGGCCACTTGGCCTTGGACTAGGTTGATTGCATTCTAGCGGTCAATGCCGCCGCCGGCGTCGAAAATTGAAAACGATCGCCGGGAATAGTGCGCACTCACTTGCACAGGGTAGCTTTGTCTTTGTCTCTGCCTCCAAACTTTCGCTCTCTCTTCCTCTCTCTCTCTCTCTTGACGTTTCTCACCTTTTTTTTTGCTTCTTTTTGCAATGACAAAAGCCAACAAACAACTTATTGTTGTTGCTGCTGCGGCAGCTTCATACATTTTAAAATCAACAGCCGCAGCAGCAACTATTTATAAAATGCGCTTTCGGCTACCGCCTGCCCGGCAAAAATTGTATCTGTCAGCGCGTGTGTATCCGTAACTGTATGGGTGCGGGACTTGCAATGCCGGAAAGCGTCGTCGTCGTCGTCGTCAGAACTGGTGACGCTCAACGCTTACTGCTGACTGTCAGTGACGAAGTATCTTTGGGATACATTTCAAACAGACCCAGTTGAATAGCATTTGCATAACAAGTGTCAGGGCCAATGTCCAGGTTCGCATCCCTTCTCTGATTATGGGCTGCTGCTGCTGCTGCCCACATAAATAATTCAAATTTAGAACCATCTTCGACTTTTGTTTCCAGGCCACAGTGCATTCAACCGATCGCGTTCATTCGCTTCGCTGGCGTTCATTCGCTTTTTGGCAAATATTTACATTTGAATTAACTAAGCTCAAGTATTATTAAACGCCCCGCAACGCAACGCTCTGGGCATACACATACCCTAGTATTTAAATATGATTTTGTGCTTCTTTTTGCATTTTGCATTTTCGGTATATTTCCTGTTTCCATTTGGCATCATCGGCGTTTTGTGAGCACTATTTAAACAGGGAATGATAAATTGCCACTTAGTCGTGGTCTTTGTGTTTAGTTAGAAAGGTCCGCAGATCACGTCACCAGGCAAAACTTCAAACTGGTTGATATGCAGGTGGTTTATTATTGTTAACCAAGATAACCGGAATGGCATTGGGAAATACCGTTTAACCTTGACGCCCCTTGCAATCGGTCAAGCCGAAAATATGAAGTACTTTTTATTTGGTTTTGCACTGCTAGAAATCATTTGAAGTGTAACTCGTTTCCCCACTTCCTGCTCTGCCTCAGGTGGGCGAAGCTTTTGCCTTTTGCTTTGGCATGATGAATGACTGCAGCACTTATAAATAAGTCTAACCACAAAACACAGCCAGTCATCATCATAATGAAATAAGCTAAGCATAACAAATGCGTCGAAATATCTGCGACAGGTTGCAATGGATGGCAAACAAACAAAAAAAAAAAAAAACAAAAAATATTATATAAAAGCACAAAACGAACAAATCGACAATAACTCGAGTCAGTCAATGTGCACGGCCTTGAAGATTTCACCGCAGCAAAAGCAGCGATATAACAAAACAGAATAACATAAAAATATATAGATATACATAGCTACAAAAATTCACACAATGCGATACACAAGGCAAGCAAAAATTAATGAAACCCACTAATTTGCCCAAAAATATAAATGCATAAAATGAAATTTGCATTAATAAAATGCCAAATCATTATTATCTGTGAGTGAGCTCTGCCAGGGAAATTTTATATATCATGACCGCACACACATTTCAATTTGTCTTGTTAAAAGAAAATGAAACTAGTTCAGGTTCATATAATGACTTCGTAATAGTAATTGGACTTCAAATGTGACGGAACCTAATCCTTCTCAGTTTTAAGTGCCGCGATTCAGGTTTGGGTTCGGGCAGTTAAAATAAATTTACTCAGATTTTGGTTCGGTTCGGACCTTCCAAAAAACTCATTTCTAAATGTTCTACTATTATAGACATGTTCATGATTGAATGACAAAACCTTTGAAACAACAATTATTTTAAGAATTTTTTATTCATTTTACTTAGTTAAAAAAATGGTAAATTATTTTCTTAAATTTTATAATATTCATCAAACTGTGGAATATTTTTAAGCAACAAAATTATGAAACTAACGAGACACACATAATTTAAAAGGTTTTTATGGTAGTAAAAAAAAACCCTCGCTGGGTTTGGACTGATTGGCTAAGGTTTTGTTGTTGTCCTAAAATTTTCAGATTTTTTAAAAACCAAAAAAATGTTTTCCTGTTTAAGCTCAAATCTTATAATCGATTTCAAAATTTTACTTTAAATTCTTTAGCAATTTTGTAATCCTTTACTGAGCCTACAAAACACTTCTTTGGATCAGTTCAAAATTTTACGTCTTCAGGCTCAAAATCACAAAAATGTAAAAAAGTCAACTTTTTCTATTTTTTTCTTTTGTCTTGAAAACCGCCACCAATTCAAATATAATTTTATTC
Organism: Lordiphosa stackelbergi; assembly: GCA_018904235.1. Taxonomy (NCBI): domain Eukaryota; kingdom Metazoa; phylum Arthropoda; class Insecta; order Diptera; family Drosophilidae; genus Lordiphosa; species Lordiphosa stackelbergi. Next base: position 224,637 of record JAEIFU010000021.1, read on the forward strand.
ATTGAATGCAATTTTTTACAACGAAATTATTTGGTCATTTCAAAACTTTATATGTTCATATGCAAAAACTTTAGAGACTATTCGCGTCCGTTGAAACTCGACTCTCGGGGGGTGAGACCAAGACCTTAAAAATTTCATGTACAGGAGGTCCAACCTAATGCACATATGCTTCTTCCACTGGGGCTAACTTCGGTTTTTATTAACTCTCGGGCATTTATTTATAGACTACTACTCGCTTTCCGCTGCGCCTTTAACAATAGAGAACCAATATCAGTCCCACCAACTTCCCACCCACATCGCTGCCACGTCCCTCCCACATCCCACCCACTTCCCGCCCTCTTAACACCCACATCCCACAAACTTCCCACCCACTTCACATCCATATACCACCCACTTCCCAGTTGGCATCCCGGTGGTATTTTCAACATCGGAAAATGAAAATACAAATGAATTCTCATTTTTAACTAACAAACCGAGTTTCAAGTCAATCGAATGAAAAATAGTTATTTTCAATGTAGAATTTTCCAGCTATTTCACGCTTGGAGGCTGATTTTCCGACATTGAAAAGTCACTTTTCATATTATTTCGTATTCTGTCCTTACAAACCGAATTTTTAGCCAATCGGAATAAATATAGTTTTTTTCATGGTGAATTTTCAGCGAATTTTCACACCCGGTTCGGATTTTCCGACATCTCAGATTATTTTGTATTTTGTCCTTACAAACCGAGTTTTAAGTTAATCGGATGAAAAATAGTTTATTTCATACAGAATTTTCCGGCAATTTTCCTCGTGGGCGGATGTTCCAAAGTCTGGAAAACACGTGTCGAACTATTTGGCGTACTATGCTTCCAAACCAAGTTTCAAATCAATAGGATCAAAAATATAATATTTCCCATTAAAAAGACTTTTCCGGGTGGAATTTTCCAAAACCCCGTGTTGTACGCACTTTCACCCGACTCTTCCGAAGAAACTTCTGTCCAAATAACAGCCCTCTATCTTTTACCGTTTAGGCTATGCGATGATTGCCACTCAGTCAGTCAGGACACTCACTTTTATATTTATAGAAATTTACACACGGTTTACTATTTACAATGTCTGATTTGTCCTTTGTATAACATCGTCTCGTCGTCGATCTCGTTCACAGTGTGAACATTGCCTTAACATACCTTAATGCTAAATTTATCGATAAATCTCTACATATTGGCGGCTATTTTCAAATATTTTCATAGTCTTCACCGTTGTTTGCAGCAGTATTAATAATAGAAAATGCGGAAATATGCCAAACATTTCGTTTTTATTTTCCAACATTTATAATTTTTAAATTATCATAATTAATTTTTGCCAAAAAATAAGCTTCCTAATTGCATTTTGCTTATTAATTTTTTTCTCTTTCAAATTTATTCAATTTAAACTGTTCAACAGGCCAATTTGTTTTGGTTGTGTTAAGAGAGAGATTTTCGGGCAGCAGCAACCAACAAAAAAATTGATTAATTGCAGTCAAAAGGTTAATAGGATTACATGTGCCTCTTGTTGTTGCTGTTGCGCATGCTGCACGCTAGGTGGCGTGTCAAGTTGTATTTTTGACTGGTTTGCGGTGAGACGTCAGCAGTTTTGACAAGTCAACAGAGATGGCGATTGCGGATGAGGTGAGATGACTTGGCACCTGCCATTGGCCTTTAAGCTTAAACAGAATAATAATTTTTTGTAGCTCTGCTAAGCAGCTTTTGAAGTGTTATCTCTTTACATTTGAAATTGTTGTTTTCGCAAATGTTGCGGGTGTGCAACAGGCGGCTGCTGACAGCTTTGTGCCAGGCCGACAGACCGACTGACCACGTTGCATGGGTTTCTTATTATAATACATTGTCATTTGCATTACCTTAGGTCGGTTTCGGTTTTCTGTTTATGATTTCATTACAAACCCTTACAAACCGCAACATTTTGCGTTTAATTATTCCCTTCCTCCCCACTAGCTCTCCCTCTATCTTTGTTACAACTTTGCAACGGGAATTTCCATTACGCGGTTAGAGCTATTGTTTGAGTGTTGTTGAATACAACTGGCCACAATTGCAAAAGCTTCATCATCATCATTACGAGGGGGTTTCTACTCTCTGATTGGCGTCAAGCTGTCTGAGTCGTACGTTGAGCGGCTTTTCCACTCATATCACATGCAATTTTTTGCCCACTTGCATTTTGCTTTAGCCACAACCTGAAACAGCAACAACATGTGCAGTCATAACTGCAACCATAATTAAGTCGGGCTTTTTATTTGGTTTACATATGGCCAACAAATTACGGCTTTATGTAGCTCAGACAGCCCTCAGCCCCCCCTTCCTTCCTGGAACTTACCTGCTAAATCTCTCCTCAATTAATGTGGCGTTTACATAGAACTTCTGCTGTGCTTAACACTCATAAATCCTCGTTTGAGGGTAAAAAGAAAATAAACATTGCGTGCAATTTGCACGCGAAACATGTAAATTACAGTGCCATTTATTGATGTTTCAGTTTTTATTGCCATGTGCCAGTTGCATTTGTTTAAAACGTCATTTGACAAATATCCGAGCGGCTTAACAGTTACTTTGACATGTCACACAGGTACAAGTCATTATGGAGGGTGGAAATAAGCTAAAAGCGACTGACTTATGAATATTTCAAAGAGGGAAATGTCTAATTGAACTACAATTTGAAAGAGAGTAAATAGATTATAAAATAAATGCATGAATTAGACCCATTTTAACGAAAGACCTATAATTATGGGTAACCAAAGGCGCTATGCGTCCTCGAAGCCTGGCTTACTTTTAAATACTTAGATTCTTGTAATCTTTTAAACAATTTATAGAAACTATGCTAGTTTTATAGAACTCCAATTTGAATAATAAAGTTTCCGATGCCTCCAACGGCTAATCTTACGAATAATATATATCTTACAGATAATTGCAGCTATGTGTCAGATAAACCCACTATTTACAATGTATTCAGTTAGTTTGTGTGTAGTTATACATATGTAGAAGATGTGAAATCGGCCCTTAATAAAATAAGAACCAAACCTACTTAATTTAATTCAAAATTTATTCATCTTTGATCCAAAACTAATACCAACATGTTAGTCAATTACTTTTTGTCCGTAATTTCAAAAAATTGTCCTCTCAGATCAGTTCCGTTTTCTTCCCGAATCTCGGTTTTACAAGCTAAGAGCTTAATAGAAAAAAAATGTTCTTAATTAAATATATTTTTTCTTGAATCAAAAATTTTAATACTAGTTTGTAATTTTTAACAAACTCATTTCGCTACTCACACCGAGACGAGCCGAACTCATAAAGAAGGTTGTGCTAATAGACCAAGCAGCTTTTCTGTCACTGGCTCAGACTAGGATATGTTGACGGAACGATTGCGCAGTCGACACCGTTTCTGTCAGAAATTAGTCAGCTATTCGCTCTCACTTATGCTCTCTGGGTACATTTGGGAATATGTCCGTCTCGCTTTAACCACTGCGATTTTCTGTGGGCACTAGAAGTATCTAAACCAGCGATGGTCAGCGGTAGCCCCCAGGGGCCGAAGACATTTCGCAATTTACACATACACGAGCCGAACGCATGCCGAAGCTGAGGCCAAGAGAGTTAACAGGCCTTCAGTCGCCTGTGGCTAGTCTTCTATTTTTGGCCTCGCTCTCGTTGACCAACGCTGATCTAAGCCAAGGGCCGCTAATACACAAATGTTCATTTTGGCGTTGCGTGTGTGTGTTTAGCCACTGACACAAAGTTCATTTCGCACTGCGTTGTTGTTGCGAAAGAGCTCAGCGACGAGCTTATACTGTCGGTGTGTCGACGTCGCCGCCGCAGAGCAACTTTGTAGGATAGATAGGCAGAAGATAGGGACGCGCCGGAAGCTTAACACTACTCAAAATTGAGAGGCAGCGCAAATTTAATTTTTAATACTCGTTGCTCAATTTCTGTCGCTGATGGGGGGTCGGTGAAGTAGATCAGAGCTGGATTGTGTGGCCTTAGTTGTGCTGAACCGGTCGGTTCTCCTTGTGATGTTTTGGCCCAGTCAGGTCGTAGGTGATGGTATGATCCATATGACAATAATAACAAGAGCAATTTTTTTTTCATATTTTTCTCGAGGCACTGAGTGCGCTTGAACTGTTTTATTTCGATTCTTTTTTAGCTCTGATAACTTTGACAAAATGTAGCTTAAGCGGAGCGACTGCCTATGTTTTAGGTATGTACACAACGCTAAGAGTGGCGCTATGCGGGAGAAAGTGATATGTACCACATAGGGTAAATCATATGAGTTGCGCGCCGGCTTTTGGTAAACATGCCGACGCAGCACTTATGAAGTTTATTGCATGCTGGTGTGATTGAATTATTTTGCATTTGTAATGTGCTTGGGACTTCAATATACATAAACATTAGCAATTGAGTGTGACAATGTGAGTTAGCTAATGTATGTTGGGTACAGTGAGTACTCTATATGTGTGCTTACCACATTCTTCGCTCTTGTGGACAAACCCTGCTTTAAACTATTACGGAATGGAAGAAACTATTTGTACCTCTCTTCGATTTCTACTTAAATCGAATTTAAACACTCAAACCACCTACTTTTCATCCAATAGTTTTAAAGCTGCACAAGAAGATTATTTAACTAATATGATGATTATTTTAATGGCCCAATATTTTCCGATTCTTGACCCAAGTTGACCGAGTGAGACCGACACCCAAACGAAATATAAAAAAGCTACAACAATAGATTGAGAGAAGCTCGGCTTAGTTTGTGTTAATGCCAAATGATCATTTATCTAGTATGCATTAGGGTTTTATTATCTTAAGTTTCTTAATCATTCGCTTGGTCTACGTAATGCCTATTCATTGTGGTAATATCTTTTTAATGTATTTCAATGAAATTATTTAGTAAGGGGAAGCACATTTGAGTAATTTCACAACGCTGAGTAATACAAATTAGTCGCTGCACTTTCTAAGGCTTATCGCATGGCCCAGAGCATTGAATTTGGTCGGCAATTTACAGGCAAAAAGCCAGTCCACACTTGACCAACATTTCAAGCAGTTCATAGAGTTTTTTTTAAACCCCTTTAAATGGCAATGAAGGTAGGTGGAGTGCAGGGTGAACGATTGCATAGATATGCAATTATATTTAAGTGCTTTGAGTGTAAACAAAATGTCGCTCTAAAAGCGGAAACGGAAATCAAGCGCCAAAAGCTAAAAAAAAAAACTGAGAAAAAAGAGCGGCGAATCTATGTAGTATGTAGGACACACTCTTTAGACATAGTTGATTTCAATATAGACAGTTGGTCCTGCGGGCAAAACAAGTTCAAACCCAAAGCAACATCCTAGGCCCTTAGAGGTCTTTTTTCCGCTTGGTTTTTTGTCAAAGGGATTGAAAGACTGCTGGTTAAATATTAAAAAAAAAAGAAGGCCAGTGGCCAACATGCTCTGCGTAGGTGTGTGTGTGTGTGTGTTAAAGTGTGATGGTAAAAATAAATAATGGCCTGGTTAGCGTAAAATCAACGGAGCAAAACAGCTCAGCCTGAAATAGCCAAAGCATAGGTGGGCGTGGCTGTGTTTTGTTGGCGTAACCAAACTAAATGGCCTGGAAAGGTTTACACTTCAAACCGTTAAGAGTTCAACAAAACTTTCGGATCGTTCCAGAGTCTCTCAGTTTTATAGCCTACTTTTGGCAGCTGCACTTTGCACACTTGTCCCCCTCACAGTTTCTAATGAGCCATGACATTGGCGGATCATTTGTAATGTGCCATGATTATGCAATATTCGTGCAACAATTATCGGGTGAGTGGCAATTTCGCCCAATGGAAAATGGAGCTCAAGAAATCCGCAAGCAAAAGTAAACAAGAGCTGCGAACGAAGTCGAGCCAAACGAGTTGCGCCAAACAGGAAGCCGAGAACTGCAGGCGGGCCTGGGATTGGCACTGGCTCCATCTTTGGAGCTTTGCGTTTGCGCATGCGCCGCGGCGAGTGACAGCGCCCGGACGGTGGACACTTGGACCAAAACTAAACCGGCTGGCTGCCGGCTGCAATGACAGCTGTTGATTGATGAATCCTACAGCCAGCTCCCCCGAGCGAACGCCTAGATAGCACTGACTGACGTCTTGCAGCGATCGTTAAGTACGCCTCTCTTTCACCGACCTCTCCGCCATAAGATTAATGATGACGCAAGCCCCAATGGTCCGACTTTGACTCCAGCTTTCGGTTTTATGGCCGCGCTTGAGCAATAAACACTTCTAATTGTAATTAATGAGGCGATTGTTTAGTTTTTATGTGTTGATTTTTGCCGGCAGAGGTGCATCTCCGAGGCAACTGCCGGCCAGCAAGTGGAGCATTGAACCGTGGATGATGATGGGCTTATTTACCTACTTGTACTCGAACTATATTTTTCTATCACTTGTTGTTGTTGTTGCTGCTGATGAAACTAACAAACAAAGGCCAAGATCAACTACAACGAAATGGCCACACTTACAAAAAGAAAAATGGAACTTCTTTCTTGATTGAGTGTAAATCAAAAAATCACATATAAAATAGTTTTTTCATAAAGCTTTTTCCGGGATTTTTCCCAATCTCAACTCAATTTATTTCGCATATTATTCTTACAAACCGAGTTTCAAGACATTCGGATGAAAAATAGTTAATAGGAGTAAAAGTGAATTTCCCCACCCTAGGAAAAGATCTTCCAACTTTGGAAAGATTCATCTCATTGTATATCTCAAACTATGCTTACAAACTCGGTTTAAGTCAATTGGATGAAAAACAGTTTTAGACTTAAGACTTTTCCGGGATTTTTCCCACCTAAGGAAAGGATTTTCCAACATTGGAAAATCTTATCTCATATTATTTCGCAAACTATTCTTACAAACCGAGTTTCAAGTCAATTGGATATAAAATAGTTTTTGCTTTAAGACTTTTCCGGGAATTTCCCCACCCTAGGAAAGGATTTTCCAACATTGGAAAATCTTATCTCATATTATTTCCCAAACTATTCTTACAAACCGAGTTTCAAGTCAATTGGATATAAAATAGTTTTGGCTTTAGGACTTTTCCGGGAATTTCCCCACCTTAGGAAAGGATTTTCCAACTTCGAAAAATCGCATCTTATATTATTTCTTAAACTATCCTTACAAACCGAGTTTCAAGTCAATTGGATATAAAATAGTTTTCGCTTTAGGACTTTTCCGGGAATTTTCCCACCCTAAGGAAATGATTTTCCAACATAGGAAAAACTCATCTCATAGTATATCTCAAACTATCCTTACAAACCAAGTTTTAAGTTAATTGGATGACAAATAGTTTTTCCTTAAGTCTTTTCCGGGAATTTCCCCCACCCTGGTGATGGATTTTCCAACATCGGAGCTCCGCATTATTATCCATACAAACTGAGATGCAATTTATTCTGATGAAAAATTGCCATTCACATGGGAAATTTTCCGGAATTTTTTTCGGGTATTTTGCTAACAAACCGAGTATCAAGTCAAGTCCAAAACCTCGTCTTCATTCTTACATTCACCACATACGGTCAAGCTTAGTGTTTAGATTTCATTCTTCCATCTTTTACCGTTTAGGCTGTGCCTAGATTGTCAATCAGTCAGTCAGTGAATGGATCAGTCAGGACAAACTCTTTAATATAAAAAGAACATTAAGTTTACCGTCGCGCTTTTTGGAGCAGTGTATCCTTGTCCAGGGCCACGTTCATATACGCTGCTGACTTGTTTCTGTGCATTGAACTTGCTTGCCATTTTTTCCCTCTTACGCCCTCTCTTATGCTCCTCCATTCCCAGCTATCGACGTGAATTTATCTTAAATGCTGCGTTTAGTTTTCTGGTTATTTTGTTTCCCTTCCTCAACGTCTATCGGCAAACACTTTTCGGGTTGCCACAAATTAATGGCTCCAGGGTGTGCCTAATGATCCCAAGCTAGGAGTTGACTCGTATGAAAATGTCATCCAGCTATGCTTTTTATTTGCTCTTGCCATGCCAGCGAAAAACATGAAATATGTTCAACAGAAATCAAAATAATTGCAAGGCTGACGCGTCACGCCAGGAGAGCTGGGACAGGATGGTGGGCGTGGCCATGCATATGTGTGTTGACATGGCGCTTTGCATGTTGCCCGCACAATCCGGACTGTTTAGGGCCACAAAACAAAAAAAGGTCAAGCGGTTGAACATGATGCGAGAAATGATAGAAAAAATACGTTGATAGCATTTTTGCGGCCATCCTGCACTTTCCCCCACGAATTGACTTGGCTTTGTGGTCTTGTTGTTGTCGCTGACTCTTTTGTCAGCATTAACATACGTAAGTGTCAGCTGCATGTTGCTACTGTGACCAAGATGCCGGCACGGCAGCAACATTGTTCGCCGTGGCGATCCAATCGCATGTGAGCCAACTGGGTCTGGGAGCAGTGGAGGGCAACAGGGCAATTGATTTATCGTGACAATGTGTGCAGCTCCCGAGTTGGCTATCGATGTGTAAATTTGAATTTCGTGGCTCATAAAGAGAGACGACAGTGGCAACATGTTGCGGCCAGCCGCCAAGTGAATGCCCTCGTATGCGCTCGATGACGTCAGATTGCTGGCCGCACTGCAATTATCAGCCTGGACAAGCGATGAGCAAAATAAAAGTCCCGAAGAAATATGGAGACCAAAACAAAATGCGCGAAATGAAAACAATGCGAAGAGGAGAAGTGGCAAAACGAGTGGAACGAACTCTGTTGCACTCTGAGCGGCGGCACCAACTGTGGGAAAGGCAATGTGTTGGTGCCGGGTGCCGGGTAAGGGACGAGGGGTGTTAAAGTGGAACGTAACGAATGAGCAGGCAGCACGAGGAGGAGGAGGAGGAGGAGGACGGGGACGATGACTAAATGCAACAAGCAGCGACTTTGACTTGCAGTTCGTATTGCAAAAGTTGATGAGCAACTCCATGGCAAGTGGCAACAACAGCAAGCAGCTGGGACTGGCAAGAAGAGGCTTGGCCCGCTGCCGAGTGCCCGAGCACTCGCCAAGTTGCACAAAACATGTTGCTCACTGGCTCCGCGACATGATTCTGAGGCGCAGATATAAAACCAAAACAACAGCAGCAGCAGCGGCAGCGACCTGGAAGACAACGTTCAGATTGGGACTGGCAAGAGAACAAAAACAATGTTGGGCTAGGTTGCTCCTCCGTTCTGTTTAAGATGCCGTTTGCCATTCGCCCAGTCAGCGTCATTATTATCATCTGGTTTTGGTCTGGACAATTCCTACCTTCAATCGTAACAACAGCCCAGCAATTGTCCCTGTTAGCTGCTGTTGCCTTTTTCTTTCCCCTTCTTTTTTTTTTTTTTGCTTTTAGTTAAGGTTCTTGTCATTGTGGCTGTTGTTGGTTTAATTTAGATGCATCTTAAACAGTTTGTTTTTCCTATTTTTTTCTCCTTTTTTTTTACTGTCTACAAACATGGAAGTTATGCATGCGAGTAAGGGGATAGGCTCTCAAACTTTTGTAAGGCGGTTTTTCAACTGAATTGCAATATTTGGAGATAAAAATGGTGTCGAGTAGATTTTGGTACGATCTGGATGGAAGGACCAAAAACCCTGTTCGGTTCTGTTATCAGAAAACTTGAAAAACTTAGAAAAATTGAAAATAATCAAAACAAAAATCTCCCTTCAAAATAAACAAATAACATTTGGGTTTATTTAGAAGGCGTTTCATGCTGGGTGGGAAAAACGCTTCTTGAAATTATGTCTATAGGTCAGTGACATATGTGACTTGGCGTTGATGTTGTAGATTTCGTATATTCCGTCATATAAGAGCTTGAGTAAAGGAAGTAGTCTGATTTGTTGTTATGGAATTAAACTTTTAGCCTTAAATTACAGTCTATTCCACATTTTTTCAAATCAATGTTACTCCAAAACGACTTAGATCCAATTGACATTTTATCCTTTGCATATTTTTAAGAGTTTCGGTACCTTATCGTCATATTAATATTAATTTTAATAAGATCGTCTTAATATAATAAAGTATCATTTGGATATTACAAAATATCAAAATTATCTTTTCTAATATCTAAGAGACAGTTATAATATCACTTTTGTTATATCACAATAATATTTTGTAATACCAGAATTTGAAATAATATCATAATAGTTTATATTTTCTTAATATTATGAAATTATAAATATCAATATTTCAATATCCAATTGATATTAATTTAGATCAAAATGATATTAATATTAATATCCTTTAAGGAAGCCTGAGCACAAACGTTACCAAAAACAGTGAATGAACGGCTTTTCTCATTTGTAGTTACAATTTTTTGAGATCTCAAAAACACAAATCGAATAGATATGGTTCCGAAGTTGTGCAAATATATGTAAAAGGCAAAAGGAAGCACCTTCGACCATATAAATTTTCGGGATCATTCTGAAACGTTTTAATATCAATTCGATAAAATAATATTATTTTGGATGGGAAAGATATTTTGTTGTATCCAATTGATACGAAAAAGATAATTGATATAAAAAGTTTATTTTAACTTGAACCTGTTCCTTTGTCTCAAACTGCCCTAAACTGTTTAAATCGATTTACTAATACTTTCTTTCTCTTTTTGTCTCTTTCTAGGTGAGTGTTTCATGCTAATGATAATGAAATTATTTGTAAGTATTCTTAATTTATTGTGAGTGTCTTGGCTCGCCCCCTTGATTTTTGGTTTTAAATCAATTCAGAACGAGACAGGAAACAAGGAGCGTTAAAATGGCCGAGACAACTGTTTTATTGTTGTTTTGTTTTAAGCGACTCATTAAGGTCCCCCCACCCTCCCTCCCCTCGAAGAACAAAGGCAGACGTGGAAAACGCGCGTTACGCATTTTTAATTGCCAACTTGGCGCTGCAATTAAAAAATTAAGCAAAAATGTTTGCAAAATTATCAGCTGTTGGGTGTGGCTACAGAGTTTGACTCAATGCCATGTCAATGGTGCAACGGCACTTCCTGCCTGGAAACCCATCCCAGGGAACTCGATGTGGTTGCTTGTGTAATTTATGCGCCGTCTCTGCCTGCGTTCCAAGAAGCAGCCGGCATCCACATCGCCCCCGCCAACATGGCCAGAGATTTCTTTATTACTTGGGCACGTTCTGCTGCTTCTTGTGCTTTGCTTGGGGTCGAGGCCGGTCATTAATATCCACGCATGGAGTTCAGGCGAGCGCCCGCCTACGCCTCATCTTGATTCGTTCCAATCTGAATCAGCTGTATGCATAATGTTTTTGTTTGTTGATTCTGTCAGCGTGTTGAGGATCCGCTTCGTCACTTCAGCACTTCTTCGACTCTTGTCCAGGTCAGTGCTGTGGCTGATTCTCTCCGAGATGTTGTTGTTGTTGTTGTTGTGCCATACGTGAGTGGTTTTGCCAAGCGAATCTTTGTTTGAGTTTTGAGATTGCTACGCTTCTGTCGCCATTGCAGGCGCAGCACGACCTATCAAAGTTGTTGTGGTTGTTGTTGCTGTTGTTGTTGTTGTGATGCGACAACAATCACGAATGCAGCTTGATGATCATCATGATGTTTGTGGCTTGTACACAATGGGTACATACGAGGGCCTTTTTTTTCGTAAAATTTAGAAAAGAACTGCAAATATTTACAAAGAAATTCCCTCTCTCTCCGTTGATCAGGTGCTTCTTCTTCTTCTACTTCTTTAATGTTGTTGTTGCTGTCTTCTTGACCAGCCGGCCGGCATTATATCTCATTACAGAGATCAGCATAAATAAGCAATGAGCACGCTGCTGCAACAACAACAACAACAACAACGGCGGCGACGACGACGACGATTAAGCCCCAGTCCAAGTCTATGTATTCCCCACAGAGCAAGACGGGAAGGGAGGAAGCTTGCGTACTCTCTGAGGCAATTGAACTCAACTGGGTTGCTGCAGCGCATGAAGGTGGACACGTCCCTGTTCCCGTTTTCGGTCCGTGTCCAAGCGAATAAAATTGAATTAGCTGTTCTTGTTGTTGTTGTTGTTGTTGATGTTAAGGCAGGGCAGTGCCTCGGCCACATGCGTCATCATCATCATGTTCGCTGTGTGTAAAAACACGATCATTATACACACACACTCATATGGACATGGAACTGATTCCCAACTGGACGGCTGCTGCTGCTGCTGCTGCTCGACGCGCCTCGTTCAGGCGTTTTTAATGATGCGTCAGAATATTGTTTACGCATCATTTTACATGTCGGCAAACGGCCAGGGTGGATAGAGTAGGCAAAGGGTGAAGGTATCATAGAAAATAAGTATACCTTTAGGCACACAGCGAAAAGATGATGCAGCAACAGGCATGCGTTTATTTCTCTTCTCATTTTTTGTTCAGCAACTTTAACTATGAAATTATAATACGTTCGAAAAGAGATTGGCCAAATCTCATCGTGATGTGTACATTAAGGCACGAATTAGCCGGCGGTTACAACAACAAAGCTGGTTAAGAGCATATGATTCCCTGTGAGTGCTTAATTCTGTAGCCATTCGCCAGCCAGAGTTGTCACCATTAGTTTGATTTAAAGGCCAGAAATCGTTTTCTAAATCGATATCAAAACAACCCTGGTAGGCCCAAATTTTCAGACGCCTGGATGATTACCTAAAGACCGTACGTTCAAACGTAGTTTCAAAAAGTTTTCATATCTTTTGGTAGAATGGAAATAAAAGGAAATGAAACTACCAAGAACACTCCAAATTCGGCGTACTGCGTTGTTAAGCCTGGTCACACTAGACTCATGTGCTTCGCATGTCCGTAGAGACCTTAAAAATTAAACGCCGCTCATTTCTGAAATCAATTCCGCAAAAAAAATAAAAGTCATCTTTGAATTTGCGAACCCTTTTTGTAGTTTCTTCAAAAACAGCTTTTATTACTTTCAAAGAACTTATATACACCAAAAAAAGTATCATCAATATGACACTATTTAGACATAAAGTTGATATATTCGAAAGTATTGAAATGATATTTCGTGGATTTCAAATTGATACCAACTTGTATTAGGTTGACACATTTTGTATTGATTTGATACTAGGTCTTATCTATTTGATACTAGCTGACTATCAATTTAATAATTTTTCTTTAAAAGTTTGAAGTAGTATGAATTCAAATCTTACAAACTAAAGTCAAATTAAATTTTAATATTTAAAAATACAACCATCACACAACCATCACAAAATGTATTTTATGAAAGGAAATCGTCAAGTGTGGACATTTCAGTAAGGGAAACATTGTTATCTTACTCGTCATGTTCCGTGTCCACGGGGATGTTGTTTAATCAGCAGCCACTGTAAAGCTGTAACCACTATACGTAGAGCTTTAAGACTTCGCAGAGACCCTGAGTACAAAACACGAAAAACACCCCTTCTGGGGCTGCTCTCTTTTTGAACCTCTCTCATTGTGCGCAATCTTGGAAAGCGCTGAAACAGCCACAGCTGCATTGTAGCGTGGTAATTGTCCTGTGTCGTGTGTGGCCCAGCGGTTAGTGTGCTGGACTGCTGGGCGGGAGGTCGTGGGTTCAATGCCGCCTTGAAGCATCTAATAAAAAAAGTTTTTTCTTTCTTTAGAAAATAGCTTTAACACATTCGGTCACCACCAGCCAATCGGCGTTGAACTGTAGGGTTCCCTTTCTCTCTTGCGAAAAATTATAAGCACACACGCCAAGAGATTGAGAGAAGGATCAATTGGGATAATAAGTCAAAAAGCTTTCAACATTATATCGAGTCTTAGAGAGATACAAAAACATGCTTACGTAAATACGAAAGCACTTCGATTTCAAAACTGTTCGTGTGAAGTATTGTGCCGAACTAAATTTTTATCTTACCCGAGTAAACCCCTTTTAAAGAGTGTTAGGCACACTTCACTTTCTGACATTAATTGCATCACTCAAATACCATACGTTAGGACCCACAAAATGGGTTTTTATACCTCTTAATATTTATTAAGCAACTTCATCTGGCTGTCAGTGTTGCCATGGCGCCTGCTAACAACAATGCAAATGAAAACATAACAGCAACAACCACTTGCACTCTGTTGACTTACTTTGCCTCAGTTTATTTTTGGTCGACTTTTATATTCGACTCGGTTGAAACTCTTGCTTGGGAAATTAAGCGAGAAGCTTGTCAAAGCCATGTCCTGTGCTGACTCCTCCTCCTTCGGCAAAGTCAAGTGCAGAGGGGCAGGCTTCCCTGCTCCTAGGTTGACATGCAATCCAGGTATACATACAGTTCCCTGCCGATTCTTTACAACATGGGTTCAACGACATACAGGATAAGCGGCAACAACAACAACAACCGGCATAAACTTCGCTGGGGCAACCACACCAAACACACACACCACACACACACATACAAAGCGTAAACGTTGCTAAAAAGGCGGCAAGCAAAAGAAAAACGAAGCTCAAACCGAAAACAAAGCCATGGCTAAAGCGTCCAGAAGCAGGCTTGCAACATGCTGACTAGACGTGGTGGCAGGGGGGAGGGACTGGCACGTACACACTGCTGCCTCCTTCTGTACTTGAGGTTAAAGGCAGTAGAGCAACAACAACAACAAAAAAAGAGGAAAATACATATAAACAGCGAAAAACCTGTGTAAATGCAACTCCACTGCTCGACATGCACGATGACGATGCCAATGGTGATGGCTAACCCCGCCCATCGGCCATTCGCCCATTTGCCAAGTAAATGCACTGCACTCTGTGTATCCTGCCCTCCTGCCCCGGCCCGGACACACGTTTTCAGTGCATATGTTCAAGTTGAATGGATTCTTTTTGTGGAGGCACAGCGTGGACATGGGGCACCTGGCGTGCTTTTCTTTTTTGCATTTGGGCTGCAGGCGCGTACCCAACTGCGCACACTTCCTCTCTGATTGAGCCCAAAATAAAATTCAATACAGCTATTGAAAGTGGACGGATGACATCAAAGAAAATATGGCATACCAACGGGCGCCAGCAGACGAACTCCTTTGTTGGCCTTCTGTAGGGGACAAAGGACAATTCCTCATAAAATCCAGTTGGGGACATTTAAATGCAGTCTTAAACAATATATTGACTCGGCCATTAGCTGCATTTTCATTACAAAACAATTACAAAAGGCCACTGCCACAGCATATACCGGAAATCCTTTCCAACTCGCATATGCCACGCAAAGCGAAGGCAACTCTGTTGCTGAGGTTAGGCGCCCCAGAGCGATTGTTTGCTGCCTTGGCAGCGCCGCGGAAAATTGCCGCTTTTAATATTACCTTTTATTTGCAATTGTTGTAGTTGTTGTTGTTGCTGCCGCTGCAGCCTGTGTAATAATGCAGTGCGCATGTAATAGGAGCCAGGTGCCATAGTGCCGAGTCGCCTACATGCATTTCGGTTCACCCCTCTCCTCCACTTACAGCAATCATATCCACCCAACTCCCCCTCTGCCGTTGTCATCTGCCACAATTTGTAAGCTATTATTAACTGACATGACTCGATACAGTATTTCCTTTTTCTTTTTTCTGTTTTGTGAAATTTTAATGGCACGATATAAAGCAATGCATTGTTGAAGTTTTCAACGTCCGTTTATCGGTGGAGCAACACATTGCACATATATATTTTGTCATGTGGGGGACAAGAAATCTGTAAATGCATTTGTTAAAGTTCAGTCTGCTTGTAGATTACAGATATCCGTGAGAGAATCTAGCAGGTTCAAGTGAAAATACTTAGTTGCCGGCTTAGTTTTACGAGGCGCTTAAAGCTTAGATGGATCCTCTATGGAAATTTTCTTACAACCCATTGTAGGCCGAAAATCTCTTGCTAGAAAGCTAGGCTTTGCACTTTGAAGTTTTCAGCTTCTGCACTGAGAAAAAAAGGATAGTTTTGATGATCCTTAGGATATTTTCGGTGTCCATTTGGACTAGATAGTTAAGTGTCCTTTTTTGGGATCCATTGGATATTTTCGAAATCGATTTATTTTCGCTTAAAAAGGATACATATATCAGAAATAAAATATTTCATTGATCTTTATTCTTCATTCTTGATTGAGAATTGCTGCTCCATACCTTGAAAGCTATTCAGAATTTCGTTTAAAAGTCTTAGAGGAAGTTGCTGCACTTGGATGGTCCTACAAAACATTTCTAAGTTTCTTTATACTTAAAACTACAAAAATGTCAATAAATCATTGTGTTTTTCCCTCATTTTGTTCACCTTTTTCAACTTTGTCTTGAAAACTGTAAGTAATGCACTCTTGGCCAGCGGACCGAAATTTTAATCACTGTTTAGTCACAGCTCCTCTCTGCCCCTTTTTCATAACCTCGTGCATCACCTATTTCATCACCTTTTTCATCAATTCTGTCATTACCTCTTTCATCACCACCTATATCAACACTTTTATTACCTCTTTCATCACCTTTTTCATTAAATTTTTCATTAATTTTTTCATCACCCCTTTCATCACCTCTTTCACCACCTTTATTATCGAATCTTTCATCACCTATGTGATTAAATCTTTCATCACCTCTTTTATCACCTTTTTCATCGACTCTTTCATAATCTGTTACATCACCTTATTCATCACCTCTTTCATCGCCTCTTTCATCACCTTTCTCATTAAATCTTTCATCACATTTTTCACTAATTCTTTCATCTCCTCTTTCATCACCTTTTCCATCACCTCTTTCATCACCTCTTTCATCACCTTTTCATTAATTCTTTCATCACCCCTTTCATGACCTTTCTTATTTTTTCTTTCATCTCCTCTTTCATCACCTTTTTCATTAATTTTTTCATCTCCTCTTTCATCACCTCTTTCACCACCTTTTTCATCGAATCTTTCATCACCTCTTTCATTAATTCTTTCATCTCTTCTTTCATCACCTCTTTCACCATATTTTCATCTTTATTTTCATCGAATCTTTCATCCCTTTTTCATCACCTCTTTTATCACCTTCTTTCATCCCTCCTTTCATCCATCTTTCATCGAATTTTTCATCACCTCTTTCATCACCTCTTTCATCGCCTCTTTCATAACTCTTTCATCTCTTTTAACTTTATCCATCACCTCTTTTCACCTTTTCATCACCTCTTTTCATCCCCTCTTTCATCACCTCTTTCACCACCTTTTTCATCGAATCTTTCATCACCTCTTTCATGACCTTTTTCATTAATTCTTTCATCTCCTCTTTCGTCCCCTCTTTTCCCCCTTTTCCGTCTTTCCACCTTCTTACGTCCTCTTTCATCACGTAGCACTGAAATCTAATTTTTCTCCTACGTAAATCTTCCGTACCATATCTTCATATAAAAGTATTAAGAAGCTTCCATTCGTAAGCGTGTACATAAAAAAATGGAAAAAATCTTAAATTTTGTCGGTTTTTTACATTTGGCAACTTACTTAAGTACCTCTCTTAATTCTCTTGCAATATTGCTTATTAGTTTCTTTGAATAATGTACTATAGCTGGAGGTATGCTTCGAATTTGCATAAAATCGCTTTTTAAATTGTATCCCCATTCAAAATCGAGCATGTACGTTAAAACAGTCAGCCGAAAAGGTTGCCTTTCTTCTTAACTTCGAAATGTAGCCTATGCACTATTATTTCGCAATTTTGTGTCTTTTATTAGACACTTGTATTCGACTCTTAGATTCCTGTTAAATTACAAGAAAGTATAGAAATAGTTATTGACTGTTTTGAAAACACCAACTCTCCAATTAGATTCAGTAGCTTCCAACAAAGCCCCTATTGTACCGTCAATGATCGGAATAAATAACAGCTCATAAATATAAAACCAGTTGGATCTGACTTAAACATTTGGGAATATTCATTTGACAGCATTGTTCTTCTACAACAAATTTCATACAGTTTTATTTTAGCAATTAGTTGGCCCAATTTTAATAATTGTCTAGATTTTTTTCCCTCAATCACCTGTAACAACTCTGAGATCGCTTTAAAAAAAAAAACAACAATTCTCCAGCAGGCGGAATATTAATACGATATTCACTATGCAGCGTTACCAAATGATAAGATAATCTTAGAAAATGTATAAAAATGTGTAATCAAAAGTCCAACGTTGAATTTGTCACATGAAATTGTGCAAAAATCAGTCATTGATATTAAAGTAACATTTCAATTGGGTTTATTGCACGCTTATCTGATGTTGACCCTTTGTTTTGTTTATTATTGCGTTTTAATGAATCGAATATCTACCGTGTGGCATGACTCTTTGTTACTTAGGTACCCCGCAATTGAACAAAGCAACGTATCGCAAATGAAGCCTACAAACCAAACTACCCAATAATAAAAATTTGAAACTACTATAAGTATTTGGGTATGGGAGGGGTATGACCCAACCTCGCGGCAGACTTGTTGGCAGCACAACTTTGTTAACAATTTCCATTGGTTTAGTTATTTTATGATGCAAATTTGGTTTGGCTATCTTATCAGGAGCTTGCCATAAAATAGATGTTTTTATATGCACTTTCGGTTCAAAATGTTAGAAAGCGCGTCACATGACAGAATGTTTATACTTAAGCCTTGCACCGTGGAGGGTTCATTGTCATATGTTTGTGTGAATAGCAGCTTACAACGAACGGCTTAGGTGTATTTGGCCTTGAGCTAACTGATAAGCCCTAATCACGCTGCCAGTTCATTCAACTTAGCCATGCAGATTGCACTTTAATTAGCCGCATTGACATGCGAATTAAATTTAGTTAAATTAAATTATAATAAAAACAACAGGCTAAAACCAGTTGTTGATTTAGTGGCAAAGAAGTCAATGTACTTGGCCTGCGCAGGGAAATGAAATGAAATTTAACTCACAAGCAAAACGAAATGAAACGTGCAGCGATCAACGATCGTCAACCCTGCACTTCAAGCCACAGTCGTGGCATTATCTATGAGTAAACATTCAATGACAAAAAAACTGTAATTAAAATAACGTTTTGCGGGTGACGAGGAGAAAGATTAACGAGCCCGTTCAGGTTAGTCACGTTTTGGTAGCGTATGTTAAGCTCGAACGACAAACCGACTTCCAAACTAAAGTCAAATCAAATTAAACCTTAATGGGTAGCCTCAAGTGCAGCATACCCTTCATTGTTATCCGAAATGACCTTCAATGTCTAGACATATTTGACAATTTTACACGCACACAAAAACAAACATCGACTCAGACAAAAATAATGCGTGCGGCTTGAGTTTGTTCAACTTGCAAGTCCAAAAACTCTGGTAATGTTGCCAACTTGTAAGCCACATAGAAAGAAGAGAAAGAGAGAGCGACAACAATTAGCAAATTACATTGCGCTCTCCGAATCAGAGATGAAAGTACATATTTATATTCCTGACATAATGGACTAGCTATCTATTTAATTTTTTATCATTAATCATTTAACATTTTTTTGCGGTCGATGCGTGCCACAGGCAACCCAAAAGATCCTTGAAGCGAAGCATTTGGACGAATAAAACGTAGACGACGACGCCAACGCCAACGCACCTCATCGTCGTCTGCCTTTGGGACATAAAAAACAGAAAGTGTACAACAACAACAAAAAGTAGAAAAGTAGAAAATTAAGCCAAAAGAAGAACAAAACGTGGCCAAAAACAAAATCCAAGCCAGAAGCTGTGGCAATAAAGACTAGTTGGTACGCTGTAAGTTAGATTTTATAATGCCACGCAGAACAAAAAGAACCATCAAAATCCATTTGGAATAGATCGTTTTTTCATATCCTTTGAACAATTTTCAGATACATTGGATGATAATTTAAGTTCAGTCTCACATTAAATGGATATTATAAATATTCTTTTTTTGATACTTTAACTATCCACTTTGTGTAAGGGGCTATCTCCGCAACGCGTTAACTAAATTGCATTTTTCTTTAAAGGTTCCTCAAAAACTAAAAATTTGTCAAAAACATCTCAAATTTGGGCTAAAAATGCGGAACAGAACATTTTTTGATGGACAAATTAAACATTTAATTCATTTAGTAAGCAGCGAAGTGAACGGGTCTACTAGTTCATGTATAAATTTTTGCATAAATTTAACCACTTTTGTATTATGTCTGAGAAATAAATATAACATATTTTCTCCTATGACTTCAGATTCAAAAAATCTTAAAAATACTTTAAGGCAGGCTTTTAAACTACAAAAGAAACATTTCGAACTAGATTTTCGGAAAACCCAATAAAACCAAATCAATTCTGTAAACTAAAATGAAACAGCAAATTAAGACAGTTGTGAGATTCATCATCATTATTTCATCAAACAGAAACAGTCATAAGTTTCCTTTTAAGATCTAATGGTTTGCTTAATAGAAGCGTCTATGCCAGAGTTTGTCAACAAAAGCGAGGCCAAAGACGGGTGTTCGAAAAAAAAAAGACGCAAACCAGCTCTGATCTCCTTCGCACGACCGCTGGCCAGCTGATCTCGTAAAGCGGTTTGCTTTCTTTGGTAGAAGCCTCAAGCAACAAAGAGTGTCGGTGTACTTAGCTAAGTTTAAATACTGCGATCAATCAATCAGCTTTAGAACGATAGAATTGAAAACCCGACTGATGGTCATAGGCGGGTCAATAGGTTGAATCATTTTTATTCAGTTTTATGAAGAAACAATTTCGTCAAATGACCACCTCGGACTTGGATGTTTTTGGTCGAGTTGAGTACGTACACTTATCCACCACATTCCATCACGACTCGCCTAAATTGTTTTTTTATAATTTTTAAACAAGAATCTTATCGCGGCACCCCCCTCCCCCTCCGTCTCCGTCGTCTGTTTCACCGAACTGTCCCCAGTTTTAGCACGGCTGAACGACAGAGCTTCTTTAGACCTTCAATCCGAACTACTTTTTTGTAAGAAAAACTGTTTTTTCTCAATATACGCTCTCAAACACTCATATATGTAATTTTTGTTGATCAAGTTTGGTCGCAGTCCTAACCTTGAGTCGAGGACTCACACTATCTCGTTTTGAAATATGTTTTTTAATTGCACAGTTTTCGACCAACTTTTTCTTCAGGAGAATAGCGACCCATTTCGCAAATGTCAAAATTTTTACTAAATATTAGTCGCTTTCCGAATGTCATTTGACGTTTTTATAGTCAAATTATGAAAAGTTCAAATTCCAAACTCTAGATGGGCCACCCTGTAGAAAGACGAAGAGACAGGCGTACAGACGGACAGACAAAGCTCAATGGGCTCGTCTTTTGCTTTAATCAAAAATATATATATAGTTTATGGGGTCCGAAATAAACGTTTCTCTGCGTTTGAGTTCAATTCGAGTCTCAATTGTGCACACAGCACTTGCTGCGCCGTCTGCTTTGTGCACCTATTTGCATGGATTTTGTTGTTGTAACACATTTTGAGGCAAGGCAATTGAACTCACTTTGAAGTGGCATCAGCCGCCCCATCATTTGCAATTGAGACAGTCCCTATATACCCTTGTTTTTCCCTTTCAGAAATGGTATTAAAAGTGCGTGGGCCTCGTTCAATGACTTTTCATGAGCCTGGCCTGGCCTGGGCTAATTCTCAGCCTTCTGGCTGGCACAGCGTGCGGTGGCAGCCTCCATGGAACGGTGTCAATGGCATTCAAGCAGCGTTTGAAAAGGTTATTGGACCGCTCTTCTTGTGTGTGTGTGTGAGTGTGCCATATTTTTAGCCTACTTTGAGGCGGGAGCATAAGCATTTGGCTGTATGCGTGTGCGTGTTTTTGTGTGCTGTGGTTCCAAGTATATTTAGAGGTCAATTATCTCAGCGGTGCGGCCGATCCATCATTTGACAACGCCCACAAGTAGGCAACAGCTTTTTTGTGTGTGCAATGATGACTAATTTCGCTTCAATTTTAGTCATGTCCCATATCGCCCGGAGCATCTTTAATCACAATTAAAATCAAGTTGATTTTTGGTTCATTCAACTTTTGATTAATGGCCGGCGCATGACAAATGGCTGCTGGCTGCTGCATTTAACCGCTCGTCTCACTCGTTGCTAATTAACTAAAATTATTATTAAAAAACGTTGACTCGAGCTGGATTAAAGTGGCCTTTTTCCAGGAACCTCGCCTCGGCATGCAATCGTCGCCCGTAATTATTAACAATTAAAACTGGGTCCAATTAGACCAAATGTAAAACAAGTTGTGTAAGCCGATTCGTCAAATCATGTCAATGCCTGGCATTTGTGGTAAATGAACGCTGACATGAAATGTTAAAAGGAAATTTTTACATTCGCAAACACGAGCAAGAAAGCCAAAATGCAATGCATATTTATAGGCCCCCAGCCGCCGGCGTATTCGCAATTTGTTTGCGCACGAAAGTCGGCAAACTATTTGACCCCGACATGGTAAACTTGGAAACGGGCACACGAGGCTATCTCCGCATTCTCATTCTATATCAAACAAAGCATCGGCTGTGCCAGTTTTTGCCATGAAATTTGCCTGCGGTGCCAGGCCAGGCCAGGCCAGGCTAGGCCATGGCCTCGGCGTTGCGTTGCGTTTAACGCGGCTTCAATGTCAGCAACCAAAGCAACAATAACTAAAATATACACAATGCTTGAAATTCACTGAAAATATCGACATGCGGGGGGAAATCCAAATCCAAATACCTGGAAAACCAGCCCCCAGTGGGGGTTTACAGTCGCAAAATGGGAATTCATCAGTGAGAGTGGAAATTGATTTTTCTTACAGACAAAAAGCAAATCAAACTGAGTGACATCGTAGATATAGATCTCCATAAATATCAATATCTGACATTTGTAGCATTGAGTTTTAATTAATGTTTCTTTTTCTCATTCCAGGTAAGTGCAATCAAAACCACAATCCACCCAGCAGTTCCTACGATTCCCTGCACAGTGAGTTACAAAAAAACAACAACAATTTTTAAAGAAACCGCACTGAAACACTCTGCGAGGAGGGGCGTGTCTTCATAAAGTCCATTGAACGGCTAACGAAAATCGCCCACTGAACCAAAAAGGCAATTTAAGTTCGATGGGTGTTGTTTTTTTTTATATGTTGGCTTCACATTGCCCATACGCCGCATGAGCCGGTCCGGCCAGCTCCAGGCCCAGGTTGTTTCACACTGTCCCTGGCCATTACAAAGTTATTCAAATGAAATGCTTGCGCCGGCCATTACATCAGCAGTCTGCAATTTCGGTTCGTTTTTGGACATTTTTTCGTTAACAAAAAATATGCGGAAATTTAGTTGGCTGAACGCTGGAAAATTTATGAAAATTGCTCTGGCAACTGCTGTCTAACCAGACAGACGGACAGGCAGGCAAACAGATTGTATTATTTTTTTCTGTATTTTATTTACTTTCGACTATTTCAACTAAGGCAGGCGCTGACAATGGTATTGCTGTTTCTTTAGGTTTGTTTTGTTCATTCGTCAATGGAAATGGTTTTATAGCTACTTTCAAAAGTTAATTTCATTTTTATAGAAGGTGCTAGTATCTACCTTCGGAGCACATGAAATATTAACATTCTTATATAGACGAGTCGATGTTGTTGTTAGTCTCTCAGTTTCTATCTAAGTTTTAAACATAAAGAATGAAATATTTGACAATTTGAACTGAACTAGCGTGTTTGTTATTTGTGCTTCCATGACTATAAATAACATATTGAGCAGATTGTCTGTTCAAGAAGAACCAAAATGAGTTCAAAGACGAAATTAAAACGACGAAGCACACACGGTTTTATAAAATAATTATAACGCAATTTGAAATTTCAAACACTACGGATCCTACTCTGAAACCTAAAAAGTCTAAAGGATCTAATGGGAAGGTCTTAACATCTAAGGATATGCAAAGTAACGAGAAGGTTTACACCAAAATTGTGGGAGAAAGAAGCAGAAGTCAGTAAGTGTGGAGTCTATGTAAATAGGCTGTCGGCCGCATTTTACTTTGAACAGTTGAACTAGCATTGACGCCACTCGATGTCAAGGCGCCCTTCTTGTATTTCAAACCATCACAGATCAACTGCACTGAAAGAGATGAAATTAGGTTAGGTTAGCTTAAAAAGGCTGTTTGGCTAAGGCCGAGATCACCTGGAGGCCTTATGGCCCATTGTGATGCGTAATTGGGGAAAGGTAAACGAGGTGATGGGAGGGGCCATATGACCTTAGAAGGAACTCCTTATGACTCTTATCATAGTTCTAGTGTACGAGTTGAAAAGTGCTTTCAGAATATGGACCATAGTGAACGTGAGATGTGACAGCCAGGGGCGAGGTCCCACTGTCTTTCAGCCCTAAGTTTGAAATTCTGTTGTACTTCTGTCATCATCTCCTGCAGTGGTTTTTGTATGACCTTTACCGCTTGTGGTAGGCAGCGCTGAACCGTTTCTTGCGCACAGTGTAGGTACCCAGGTACTTGCTCCCGGTACCCAGGTTAAATTTACTTAATACCAAAAAAAAATGTTATTTGCTTGAGTGAGAAGTCAAAATCAATAGTTAGCTTTCTTTTGAACATCATAACCAATGAGTTTTCATATTAATTTGCAGCATGTAGAGAAGTTGGCAATCCTCCCAGATAGCATCAAGATTCCGCCCAGATCCCACCTAGATCCCACTCAGATCCCACCCAGATCCCTCCCAGATCCCTCCCAGATTCCACACAGATCCCACCCAAATCCCATCTAGATCCCACCCAGATCCCTCCCAGATACCACGCAGATCACTAGATTTCAAAACAAGTCACTTCTGATCGAGTAGAGTGACCCTCTCCCAGTTAATTTAAAAATACCAGAAACTTCAATATTCGGTGTAGTTTGTATAACCTTGGAGAGAGTATGATAAAATTGTCCGGATGCTTGTAACGCAAAGAAGGAAGCATCTCCGACCACATAAAGTATATATATTCTTGATCAGCATGACGAGCTGAGTTGATATGCCATGGGCATAAAGGCCCGTCCGTCTGTTTTTCTAGCTACCTCCGTATCTTCGTACAGTTTATGGCTTTCGTTATGCACATTTATCGGATACCTCCAAAATCGTCGTTGATAAAATCGGTGAATTTAGTGAGAAAAACTTTTGTTCAATCGTAGCTCGCCAAAACTTTGCAGAGACCATTATAACCATTTAACTTATTGTCAAGTTTGATTCTAATCGGATGACTTTAGCGTATAGCTGCCATAACGATCGGTAAAAAGTATTTAACAAACTGGCAGCATAGATCATGCTCCAAGGGTATATAAACTTCGGTAGAGCCAAAGTTAGCTTCTCTCTATCTTTAATATTCTTATTCTCTTATCTAAGCTTATCTTTTTCTATTCATTGCTGCCACCTGAACAATGACTGTCAATCTTTTCAATCTTTCAGAAAAAGCCTTTCTGATTGAGTGGTATATATGTATAGACGCGACTGTTATAAATATCTTTTCTAGCTATATTTAGATGCAGCAAATTTCTCTTCACGTTTGTGTATTAAAATTGGACAAAACTTTGCCCTCTGGCCCCCCAATAGTTGTTCAAATTTTGACAACTTTACTTGATTTCTGACAGTCACGAACTCCCTGTTTTCATATCATATTACAATTGCTAAACGAAACAGAAACAAAAACCACAAGCAAATTGAATTAATTAAGAAAAAGCGTATTAAATTACAAAAGCAAAGGCAAAGTTAATCATAAACAACAAAAAAAAAAGGAAACGCAAAAGTTAAGCCCTCAAGAGCCAGGCAAAAATTATTAAAATTATTTAAGCTGCTAAATTGCTTTAATAATTTTTGGGGTCGGAGTCTCCTGTAGGTCCTGACTCACAATTTAGAGCATACAGCTCCCCTTTTTTTCACTTGAACCGAACTGGAAAACTCTGAAGCCCCCTTGTCGTCGTTAGTTTTGGGGTTATTGTTCGAGTCAATAACTGAGGGGGAGAAAATGCGAGTACAACGGGGATAAACGTAAAGAAAATTCTAATTAAAAAATCTTCCGGCATTTGGCATTTTATCTAAACAGGAAGAGGCAAGAAGGCGACACTTTCGCCCTAGTCCTTGCTGTTGCTGTTGTCATAAGTATAATGAAAATCCTGGAAATTTGGGTCAAATGCAGAACTTGAAGCATGGCCCGCTATCATTTGCAATTAAACGCGTTGTCACTTGGCCAGCAGAGAACTTTGTAAAAGGAGAAAAGTTCACTTTGTGTTGAAACTTTTGCCCTAAAAGAAAGCAAAAAAAACTTGAAGATTCTAACAATTTGTATGATTTTAAGTGGAGCAGCTGTTTGACTGAGGATTATGTCCTCCAAACTGCAACAAATTGAATATTTAAAATCCTTCCAAGCACGAAATTGAAAAGGGTTTCCCCCGTTTTACATAATATATGCAAAAAAAAAAGAAACAGAAATAGAATGGAAAGCAAATTATTTATAATACAGCTCCAGTTCGTACCCCAAAACGAAATTGCTTTCAAATTTGCCCACATTTTTTTTTTTGTAGTGTTTTTTTCTTTTTTGATGCGTGTTGAATTTCAAAGTGCAATGGAAATGGAATTGAAATTTGTGTTTGGGTGCTGGGTGGGAGGCAGAGGAAAGTGGTTAAATTTTTGGTTTCGGTCTTGGAGTTGCAGTTTATGCAACTCACAAAGTTTTCAAGTCGTTGCCAATTCGATTTTTATGGCTTGAACAATTTTTTCAGACTAAATCAAAACTTTGAAGTAACCAGCAAGTGCGGCAGCTTGTGTACAGGAAAAGGGAGAGATTTTATTAGTCGATATGGAGATGTAGGAAATCTACGTAACATTGGAAGCATTCAGTAGTTATGCTGGATTAGTGAACAGTTCTTTCGCATTTGCTTACTTTTTTTTTTTTTTTTTTTTTACAGTAGATAAGCTTTCACTTTGTAGATTATATGTAAAATGTAAAATTGGCTTCTATCAAAATGGACAAAAAATGGAAAATAAATAAATTGATTTACTGGTACTCAGACTTAATCAATTGCCATTTCTTATAACCAGCGACTCGGATGTAAACAATCAGCCGCAGTTGACGGTAAATTTAATGCTGCATTTGCACTGTTTGAGACAAGAGAGATGACAATTTAATAGTTTTGTTATTTTTTTATGTTTTAAATTAAATTAGCTTGTCAAAGTCATAGAAAAATCATAGTGAAATGCAGGCCTACTAGATTAACATGTCTCATGTAACAAACAGCTTGAAGGCAGCCTAAGTAATACTCGAGGCGAAGAGTTTCCCACTTAGGTGCACAAGTCACAGCAACGCAAGATGACTCAACTAATACAGTGGGGTCCCACCTCCAGTCCATATTCAAGCATGCCCAGATATTCTTTGCTTTTTACAGCATCAATTAATGTTTTTTTTATCGTCGTAGCTAAAATTTTACAAACGATATATAGTTTTAAGCTTGATATCAATTTTATTTTTGCCATCCACGCGAATTTGCCAACTAACACAAGAAAAAAGACTGCACAATATCTCTCTGCAATCGATATGGAAACTTTCTTCTGGGTACCAAACTGGCCAAGGAATATTTTTTCGTATTGAATTTGTTAGCTAAAGAAATGTGAAATGTTCCTCTTAGGGCAATTTTTCCAAAGAACTTAGACTTTAATTCCCAAGCGGTTAATGGCAGCGCTGGCTGGCAGTAGGCGAACAAAGACCGCTGAAGATTGAACAGGGATGTTGTTCTAGGCTGTCATTGATTTTGAGATAGCATTAACAATTTATTTTTTTTAATTACTTAACTGGGACTTGAATACACATAAACCGACGACGCCTTAGCTCACTCGACTACCAGGCATTAGCAAGACCCGTCGTCTAATTCAAAGTTAAGAATGTAAGCAGTTTGCACTTTGCCGCCCAGCGAGCAACGAGGGCCGTGGTCGCGTGGACCAGACGTTCGCTTAGAAATAGTGGAGACCTGGGATCAAGTCCCCCTTTGAAGCATAGCTTTTCTTTTTAGCTAATGTTTTTTTTATTTTTTTTTTGAGGAAAGGTGTTCTTTTATTACCCAATCCTTTAATAAATTACTTTACGGTGTAATTCTATTTTGTGAAGACAAAACAAAATTTTGTTCAATACATCTGCATTCTTCAGTTATTGCAAATGTCTGTTAGTTTGTGAACTTAAATGCCCTCATATAGACGCCGTTGTCGTTAATACTAAACGACAGCGTAGCTCAAAGCAATTTCGCAATAATTTTAGGTAAGAAGGAAGGATTTAGAAAAATTTTCTTAAAATTATGGCTTATTTTCTTTATTTTAGGAACAAATAAAGACCATAAAACAAATTCACCCGAAAATTTTGAAAAAATATATCTATGTATTTTTAATTGTAGAACCTTTAACGGGCTTTAGGTCAATAAGCTATGATTTTGATCGTAACTTTTCTAAAACAAATTAA
This sequence comes from Lordiphosa stackelbergi, assembly GCA_018904235.1. NCBI lineage: Eukaryota > Metazoa > Arthropoda > Insecta > Diptera > Drosophilidae > Lordiphosa > Lordiphosa stackelbergi. The sequence goes on from JAEIFU010000021.1 coordinate 252,921, forward strand.
CATCTAATAAAAAAAGTATATTTCTATCTTTAGAAAAATAGCTTTTACACATACGGTCACCTTCACCAGCTATTGGCGCCAGCTGTGTGAAGTAATCTAGCCATTAAATAGCAAAATTTGCAAATTTTGCCGTTTGGATTCTGCGTTAAACTATAGGTCCCTTTTTAAAATTACAAAAAAAAACACACGCCAAGAGATTGATAGAAGCTTGGCTTGGTTGGAGGAGCTGTATAGCCAATTTTCCTTTCCTTTTCCTCTGGATTTTGATTTTATACAGAGATCTAGTTTCAAAAACAAATTGGGAAAGCTTTGGAATTTTATAGGTTAAAACCCAAAACATTCTGTTCGTCTTTTTCGAAGTATATATTATATATTATATTCAGTCATGTTCTCAATTCCACTTCCACTGCAACTTTTCGCAAGTGGAATTGATTCATGTTCTCCCAACACCAAAACGAATACGTATTTCGTTTTGAAAAGTAATGCTTGTTAGTCGGTGGAATGAGAAGTAATTGACAAAAGCCGAGATGTACATAAAGTCAATGGCCGTGTTCACTAGCACAAATCGATGACGAAAAAATCGATGGATCTAGTTCAATTGTTGAGATGAACGAAGGTGAAGTGCAACTATGATTGCTAATTTTTGTGATTTTGGTTGAAATCAAGACGATAGCTTTCACGCATGCCATTTTTATCTTAAAATTTCATTAAAGCGTTCAACATAAGCCAATAAACTTACCTTGATGGATGATGTTTGATGTTTGATTATGCTGGTGAACAAGGCCATTTTTCTTTAATTCTGTGATTAAGTTAGTTAGTGAAATTTGATTTGCATTCTAGTCTTTAATTGATTTAGAAGAAATTTTTTTGTTTAATGTGTCCAGATTTTGGCTTTGCAAACTAAAACGAATAGTGAAAACAAAAAGTCCGCCTCTCTCATTTCCGACTGTTCCATTTTCGATCGTTTCGCTTGGAATTGTGGTTTCTCTCTCGTATATCTAGTGCCATTCTCGCTTGGACCAGGGTTTTGCGTGCAACTTCGAAACCGAAGCGGAATTGCGTTCGATTTTCTTTTCAAAAAGTAATGGAATTGAGAACATGCCTGATTGTTTCAAAAACGTTTTTGCGGTGACTTTAGAATTTATTTGAATTTATACTATTTGACATTACATGACAAAAACGGCTTTAACTTGCTCAATTTTCAAGCTACCGATATGTTCAGGCACGCAAAATGTTTGAAAAAGATGCGGCCTTTACACATATTTTTTTTAAGAAATTTTAAAGGATGGGTCTTTTTTGCTAGACTAAGTTATTTGAAAAATCCTTCTTTTTCAAGAAAGGTAGAATAAATAAAATTTCAAAATATTTTTTAAAAGTCTTTTTATCTGAACATTTGTAAAAAATTTGCAAAGCTCTATCTTAAACCGTTTTCGAATTATTTAAAATAAAAAAATTCACAATATTACACTTTTAAGAGTAGAACTTTCGCAAAAGAGCTCCAAAAAAGCTTAAATCTTGGGATTAAGCTTCTCTCATAGTAAGCTCCCTTTGGGCCAATTATCATCCACTTCGGAAACGTCATGCCAGAAAAAAACTTTTTTGTTTGGAATGCCCCATATATAGTATGATCAAAACAAGTATTTCGGGATTGATAAAATCATACTTGAAATAAGAATATTGTACTTGTATCAAGTATTTTCTTACATACCGTACAATTGACACGGTTTGTACTTGATTCAAGTACAAAGTTCTTGGTACTCACATTTGCTTAAGTTTCTATCAAAAAATTACTTTAAATTATTACCATATTGTACACAGGACTCGCTGGGCCAGCAACAGTTGGATGTGTCGTCATACACACACACACACTAGCGCATAATTATGTATTCAGGTACATTTGTACCTCAACCCCTTTTGCCTAAGTCCGTATTAGCCCATTTCTGTCATGTCCTTTGCCTTAATAAGGCTTTACAAACAGAATCTCTAACTGAAATTTAATATGTTGCATTTTTAATACGTCTTAGTTCAATATTTTCTGCCCTTAGACGCATCCAATTTTGCTGTCCATAATCAGCTTATGACTTATCAAATAGAATTCTAAGGACGCCAAAGCATTTAAAAGTTGTAATAAGTGAAAAAATAAAAAATGCTTCACTGCGCACTTAAAAATATACCAATATTTGCTGTCCCTTGGGAAAATGATAGAGTCTGTCCATTTACTCTGATGGCCTGGGACAAAATGATTTTCTCTTTTCCGGTACGTTGTCACGGGCACGTGTCGTACATCAGGGCTCTTTTCCGCACATTTTTTGATACGTTTGCCTTTGAGCACTAAATTGAAACTTGACGTTATTGAAGAGTTGGAAAAAAAGTCAAAAGCCAGCATAAATCCCATGTGCATAAGCATGTATGTATACTTATGTGTGCCCACGCTTGACCTGGTTTACTTATTATCCCTCCCTGCCTGCTGCCTGCCAACATAACTTCGGGCGAGTACAGTTACTGCCATTTGTATGCTCCAAGGCCTTGATGCAATTGCAGTTTTTGCAAGGTCGGCCTGGCTCAAAGTTTATCTCTAGCAACAGTTTTGGGGGGCTGTGACCCAGTTACTGGCAAGACCAGAGCAGGGGATGCGAAGGCGAAGGCGAATGCGGGTCAACCACAGACAAGTGAAGCCCCAGCTTGGGTGTAGTGGTCCCCCGTCAGAGCTTAACTGAAAATAGATGAGCTGCCTGGTCCCACACAGTCTCATGTCCGTTGCTGTCCCTTCACTTAGCCAAGTGCAAAGAAATGTTACTCATGTCACACATTTTGACATTTTATTATAAGCCAATTACTTTTGGGGTTAGTTCCCAGTTCCCTGCCCATTCAAGCTCCATTTGGCAATTACCGCAGCAATAAAAGTCAACGGCAAATGCAAGGGTCCACAAATTTTATTATCACCCACAAAATTTACGTGTGTCAAATAATAATTTTCAGTCCTTGCTTATCTCACCAAGTGAAAATCCTTTTCTGTGTTGAGCCAAAAAATTTACATTTTACAATTTACGCACATTTTTATGTCATAATTGGATTTCGGGAGGCAACTTAGGCATTGTGTTGTTGTTGTTCTTGTTTGCTAGATGTGACAATGGCCATTGATAAGAGCGCAGCGGAGAGGGAGAAGGCAGTTAGGGTTGAGCCCTGCGGCGTTGGTAATTCGAGCATTTTCACTGATAAGCAATTTTATGCAAAATGGGAGAAGCTGGAACACGGGACGAGACGTTAAGTGCACCATGTTGTGGTAAATTGAGCGTGGACGGAAGTTGTCATCGCACAAACAAACACACACACACGCACAGCAGAGACAGGACATGCTACCAAGTGACCACAGCAAGACGCAGGTGCCGAGTGTCCATTTAGTTATTATGCGTCGCTTCCGTTTGAGTTTAAATTAAGTTAAATTTACATAGAAAAGGCAAAAGGATTCCTTTGACTTAACTCTAAAGCAATTGTCTGGGGCCCAAATCATTCAAGTGAACTTTTTATAAATTCAATTGGATTCTAAGGAAGTTAATCTTGCAATTCAACACTATATCAACCATGGCTACATTAAAGCATAAAGAGTATGAATTAATCCTGACCGTACCGAAAATTAATGTATTGTCCTCTCGACCGGCCCTCGTTGCTCGTTGAGCGGCCAAGTGTCAACTGCTTACAATTCTTAATCATGATTTGGTCGCTAAAAAGTAGGTGGAAGTGGTGTGGATCGGTGGGTCGTGTCCTCTTCCGGAGTCATTTCCGACCCTTTAAAGTATATATATTCTTGATCAGCATCAACAACCGAGTCCGTCTGTCTTGCCCCCTTGTCCCGTTGCGGGACTTAAGCTTTTAAAGATAATGTATCTAATATTTAAAATACTTGCCAAAGCACAAGCCTTCCAAAACAAACATTTGTTGACGAGTTCCAGTGTTGCATACTTTCAGGCTTCCATTTTAAAATAAATATTAAAGTTTTCTAAACTTTTGAAAATGTGTTTTTATTTTGGGTTTTGGCCATGGCATTTAATTTCGTTTTGAGCATAAAATCCCCTTCGGTTTGTTGAGTTTGGCAAAATGTTTTCCTCAAATGTGTTTTGACACAAAAACTTTTCACATAACTTCTGCAAATGAAAGTGTGTGTGTGTTTGTGTGCGTCTGTGTTTTTGTAACCCTTGTAGCTCTAATATCTAACAGCATTTGCCAAGTCAAAGTCGGTTTTGTGTTGTGTCTGCCATTGTCATGAATGAACACTCAAACTCAATTTCAGTTGTCATCGTTGTGACAGCCACATCATGCTCAATCATAGAAAACCCATCCCCCTCCTCAACCTCTGCACTTAAATAGCAATGACAATTTCGCGTGTGTTTCGCATATCAGTTATGCACATGTGTACATACCGCCAATGGCATTAAGGACAAACACGTGCATACATTTAAAGTTGTTTTTCGTTTCTGCTTTGGTGTATGTGTTGTTGTTAATAGTTCTTGTTGTGCGACATATCTTTTAAAATGGCACAAATGGTTGACATTAGTGAAAGGTTCGTCCTTAAATACAATCAAATTTTACTTTATTCCCTCCTTTGCTTTAATTGCACTATACGCGCAGGATCCACCTTGGTGCGATTATCACACGCTATCGATATGCCAACTATCGATAAGAATCTATGGATTTCGTTCATGTTGCTGGATACACAAGTACAGTTTGTTTTATACAAAGTTTGCCCGGCTTAAATCTAAGATTTTGTAAAATACTACCACATAACCCGTCCCGCTTCGCTGCGCCTTTAACAGTATAGAACCAATATCAGCCCACATCCTTCCCTTCATCCCACCCACTTCCCTCCCACATCCCACCAACTTCCCATTCACCCATTCCTATTACCACCCACTTCCAAAAAACGGCAATCCCACCCACGTCCCTCCTAACTACCACTCACATCCCGCCCATATCCCATCCATTTCCCAACATCTTCCCTGTCCCGAGTTTTAAGTTCATCAGATAAAAAATGTTTATTTTACACGTTGAATTTTCACTCCTGGGGGCGGATTTTCTGACATTGAAAAATCAGATTTTAAACTATTTCGTATTCTGTCCTTACAAACCGAGTTCAAGCCAATCCACACTGGGCCAACAGCCCAAAATTTTGGCCAAAAGTCCCAATTTTTTGCTTGGGAAACTGGACAAAACGAAGGTCGGCAATGATTTTGAATACATATAACTATTTTATGGCAAAATTTGGAACCTTTTCACAAAACAGTTTTTGAATGGCAGCCGTTCAAAGTTGATTTTTCTTAAAATCTCTGCAAAAAAAAAAATAAATAATAGTCAAAGTTAGAAAAGCAACAGCTGCCGCAATTTGATTTCTTATTTTCGACTTTGCATTAGATTGCCATAAAAAATTATCAAGAGGTTTCCATTCGAAAGCGTTTACTTAAGAAATGAAAAAAATCTTAAATTTTGGTGCTTTTTTTACATTTGGCAACTTTGTGTTAAGAGTACCCAGAAGTACCCCTCTTAATTTGATTGCAATATTGCTTATTATTTTCTTTGCTTTGAATTTTTATAATATCGCATTTAAAATTATATTCCCATTTTAAATCAACCATGTTCTGTTATACAGTCAGCCTAGAAGTATGCTTTTTTTCTAAACTTCGGAATATGACACATGCACTCTGAGGTAAACTATTTTTATACAGAGCCAATTTGAATGTGTTAAAATGTGTAGCATACTCTTAGAAGCACTGAAGGTAAATTGTATTATGTTAAAAATATTAGATTTTTAATTAATTAAATTTATATTTTTATTTACTTGTTTTAAGTATTGAATCTAAAGAGGAGGTAAAATAGATGGAAAAATCGGTGAGGGTAGTCAGGATGACTGAAAATCCTCGACAGGGTGGGCAATCAAGTTCAAAAACTGCTTGTCTATCTCTTAAACCTTGAATATCAAGAATTTTATTTTTTTATTTATCTGTACTTTATATACTTCTATGGAATTGGGTCAAATCCATATTTTTTTCTATAATTAAAAAACGAAAGAGTTGAAATATTTTTCGATTTTGATTTGGATTATCAATATCGCATAAATTATTTTTGTTGCTTTTTAAATTATGTGCGTTGAGTTCAATCTCTTAAGATCATTTCTGATCATTTCTTCGAAAATTTCAGCTTCCTAGCTAGGCTGGTGTAGAAATGCCAGAGTTTTGGCCAAAAAATGAGATTTCTGGCCCACAGTGCAATCGGATGAAAAATAGTTTTTATGCTAAATTTTCCGACCTTTGGGTTAAATTTTCCAACATCAGAAAATCATATTTCAAACTATTTCGTATTTCATCCTTACAAACCGAGGTTAATTTTTTGAATGCAGAATTTTCCTTACATTTTCCTTTGGGCTCCGTCTAAGTACGCACCTTAACCACTAACAGAACTCCTGTCCAAACTACAGCCCTCTATCGCTTACCATTTAGGCTGTGCGATGATTGGCAATGAGTCAGTGAATCAGTCAGTCAGTCAGTCAGTACTCTCTTCTGTTTATAGATATAGAGCGAGGCCCAAAAGAGAGATAGTATTGGTGTGTAAAAACCTAATCGCTTTCTGCTCTTTTGGTCCAAGCTTCGGCAAACGTTCGGGCGTTTTATGTGTTTAGAGAAGGGGGGGTCCTTTTTTTTAGAAAGAAGGGCGGTTTTTTTGTAGAGATAAAAAAAAAAAATTATAATATAATATTTTTTTTTTTTTATAATAAATTTTTTTTTTTATCTGCCAATGAATTGGAAATGGCCAGCGTGGCGCAAGGGGAGGGAGTCAGCCGCCCATCATGGCCTGATTCGAGCGGAGATTTTTTTTTTTTTGTTTTCAAATTGTATTTTTAAACAAATACAATTTTTTTTATTCTTCGAGCATTTTCAGCATTTAAACGTTTTTTTTCGTTTTGGGGAGCAATGGGAGCTGCATTGAGGAAATGCTTTCTTAGTACAATGTCACTATAGGAAGCTATTGTGAAATTTTGAAATTTCTTACTATTACGGTTTGTCTTGTGGGCTGATGACCACGTTCAATGTCTTAACACTTTTTTATATAGATGATTGTTATAGTTTTAACTACGCGATTATTTCCTGAACATAAGATAACTTCGTCTTAGTTTAATATTGAGTCGAGACGTTTAAGAAGAGTGCTGCGATTGGTTATTTTATTTACAAATATTATAATCCGTTTACTTAACTACGTAAAAGTTGATTGAATAGTTGATATGCTGCAGGCAAGATAAATCAATGCTTAATAGATCGGAACACTATTTGTTTTCTAGATTCCACATTCGAAAGTCTTGAACAATCTTGAAGAATTTTTATAAGTATTTTTTTCGGTAGATTGGTTGGATTTTCTCTCTTAAAAAACTTATACAAATTTGAATTATGAACTTAGTTTCGTCTGGAACTCGAACGCAGGACCTCAGGTCGGAAATGATGTCATCTTAACGTTTTTACACAATGACACAAAATATAATGAAATATGCATTTTAATTAAACATTTTTTTTTATATATCAAAACCAACATCTTTAGATGTACGGACCAAGTTATTTTGCTACAGATTTAACAGTTAAAATTTGTGTTTTGCACTCTGGCCTGTTTGTTGTATAATCGAATTACAAATCTACCATTTGCCAACATTCTTCAAGCAAATTATGCTCTTACTCTTCCACCTTGCTTATCTGATGTGACCCAATTTCCGCCGCTTGCGCTGGCTGTCTGTTGGCAGCTGCGATAAGAACTTAAAAAATAAAGAACATAAACAGAAATTCCAACCCACATGCAAATCGAAATGTGGCAACAACTTTCCCATCATCAACTGTTCAAAATTAGTTTCGAAGAGCAAACAATCAATTGTTAAGCTCCTTCCCGAAAAACGAAATATTGTCATGACGCGCTTAAGCAGCTTTTCGTTGCCTACTTTTGTGCTTAGGGATAAGGGACTTACTTAATGGCACGAGAGTGTGGAAATGTAAGCGAAATGCCAAGTGTGCAATTTAAATTTGCCAAAAATTAAGCCCCATTAGACGAGGAAAGTAAAAACCTTTTAGCTTTATTGTTGAGCATATAACACAGCGCAATTCGTGCTATTTTTGGCCAAAGTCAATAATTTATGCTTCCGCTCCATTTTGCAAACGTACAACTGGGAAGCTTCTGCAGCGGCCACATAACGAGTTTTCCAGTGACCCAAATTTTACCCAACCGAAATCATAATAAACATACTTCCTGGCTAACACTCTTCGGGTAGGTTCTCTTAAAGGTCTCTCTCCATCTCTCTTTTTCTGTTAAGTTAACAATGCTCATTTTGGCCCAGTTTTCATCACGTTAACAGTGGCTCTCGCTCTCTTATGGTGACGTTTTCATGTGGCAGGGACAGGGACATGGCCAACCCCCAATTCAAGCTATGTACAGCAACGACTCGTCTTATGTGTATACAGTTGACCCAATTTCATGTTTGTCCTTCCACAGCTGTTCTGGTTTCATTTTCGTTTTGGATTTCGGTTTCGGTATTTTTGGCTCGATTCTGTTGGGGTTTGGGGGTTGTTTATGCTTGCCAGAGAAAGAGCGAAGCTTTTATTTATACAACGCACGTAGCAGGTGTGGATGGGATGTCAAGTAGATGTTCATTGAATGTGAAAGCCATAGGAAATTATACGCCAGCGAAAGAGAACTGATAAGGTGGGGACAAGGAAATGGAAATTTCATATGTTTGCCGAGCAACACCATTAAAACTGCTGGAGAAAGCTCTGCCTGATCTGAGGCCATTTTGTTTGTTTTGGGAATGCCACGAACAAGATTCATGTTATGCCCGCTCCCCCCGACTGTGCTGCGGCATCAAATCAGTAAATGGTGCGGTAGGAATTGGAGTCCAGGGTTGTATTATTATTCTCTCTCTCTCTCTCCCTGTTTTCTAAGTTGTCTGCCAGCTGGAGTTTTGTGCCGGCAAATGGCTAAAATGGTTTCTGTTTCATTATTCCTCCAACTCCACAAAATGTGGCTCATTAGTCCCACAGATAATTAACACGCAGGCAGCTAAACAAGGAGACATAATTCAGTCTGATTTGATTTACTTTCAAAATGATTTTCAACTTGTAATGAAATTTAATTAAGAGATTGCAAAATCCTTCAGTTATAAGCCAGATGAAGACTTCAAATTGTATATACTTTATATTAAAATGCGGGTCACAAATGCCTGGCAAACACATCTGCCACAAATGGCCACAATTCGTATGTTTGTATGTACACAATGTACGAGTTTTGTGTGTATTTATGGGTTCAGGATATGCGCCATATCCTGCCTCAGTTCGCTGGCCGCAAACGAATTACGGGAGCCCACTAATTGCACCAAGCTAAAACGAAAATCGTGTAGAGAAGCGGGACAAAGACTTGCCACACCCACACATACGAGTATGTCTGTGTGCATGTGTGTGGCAACCACGTGCGTTAACAATTTACGCCGCTTAAGTAGCGCCAGTTATTTATGTTTATGATTATGTGGCATTTCGCAGTTTGCAACTTTCACTCTCCCAGGCTAAAATAACTTTAATATTCTGGATATTGTGTGTGGATAATGTGAAACAAGTGAGGGCAGAGTTTCAAGGTTCGGTTTAAAGGTACTAGGCCGAAATCATCACGAAACTTCGATTTGGGTTCTGGTTTCCTAAACGTTTCTTCAAATAGGATAAGGCATATCAAAACACTAAATACCAGGGACCGAACTGAACCGATTGCTGATCTTATCAGGAACGTCGTTTTATAGCCCTGTTCCACTGTTCATTGGGGCAATTTTTCTTTGGGCGAAATAGGTAAGGTCATACGGGCGCCTCTTGGTTCGTAAGTTTATGGTGTATATTTAGGGTAAAAAAAAGAGTAAGTGTCCTTAACACGCACGAGGCTTTGATGTGAAACACAATGCTTAAATTAAAGGCTTAATATCAAAATCATTAGCTCTCAATAATACATAAATCAGACATGACAATCCATCAGAAGATAAAAACTAACAGAGAGAGGAAATACCAATGTCTTTTCCTTCTTTAAAGTAACTGTCAAGTCACTGTTTCGTTACTTTTTAATCACTGTTCAGTCATTGTTCAATGGCTGTCAAGTCACTGTTAAGTCACTGGCAAGTCACTGTTTAGTCTCTTTCAAGTAACGGTTAAGTCACTGCCAATTCACTGTTTGGTCACTACTAAGTCAATGTCAAGTCACTGTTAAGTCACTGCCAAGTCACTGTTTAGACGTTGACAAGTCACCATTAAATTACTGTCAAGTCACTGTTAAGTCACTGCCAAGTCACTGTTAAGTCACTTTCAAATCATTTTCAAGTCACTGTCAAGTCACTGTTTAGTCATTATCTTGTCACCGTCAAGTCAATGCTAAGTCACTATCCAGTCACTGTCAAGTCACTGTTTAGTCACTGCTAAGTCACTGTCAAGTCACTTTTTAATCACTGTTCACTGTTAAGTCACTGTTAAGGCAGTGTCAAGTCACTACTAAGTCATTGTTAAATCACTTTCAAGTCACTGCCAAGTCTGTGTTCAGTCACTGTTCCTCCTCTTTCCCACCTTTTCTCACAACTTTAAGCCGCCCCAAAATCAAAATAGTTTGAAAAATTTTCAATATTAGGAAACAACACAGATTTCATTGTTGAAATTTACATATAGCTTAAGGCGAATGGATAATTTTTAGTTCAAACTTGTGGTCTGGTTGCGCCCATTAAAACTAAGACTTGTTTTTTTTTTTTTTGTTGAAATTTTATTATCTACAATACAAAAGGAATCCTTTAAGGGGTCGGCCTCTTTAAAATTCCATTTTTGCATTTAAAAAAAGGCACTCTAATGTACATTATCATATTTTTAGTGTTCTAGTGCTAAAAATTGCATCAATGTAGAGTTCATGTTAAAATTTGATTATAGAATTGATTTCATTCAATCACAAGTTTATTTATTGTTTTGAAACAGTGGTGGGCACGCCTTCATTTCCATTGCTCCGAGAGTTATTTTTCGGCAACTGGAGTCACTCAGAAGTGCCTTGCTTCGAGGCGCCGGCACGCACAAGCAAACGACGCAACAAGTGCAATTGTCTAGCTTAATGTTAATCGCTCTTTGTACTGGAAATACGAAAGAGATGATTTTATTATTTTTTTATTCATATTGCACACAAATGTCAAATATTATGGTGATGAGATTTGTGGAATTATCGACATATCGATCAATTATGAAGTGCTTTATGTTAACAGTACTCAGTTCATTCGGGCCGAATACCAACATGAATTGATTTACATCCATTAAATTAACTTATTTATTTTTTATCTTAATAAAACAGAACAACGCCCCCACCACAACTACACTACATCATATTTACAAAACAAAATCAACTAAAATCATTACCCCAGTCAACGGTTAACATATTCAATAATCAACACAGTCCGGACATTTTACCACTTTTTCCGGCAGCACCACAATCCTCTCATCAGCAGACTTGTTGATTTTCGTCAATATAGAATACATATATAAACGACTAAAGATTTTGGCACTTCAAAAAGATCAAATGAAGATAAATGGAGTTTCGCAGACTTCAACTTCAACTGAAAACGGAAACATTTTACAATTCCGATACCGCATTATTTGATTAAATACGGTTGATTGAACACGGAAGCAGGCCTGAAACAAAACAACAAACCCAATTTTTGTCTAATATTCTAACCAATCTCATCTTTTATCTTACGCGTAAGGCTTTTGTTCATTACAATCCAAGATAACGGGACCTTCCCTGCCCCCAATCACAACAACACAAACAAAGCCATCAAAAGGGGCTTTGCAAATGTTGTAAACAAATCGTTAATCATTTGTCCCTCCAAGGCCAAACCAGAAAGCCAAAAACTCAATTTTCAATTTGTGCAGCATTCGCACTCGCACAAGGACGCAATCAGTGTTTGGCCGTGCCGCCTTAAGTGGGTCAACAGTTCTGCCAGCGGCGCTGCTCTAACCTTCAACATAAAGCGTAGCATAAATGCAGGCGCATGAAAAGTGAAAAACCGTGTCAAGGCAGCGTCAGCGGCAGCAGGCGAGGCGGGCTGACCCAGTAAATAGTTGAGGCAGTGCAATTGGGCCACTTCGGCTCTGGTGCTCGACAAGGACACCCGGGCGCGTTATCAGTGCAGCCGGAACCGCGTCGCTGTTCGGTTCGTTTCCCATCGCTGCTCGTGTTCGCCAGCCAGCCAGTTGCATTGCCCACCGCACCAACACAGTAGCATTTGGCACCGGGCCGGCACCGGTTGATAGAATCGCGCGCGCTCCTTCGACCATTCCGGTAATATGCAAACAATGCCGCTTAACTATTACGTGGAGCGCAACGATTACGAGGGCTATGGCGCCAGCCCGGAGCGACGTATGACGCTCATGAATGCTTATCAGTGTCAAGTACGGCCCACAAACTCCTACTCTAACTTTAATAAATTAAGCAATTTCTCTTTTCTCTCATTACAGTCGAAAAAATTCCGTTGTACTTGGAAAGGCTGCCATATTGTGGAACTCACACAACCCAATATCAAACTTCACATTAGGAACTATCATTTGAGGTAAGTGCATGGGAACAGCTGTACTCTAAGTGAAATGGTAGGGTAAAATAAAGTCTTGGAATTCCGAGAGAGAAATTAATTAGAAATTCCATTTCCTTCAGAATGATTGATTCCAAATCAATTACCCTGTTTATACTCAAAAATAAATTCAAGAAAAAACGCCCTTCAAAGTATGCAACTTAATTTTATTTAAAATTTATCTATTTGAATACGATAATTAATGGTCAGTTCTTCCATAGTCCATACTGTAGAATAGAAAATAAATATTTGTATGAATTAATAATATTCTTTAATGTGGCATATTTTGACGGTAATTTTTCATAAAACTATTTTTGTGTGTAAATAGGTTAATTGATTAATTTTAAGTAAATATATCAACCGAATATCTGTACCAGAATTTTGTTATATTTATTGATCGATCTAAGATCTTTTTATCTTCACAATCTGTCTATTCATAACAAAATTTTTGAAATATTTACCCGACTACTTCTCCGCCTATTTACCCGCTCGTCTATTTAACAGTCTTAATGACAATCTTAACTCATATATGATACATATTAGCAAATCTCAAGAAGATACACCTACTATTTATCAGAAAATTGACCCATCTTCAAGACAATCTAAACTCTTAATAAAACTTAGCAACTTTTTTTTGCGAGAAAGGGCAACCCTGTTTAGAGATTTCTCCATCAGCATGGTCACAAACCTTCCAACTCGATTTTTAAATAAGAAATTAAAATCTCTTGAATTTCTGTCCAATCGAGGCGAAAATCTCTAGAGATTTCTGTGACACCCCCGTATATGAATCAAAATTTAAGCAGCAAAAAATTGTTGTTGTCGGAATGATTCTTGCTAAATAAAACTTTACTAATTATATTTTTTTACTGAAGATTGTCAACACATCAATTCGCAAGTATAAAAGCCATATTATATGCTAGGATTCAACTCTTTCAAAAGAGACGGTCTGTGTCGGGATTGTGTGAATCGGTTAACACTGAATTGCGAGTAAAACGGCTGGCTAGGAGAGAGCTCTATTGTTCACCAACACAAGCACACTTTTCTGTACTCTCCATTTGGCCGGCACTGACTTAACGACTATCACAACTCCAAAAACACAATTATTGCGTTAATGGTGCAGAAATATTAGCTTCATCGTATTTTATTTGCTATATTCAGCTGGGCTCCGGTCTTCACTTACTTTTGCGATTTTAATAAATTAGTACGAATTCCAGCGAAATAATTTTATTTTAAAAGTTTTTTGGCTTGTGAAATTTTGGGAGGGTTAGCAAATAAATTGTTTAAGGCAAGAGTTTAATCCAAATTGTATAAGACAGTCCACAAAAACAATCTCAAATAGTCACCAAATATTAAAAAAATTAGTTCATAGGAAGTAGAGACCTGCACGATTAATTCCGGAAACGTACGATTACGAGTAAAAGTAATCGTTGTGTGAGTAAAATGATTATATTTTTTATCTGTTTAACACGATGCCGATTAATAATCATGGCATCGTTTGAGTATAATCACCAGCTTACTGTTTGGTTGGAAAAAAATAAATTTAGGGATAAAATGATTATTTTCGACTATAGCGAAGAACTTGCAATCGTTGTTGATTTGCGCATAGCGATAGCCCCGCATGTAGGCATTCACACATAGTACAAACCAAAGTATATTGCAGTGGTCCCCAAACATAGCCCCTGGGTGGCAAACACACTTGGCAGTTCACACCGAATGTTTGCCGAAGTTATGCACTACTGAGTGCCAGATAGAGACAGCCACATTTTCCTCTATTCTTGGGGAGCCCTGGTATGTTCCAACTAAACAACTTCGTATGTTCTCTCTCTCTTCTCTTTTTCTCATATACCTCTTGCAAATCGGAACGCAACAACAAATATGTATGAGTGATCCTTAGCGTAGATTGTGTGGGTTTCGAGTCCCGATTAGGTGATACTCGCCCGCTTTAGTTTTATTTAAAATATTCGTATTTTTTTTCAGAATTTACCAAATTTTAGAAATTAAGTGATTTTTTTTCATTATAACGATTGCAAGGCCTACGGCGACGATGCCCATTTGACAGCTAGGTAATCGGATAATTTTTACTCATACTCGGCGATGCCAAACATGTTACATTTTTATTTACTCGTGCAGTTCTCTAATAGGAAGGCAGCACTTATCTCTAGCGACATTTCCTATTTTCTTTTCATTTCACGGACTCATACGTCGCCGGTTTAAAATCGACGACATTATGGAAGTTGTGAAATTCGGGGAGCAACGACCAAATCGTAGAATTTTCAAATTTCTTTAATGATCATTTAAAATAAATATAATAGTTTATAATTAATTACTTACTAGGTGACAGAACATGAAGCCCATATACAAAATAATCGTAGTGTACTCTGAAACATTACTCATATTTGAAATGGGCCATAAGTCCGGTTTTTTTTAAACTTTAACTAAAAAAATAAGCACAGCAAAAAATCTTCATAAATATATGTAAATCACGGAATCAAATCGAATCGTATTTCGGCTCTGGACAGCTTAGTTTCGCTGAAAGGTTCTGTTTCGGTTCTAATAAAATTTCGGTATTCGGATTTATAAAATAATAAAAAAATCGGACATTGGTTTTGCATCCTTCCGATTTCAAAGCAAGATGAAAATTATCATCCCGTTCTACGCTCACTTGCCCTTTTCAAAGGCATACAAAAATTATTTTCGATTTGTGGAAACGCTGAAGGGTGTACAAATACATTTATGAGCTGCTTTTCTCTATAAGTTTCACTTGAACAGAAGTACTTTTCTGTTCAAAAAGTCTAAGAATATAGGATGCATTGTATTCAAAGAGACTTGTTTTGTTTTTTCTTTTTCAATACGCCAAAAGTTTTGCTAAGCCAGACTTTTTTTAAAAACTTTACCAAGGGTACGCAGAGTATTTTATGTTTCTGCAATAGTATGTAAAAGGGATAAGGAATCATTTAATCGGTTCTTTTTCGTATACGGATTCGGTTCTGTATCCGATTTTATTCCCTGTTCTAAATACATAAAATAAAATGGATGATTTTGGAAGAAGCTTGTATAGTCTAGATTCACAATTCAAAATATTTCTGCTCTCAGAAACATAAAACAATAAACTTAAAACCATCATCTATGGTCGGCCAATTCCCATTTTATCAGATTTTGAATATGTTTTAAAAAAGGTTCTCTATTGTAAGTTATTCTTGGTTTTTTTATTCAGCATTAGGTCCAACACACATGCTTATTTTGGCAATGCGTGTGTGTGTTTAGTCACGCGATAGCGCTCTCATTTAACACTTGTTTGTTGTCGCAAAAGAGAGGAGCGCTTTCAGTTCGCACTGGTTTGTTGTTGCAAAAGAGAGCAGTGTAAGCTCGTATACTGTCGGTGTTTCGACGTCGCTGCTACAGAGGGCTCTAGCATACACAGAAAATATAAGCTTGCCTGACATATGCAGTCTACAGTCTCTTCTTTGGAGCTGTATCGTATAGTGCGTGAGTTTTTTGTCTTGTTTTGCACATAATTTTAGAAATCTTGCAGACGGTCGCGTTCTTTCACTTTTCCTCTGCTTCTTTCTCCGATATCTCTTCAGACGAAGTTGGCTTAGCCTTTTTGTTAGGTTTTCCAAAGTGGTTCCGATTTCGATTTCAACAACTCATAAGGAGAAGTAATTTCTAGAACCTGCTGGTTCTGTCGTTAACAGACTTTTCTATTGACTTTTAAATTATTTACTTATTCACTTAATTTTTATAGAATTTGTAACAAGTCACCGTCCTGTTGTAATTATAAAATTATAAGTGAAGTATTAATTTTTTCAAGTTCCGCCGAACCCTAAAGAAATACGAAACCGTAGTACGATTTGATTTCTTGAATTTGTAAACTAAAAAGGTTTTTTTAACTAAACCTGATTACAATAAAATCCAATAAATTTGTTCATTCATATATTTATTAAGGAAATGGTTCAAAAATGATGAATTTCCAAAACTTCCGACACTTTAACAAATCACAAGGAATTGACATTCGGTGTCTTTTAGAATTAATCATATTTGAATTATGCTTGCCCAAAAAGAAAATCAAACATTAATGTGTTAAAATTGAATTTACGCCCACTGTATGTGTGTGTGTTCGTGTGAGGCAAGCAATTGAAGCTCTCTTTAGAAACTAGAACACTTGGTACATGGCACATGCACGAGTATATGGTAAGCAGGTCACACTCAACGCCGCTTACTTTGCGCACCTGCATGCCAAGTGGGTTGGAGGCGTGTTGCAGTTTTGAGGCCAAGGTCCAGAACGCCCTCGCTTGATCCGCTGGCGAATCTTGTTTCCTATGTGCAAATGGAGCAGCAACAACAACAAAACAAAAAAATGAAAGGCCGTTGTTATTTCGTTTTGAAATTGGTTTGTTGTTTTCTTATTTTTTTCTGCATTAATGCTCTGTCTATATATATATATTTATATATATTATGTAGTAGTATGTATTGTATGTGAGTTGGTGGTGTGGTTGTTGTTGTCTGGCAAACGAACAGCTCGGCTACACGAGAAAAGGGTACAGTACAGCACACGAACGCATGTATGTATGTATATATATGTATATAGGTGTTATGCATCTACAACTAATGTATGTATGCTGGCATATGTATATTATGATGTACGTATAAATGTCAACTATGCATTTTGGCAGGCTGGCAGCTCTCGGATTAGAACCTAAACTTAATGGAAACATAGGTTTAACATATAAATATGTACGTGTATAATTGTATAATTTCTTCGCTCAAATAATGTATAAATAATTATGGCTTAACAACTAAATCCTATGAGCAATCGGTTACAATTCCTCACACACAAATCAAAAGCACGAAATTGAAACTAGTTTTGGAGGTACACACAATCAAGTATTAACATAAACTACGCGTTTTTCGATTTGTTCAAAGCTGCTGCAATTGGCATTAACTAAGGTAACTTCCTGAAGCTGCTGTCCCTGGGGACCATGGTTACATTTTACATATGTTTAAAAAACACTACGGACTATGGGCTAAAATTAGCTTAGGCTTATCGACTCTAAGTGTAAACGTAAATTTAAATTTAGACAAAATGCCTGGAACAAATTTTGAGTACATAGAATAGAGCAGGGAGCAGGGAGAGTGGAAACCCAAACACAAATTAATTTACAAATGTTCAATAAATAAATACACAATTAGTTAATTAAAAGGAGACGAAAGAGAATAGAACCAATCAACGAAATTAAGTGGGTCCGGAGCCAGCAAGTTAGTGCGGATGCAGGAGTCCGTGGGTAATGTCCATGCCGCCATCGCCCATGCCATTAACGCTGAGAGCGCCGTTGAGCATGCTAGTAGCTGGAAGAGTTTCAGTGAGGTTACATGCGTATGACCAGTTGGGAGTGGGAGGGAAACACTTACAATTCCGCGTCCCCTGCGTATCCATCTGCGTCCAGTACTGCTCCGACGGGCTCTGGGTGCTGGTCCCCGGCGGCGCCTGCACCGGCGCACCCGTGTACCGAAAATACGGATTCTTCAGATCCAATGTGTTGCTCGAGGAGATTAGGGTGCCCTCTATGTGCAGATCGATGGTCACATCGTACGATTGCCTACGGTTGGCCTCGAGCAGCACACGCCCCGTCAGTGTTTGGCCCTGCTTGATGAAGATGGGCATGGGCAGCAGGCAACGCACTTGATACCAGTGCGTCAGCGGAGCCGTGGGCGAGGTGGAGAGCCACACGTTTTGGCTAGAGCCACTGAATTCCACATCGAACCAAAAGGCCAGCCCATGGCAGATGCCCGTTTGTAGAATGTGAAACTGCAGGGGTATGTCTGGGGAGAGGGAGAGATTAGTTCTGTGAGATTACACTTTCCAACAATCGTAGTACCAATCACATGCAGATCATCCTCCTTGTCGTTGAGAAAGTCACACACATGCCGCACCGATTTGGCCATACAGATGCGTATATCAAAGGTGTCCACTATGGGCTGGCGGAAGTACTCCTTCATGCCCTCCTTGTGCAAAGTGGTGAGATCCACACCGTGGAAGGCCGACTGATACCAGAAATTCGCCTTATTGTACTGCTCCGAGTAGAGCGACTCATCCGAGAAGGGCGCTATGTGCAAGTCCCCGTGCGTGGGGTACATTTTGCCCTGCGGCTTGAGCCACTTCCGGGCATGCAGATAAGTCTCCAGCATGCGTTCATTGTACAGCATATAGCCCATGGGCTCCGATATGATGACATCCACTTTCTCGGGCAACTCAATCTCCTCGATTTTGCCCGGTATCACAGAGATCTTGTGCTGCACACTGTTGGACTCCACCAGCTGTTGGGCATACTGTGCCATATTGGAGGCCTCAATGGCATAGACTTTCGCTGCTCCCGCCTGCACGGCAAAGAAGGAGAGTATGCCCGAGCCGGCACCCACATCCAATATAACTTTGTCCTGGCAAATGGAGAACAAACAGTTGGGATCAAAGCTACAGCAGTAGCGAAAAGAGATTTACTTGAAAATCCACCGCATTGCCCAGTATGGCCCGCTGGTAGGTGCTGGTCCTCACATAGTCCTGCATCATATTCTGCTGCTGGCTGAGATAGCCGTAAAATTGGAAGTACTGCGAGGCGGATGACTCCTCGGTGCGTTGCGAGAAAACCGATTTGGGCCTCAAATGCTTCACATTCTCCACCACCTTTCGGAAGAGCTGTTGGTCCTGATCGCTGGCAAAGCGCAGAACCAGATTGTCCGACTCCAGGGAGATGGCATAACAGCGCTTGCCCATCTGGGCCGCATCCGTGTCCGCACCGATCATGTACTCCTTGAGCACGTGCCCGTGATCATTGTCTGAAATTACAAGTTGAGAAACGGGACGGATTCAGGGGGTGACCGCATATACTTCACCTAAGACAATCCTTAGTATCACACCCTGGGAGTCGTAGCTGCACAGCAAAGTGCAGCTGTCCTTGTATTTGTTGGTGAACACCAACTTTTGCTCATCGGCAATGACGCTAATTACGACGCCCGCGAATTGGCAATTGCTGAGCGGGCAGAGGGCGGCGGCGGTGGCGGAGAACTTATGTGGCTGCTGCTCCTCGTTCGTTGTGGGTCGTGGAGTGGACATCTTTAAACTTTATGTGGAGGGGTTGAAATCACAATGCTTTTGCTTTTGTTAATTGACAATGTAGGCCGTGAGATACACACGCACACGCACACACACACACACAGACAGGCACAGACGACGCGCAAATTTTCCACAATTTCTTTGTGCTGTGCTGACCTAGGACTGAGGAAACTGGGGCGGCAAGATGCAGACAATGGTTAGAGGCACAGCTAGCGTGTTCTCGTCTGCAGTTTTTTAGCAAAAATCGATTGATTTTTGTTGATTTCGTATTGATTTGACACAATCGAGCGTGGTCGCACTAATCTCAATAATAATAAAATGTGGTCTCACTAATACCAAAAATGGGCAAACTTGGTCGCACTAATACGTAGTCAGATAACGTAAGACGTAGGGGAAAAGTATCGAACTATCGATAATAACTATCAAATTTGAATTTCACCCCTACAGCAAAGAAGCGGACTATGACTCCTGCAGCGACGAGGAGGAATTCTATTACATTACAGACGATGACGATGATGATTTGGTGAAAGCTCAGCCTAGTCTAGCCCCCGAGCCCACGCTCAGCCACCGGGACATGGCGCGTCCACCGTACGAGGATCCCGAATACCAAACTCAGCTCGTGGGAAAATTCAAGTGAGTGCCTTGTGGGCGTCCATCAAAACAGTTTTAATTTCGATTTCCACCCCCGCAGACAAGGACGGAATCCGCATCAACAGCCGCTACATCACAACAGCAGCCGGGCCGGGGTACATCATCACCAGCAACAGCTGCAGAACAACAACACCAGCTGCATACCCACCTCGCCGCTGGCCCACCGCACCTATCCCTGGTCCGCGGCCACCGCCATTACTGTCACGGCGTCCTCCACGCTCAACAAGCATCCACGCCAGTCGTCGTCACGTCCGTCCCATTCGGTAGCGCCATATCCCTCACCGACCTACGTCCAGCATCACAACCATCACAACTACGCGGGCAGCGGCGGAAGCAGCGGCAGCGGTAGCGGCAGCAACAGCAGCAGCCCGCTCATCCACAGCAACAGCAGTGCCAACAATATGCTCCAGCAGCTGACCCAGCAGAATGTAACCATAACGGCGCATCACACCCAGCAGCAGCAGCCGCAACACCACCTCTCTAGTGTCACCATCACGCCCAATTACCAGGCGCCGCCTCAGCAGCAGCAGCAGCAGCAGCAACAGCCACTTGTGCGCGCCCAGCAACAGCAACAGCAACCGACAACTGCCAGCAACAATCTCGTTGCCAATGCCCACTCCATGCCACTGCAGCAGCAGCAGCAGCAGCAGCACGTGGCTGTTCAGCAGGCGGTGGCCAAGCACACGCCCAACTCACCGAATCGCCGCACTCGCGGCGAGAACAAGAAATGCCGCAAGGTCTACGGCATGGAGAGACGCGACCAATGGTGCACCCAATGCCGGTGGAAGAAGGCTTGCAGTCGCTTTGGCGACTGAAAGCGGCAGAAGTCGTCGACGGAGGCTGCCGCCCAACAGGCGTTGTCAGCGTCGTCGGCGGAACAGTCCCAGGCAGCAACAACAACAACAACAACAACAGCAGCAGCAGCAACGGGGGGAAAGATGACAACGACTGTGGTGCGACTGGCTGCCGAGGTGGCCGCCGGCAAGCAACTACCCGCCACGCTGACCATCAGAACCAACCGACGCTATGGCGGACAAGCCCACCAAGTCCATCCGTATCCGGTGGCCAATGCCATCAGCAATCGTCCAGTGCGCATACGCAGCGTGGCCACCTCGGTGATAGTGGCTACCCCAGTCGACGGCGCCCAGCCAATCGGATCCCGAGGAGCAGGTGGTGGTGGCAGCGGCCAATGGGCTGCTGGCCTGGAGTCGAGCTGCTGCCAACCAACAGCAGCAGCAGCAGCAGCAGCAACAGCAGCAGCAGCAGCAACAGCAGCAGCAGCAGAACGTGCTCATGCAGGGCTAAGCCGAGAGTCCGATCCCCACCAGACATCAGACAGATTGTGGTTGTTGTTGTTGGCCACGAGACAAAAACAAAACAAAACACAAAAACAAATGCAAATGCAAAATGGTCTCTTCTTATTTACTCTGCATTAACCGTGCACCTTAAAAACAAAACAAAAACAAAAAACAAATACAAAAAAAGCGTAAAATCGTAAAATCGTAAAAACGTAACGGTATCTCTTTGTTGTTGTGCTGGTGTTGCCAACTGCCGTGCAAATGTTGCTGAAACATTTGCGCTGGGCAACATTTGCAATCTAACAATAATAATATTTAAATATGATTATTACTATGCCTAAATATACACATATTTATTTTAAACAAACGACTTTGTTAATTCTATTATGTTAAAAGAAAAAAAAAGAACCCGTCACCAGCAAACTTTTTATATATATGAAACAAAATACGAGAAGCAACAACAGCAACAACAAAAACCATCAATATCTAAAGCAAATATACATTTGATTTTTTTTTAGTTTGTAAGAACTCTAGTAAATTTTTTCATAGTATTAAGTGCAATTTTATGTTCTACTCTTCTTGCTCTAAAAACCAATCAAAAGGCAAAAAAAACAAAAGCAAAATAAAATATAATCAAAGCGTTGCATCTACATTATAGAAACCAAACAACAACAACAACAACAACAGCTAAAATAGTTAAATTCAAACCATTTGTATTGTGTGTGTTGTAAAAACGCTAAGAGTTAAGTATTAATCGAGTTCAACCAGAAAGTGGGGCAATAGTTCAACCGCAAGTGAAAAAATGTAATAGTTAAGTAAGCTCACTCACATCAACACACACACACACACACACATCTATATAGAACAATTATCCCCCACCCCACCACCCCCTTAAACTTAAAAACTTATTTAGTAAAAAATGTTCAACCACCAAAACGAAATGCAAAACTAAATTTGGAGCCAAGAGGAAGATACATTTTTCGAAACATGTTCAAATTTTTATTCAAATATATCTTTTTGTTAAGTTTAATTTGTATTTTTTAACATTGCATTGCGCAACTATTGTGAATTGTTCAAATTACGGTACAGACAATGTGGCCAGGTGTCACAAACTACCACCAAAAACGTGGCTGGAGTTATGTGAATTGAGCAAAGAGGGAGTTCAGGGGGAGAGATACATATAAATACACAAGGAATTCTTAACCAAATTGGAAGTACAAACTAAAACTAAAAATCTAGCATATAACACTCACACACACACACACACACACACGCATACACACACAAACACTTGAAATAAAATATTTTCGAATTAAGCGCAGGACTTGGCAATAAATGCAAAAGTGCAATGAAACAAAGAAAGTTTAGCAGCAGCTTTAAACAAAAAAAACAAAAACAAAAAAAAATGAGAAAACACACAGGCGCGCACATTTCTTTGAAATTGTTTTGCCGTGATTTGAATGAAATTCATAATGGTGGCCATTATTTTTGTGTAAAATAAACAACGTTTAAACCTTAAGTGAGCAATCGAGTTATATGTCATGATATTTAAGCCACAAATGTAATTTAAGACATCAGTTTTCAAAACAAAAACCAAAAACAAATCTCTGATCTTATATCTAAAGGGGCCCTAGTGGATTAGATGTCAAAAGTTTTACCTTTCTATAAGCCGGTCTTGTTCTTGTCACTTTACCAATAAGGTAGTCCAAGTCCATTTTACTATAACTGTATTACAAATTCAATAACCTTATTGAAAACAAACAAACGTTTGCTTTTAAATCAAACCAATACCAGTTGGTTGTGCGTTGGTCCCTCGAGCCGGATGACCACAAGAATTGGAAACCCCATAAGGAACTTGTATTTTACGGAAAAACACAGAATGGTTTCAAAATCATATCAAAATTCAGCCTGGAAAGTTAAAATCCATTCTTCCATAGGCAAATTGCTAAAATGAATGAGGTCTCAATGAATTCTACTGAAAATAACAGCAAAATGTTTGATCTATCAAAGGAGCTGTGAACCAATCTAAAAATGTTTGGCTCTTGGTCAAACTGTACCGGTATTTCACAAAATACAAAAAAGAAAAGAATCAGAACCAAACTGTGCTCTCAGCAATTTAGTCATTAAAGTGGAATTTCAATAAATATTCCCGGTTCGGTTTCTTGTGCCAAGCAAGGTTCTTAAACAAAAATGAATTTGAAAAGTTTTCTGCTTGGAATAAACTTTCCAGGCTGGGTTAGGATTAGCAGGTTGCGAGACTTGGATTGCCGATCCTAACCAATAAATGTGTACGGCGTCTGTCCCCCCCGGGCAGCCGAGTGAACCAACCCGAGCTGAAAACCCACTAGTAACCTCCTGGAATAAACTTACCCTAAAGAACCGGTTTGGTATGGGTTTTTGAGTCCCTCATAACATACAAAGAACCAAATCTTCTAAATTCTGCTTGCCAAAACATTCGATTCAAAGAATCACTTTAGTCAGTTTTTACAGAACTTTTATAACACAGAGTAAATCGAAGCATTATCATATTCGGATGTGTACCAGAAATCTCTAGAGGTTTTCATATAAACAATAACATTTTTAATTAAAGGCCTGGTTCCAGATGACTTAAAAATCAATTTGTTTGTTGAAGTTCACATGAATAGAAAACATTTTTGAACAGTTTTGAAATCTGAATGCTGTTGCAAAGCATTCTTATTTGAATGAAGTATTGTTCCGAAATAAAAATTTATGTCATCTGGAATCAGGCCTTAAAGCTGAATAACTTTATATATAAAGGGGCACAAATATGCACCGCTACTTGATTAGATGACAAAGCCAAGTAGATTTAATGCGTTCGGATTTCCTTCCATATGATCTAGTAACCCGTCTTATTCTTGTAACTTGACAAATAAAGTAGACCAAGTTTAGTTCGAAGTACAATTGTTTATACGAAAATCTCTAGAGATTTCTAGGACTTCCAGAAGGCAAATGAAGCTTAATCCAAAATTCGCAAAATATTAGTGTGTGTACATTAGGTCGGATCTCAAAACGGACAAAAGAAAAAAAGTAGGTCTCAGCAATCCTAAAGCATATATTTGTTGTATAATTAATTATTGTACGCATAAAAAAATTCTAATTTAATTTTAAATGAGCGCGACAGACCTTAAAGTTGTGAATAAAATTTCTCAAATGACACGTTCATCAAATACAAATTCTTACAACGAAATTATAAGTTCATTTCAATTGCTCTCATCTTTTGAAATAACATAAAGACTACCAGTCTTTTACTATTTTTTAAATCTACGCCCAAACAAATAAATCAGAATGGGTATGAGTTATTCACAAAAACTTTAGAGCCTAAGCGCGCCTGTTAAAACTTGACTTTTTTTTACTTTCGTTTTTTGGTTACGTTTATTATACACCAAAAAGCATCAAAAAGGAGGGTGTGTTGATGACCTTAAAAATTGTATACTCAGCAAGTCCAATCTAGTGTACATAGAAGGTGAATTGAGCTTTCCATTTAAAAGCCGTGGTATAGGACGTATGACGCATAACAATTATGAAGAAGGTCGGTTCGGATATTGATTAAAGTTTTCATATCTTCGTAAGCTAAAACATTTCATCGTAGTAACCTTCATTTTAACGATAAGAATGAAGAGTATCGAATGAATTATCAAAGGTCGATCAATCGCAGCTAACTTAATTCTCATTTTTACGGAACATGCTGAAGAAAATATGTCAATTGAAATAAAGCTAAACGAAAAGAATATAATTAAACAAATTTTGTTCATTTATTCATTGTATAAATTCACATTTTGAAATCTGTTAAAACGTAATCCTTAACAAATTTGGAAATCCCTCATAGTCAGGCATGTTCTTAATTCCACTACTTTTTCAAAAGTAAGCCAAACGCAATTCCGCTTTTTGCAAGCCATCGGTCCAAGCGGTCCAAGAAACAATCGATAATTCGATTTGCACTGTAAAAATCCGGACACATGAAACAAATAAATTCTTTATAAGTCAGGTTTTACACGGTGAAGCAAACTTCATGAAGTTTTTTAAAAAGCTCTGGCTTGTAGGGAAAAGATGTAGTGGTCAAGCTTAAACTTCATGAAGTTTGCTTCACCGTGTAAGTCCCGACTTAATCAATTAAACACTAAAATGCAAATTTAATTTCAATGACTATTTCGAAATTGATCCCAGTATTAAGGCAAATTCACTTTATGTACATTTATTATTTGGAAATTATTACTTTTCAAATTGAAAACTTTTTGTTTTGGTATTACGAGAACACGAATCAATTCCACTTTCGAATAGTTGCCGTGGCAGTGAAATCGAGAACATACTTTTCAATTTCAACTTAATATGGAATCTTAACTTGTTTATGTTAGCAATAATTCGTGATAACATTGTACACTCAGAAAATTATTAAAATTTAGAAATGTTTTCTATATGTAAGACATTTTTTCTTAATTTTAGTAAAGTTTCCCTAAAAAGAAATTTGTAGATAAAAATGTCTTAAATAAAGAAAATTATTTCTAAGTTTTAGGGCGATTTCAACCCTTGACTGAAATTTCGTAAATTTAAAAAAATTATTTTTTCAGTGGTCTTAACTTAAATCTGAAAAAATTACATATTTGAGACCATTGAAACACAGTACTTCGTTAAAATAATCATTCACCGTTCAAAGCTTTTCAAAAGGGTTTCTATTTATATGAAGTACTAGTAGACCCGAGCGCTTCGCTGCTTACTAAATGAGTTTAATGTTTAATTTGTTCACAAAATGAAATAAAATAGAAGCTCAAACACACATTTTTGGCCCAGATTTCAGATCGTTCTGACTAATTTTTAATTTTTGAGGAACCTGTTAATAAAAAGGTAAAATTTTTTTATAAAAATGCAATTTGGTGAAATCGCGTTGCGAAGATAAATAAAAAAACAGAAAATAATGTTCCGTGGATTTTAAAATAAAATGAATTAAGTTTCCAATTTTTGAATTAAAATTCAGTACACATTTTCTTTGTTTTGGAAATGATAATTCAAAATTATAACGTGGCTTACATATAAAATTAAAAACAATGTTATATCATCCGATTATTCAAAATCGTTGTATTATATATTATAAATATTTTCAAAATTTTTACCAAGTCTCGCTCACATAAGGTTTAAGCATATTTTTCAACAATTGTATTTCGTTTTTTATTAACTATAAGTTTCAAGGAAAAAACAGAATGATGACGATTATGATTATTTACATTAATTATGGTTTTTTCTTGCACCACACATACATGCATACATACATACATATACACACTCGATCTAATTTGTTGCGTTCTGGAAATTATTTACATTTAAGTGATATTTTTTAAAAACTATCCATTATTGTATAATTATTGCTAATATTTCTTACTATCTTTATTGTGTATGAACGCAAGACAAAGCAGAAGCAAACATGCATACAAAAAAAAAAAAAACAACAACAAAAACAAAAAGCAAACAAAATAAGGAGATCGACACTCTAAATACAATTTTCTTTGTTTCTTTTTTCTTGAGAAGAACAATCGCAACAACACCCGTTTTATTAAAAAATATACAATTGTTATTTATAATTAAAAAAAAAAAAAAAAAAACCAAAAAAGCAAACAACTTTGTTTTCATTTTCTTGATTTTCTTAACGATTTCAGTTGATTTTGGTTCGATTTCCCCTCCCCACTATCCCCTATCTAAACGGTTTCCCCCACAAGCATGGCTGGTCATGAATTTAGCGCACGTAGCCTCTTCTTCAAGCAATTTGGACACGAATTAAGCATATCATGAGAAATTTATTCTTTAATGTTCAAAATTGTATGGAAAAATGAAGCAGATTTTCTTTTAGAGGCGTAGGAAAGTAAATGAACTCTTTGTTAGAGTCCTTGATAACCCTAACCTAACTAGAACCTTTAAATTTACTGAGCTTCACTTTGGGACCTCTTTAAGAAGCTTAACTGGAGACCGAATTCAATTCTTTGGAATTTAATGCTAACGATTATAAAAGAACGAAATGCATAAAATCTGTATTTTACAAAAAAAAAAAAAAAACACAAGTGCGACATTTCATTTGAGAATGAACGTAAAGTTCATAAGTTTTTTAGAAGCAATGAGGTGTTATGTTACCAAATGAATAAAAAACTCAAGTTTAATCATGTAAACTTTCGTTTAGTCGATCGTTCAAAGAGCAAAATGTATAAACGGAAAGGCGTAAGAGTTGATTTTATTATTGAGATGTAGCGTGAGCGGAGAGAGTCAAGTGTGTGAGAGAGAGAGAGAGACACACAGACGCATTCATTCCAAAATTACAGTTTTGCTTCTCTCCTCACCAAAGAGCAGCAGCAAAAACGGAGACAGTAGAGCGAAGCAGAGCTAGCGGAGCTTACGAATTTTACATACTAAATGCTCCGCTCAGCTAAGCATTCATTCAAAAATCCGCTCAATACTTCTTCTTCGTCTCTAATGGAAAAAGATTTTCCGATTGAAGCACAGTACGTAGAACTCCAAAGCAGGGCTGCAAATCGGTCTAGAGTTGAACCGCTCCGGAGATTGACTCAGTAATAATAAAAGATTGCTGTAAGACACTCTTAAATAGAATGGCCGAAATGGTGCACCCACATACACAAAGTCTTCTGTCATTTTGGAGTTATCTGTTGTGGTCAGTTTTTGCATTTGCGCTGCCTTTGGAATTCCCAAACAGTCATTGCAATGGCGGCATGAGGTGGCCTCTGCCGACTTGAAGAAGATAGGCAAAGCCTGCTGATGATAAAACCGGGAGGTTTTTGAAACAGCTGTACAGTCGACCATCCTCCTTTGTTGTGTGTGTCTTGCTTTAAAAGTTATGAACAAACATAAATTTAGAATATATCGAATAATAGTCGACTTCATTTCTGTCAGAAATTAAACAGCTGTTCGCTTTCGCTTACGCTCTCTGAGTGCATTTGGGAATATGTCCGCCCCACTCTAATCACTGTGATATCCTATGCGGACAAAAAGAATCGCAGTGTGGACTATCGCTTGACACCGCACTCATTGCTCCATGACTTATTGACCTGGAGCCTGCTAAAACGTTAGATGATCCAATATCGAATATTATATTATCAAGCCTTTAAACTTTTGTTTTTTTTTTTTTCAATTTACGTACATGTTTTCGGAGCAAAATTATTCCTAAGCCCCGGTTCGAACCCTTATTTAGGTTCAGTGACCTTGTAAACCCGACACCAAAAAGATTCGCGGGTTCGAACCGCCGAATGTTTGTGGATTAGCCAGGGGGCAGCTCTCCCGCACAAATTGTGTTGGAAGAGAGCAAAGATTAGGATGCAAAAAGCAAACACCACTGTCTCAGTTGCCTAAGAAAAGATTTGCTAGCGATTTAGCGAAAGCGAAGACAGATTGTACACCGATAAAAAAATGATATTGTTTCAAATCAATTGTACTCCGATATAAAATAAAACATCAAATTGATATGTTAAAGATATAAAATCCACATTTTTATACCCTGTACCCATTAAAAATCCGACCGGATCGGATGACTACTTCTTGTAGCTGCCATACAAATGTTCGTTCGAAAAATGGGTTTTAGTGTGAAAAACTGGTTTGTTCTTAATATTATCGCTCTCAAACATGGGTATTATGTCATGTTTTTAAGCTGATCTGCGAAGTTTGGTCGACGTCGCTAACCATTGTGACAAGCTATTTCAAGTGTATCAAAACTTCGGTACAGACGAAGTTAGCTTTGCATTTCCCGTTTAACATATCTTTATAACATTATTAGAATCATTCAGAATGAGCACAACCACTACGATCTCCCACAAGGGAGCAACCCGCATGTAACCGAATGAGTAGCCTACTGCTCATCCTTGGTACCCATTCAAGCCCTAGACTTTGTTCAGGGAGTAACGACTGGGGTCCGCATGGTTGTCGGCCCTGTCCTCCAAATTCATGTGTTTTGTTGTTGTCGCGTTCAGACCTGCATTACCAACATCATAAGTGTCTCTCTTCTCTCTCTCCGATGTCTCTTGCAAACTCGCACGCAAGAACAAAGTTGCTTATGTGTACGGGTGAACGCTTTTCGCTATCCACGGCGACACGAGCTGAACTCATGCGGAGGCTTGTGGGAAGAGACCAAACATATTTTCATTCGCTCTCTGGTGTTGAATGCAATAGGATCGAGGCAGATTTGCGTAACAACGATCACTCACATAAACACAAACAAAAATCGGGTTTCTCTTTCTATTTCGCATTGTTGTTTTTGCTTAAAATATATTTGGTGTATTTTGAGTCAAGTTTGTACAAAAAGTTTATGTAACAAGGAGAAGTAATAACTTCCGACCTTATAAGGTATATATTTTTGATCAGCATCAACAGCCGAGTCGATAAAGCCATGTCGGTCTGTATCAATGCACAGATCTCAGATATGGTAAAAGGCAGAGGATTAACATGTAAGGGACATAGACTTCCTATACTTGCAGGCAGATCAAGTTTATTTTCAACATTTGCCACGCCCCCCTTCCGTTTCCGCAATTTGGAAAAAACTTCACATCTCCCTCAGTTTTGAAGATGGTTCGTACCTTCTAGAGATAGTTAGTAATAAGGACTATTTACCGATTTGCTAATGGTGAAGATTGACTGAACGTTGCTGAAGTTATGACCAAAAGTTAGATCCAAGATAAGATCAGTTTTGAAATGGTTTAGTTATAATAAAGTTATACAGGCCTGATTCCGCTTTCAATTTCGATCAAATCATGCGCAATTGAAATCGTGTTTTTTTTAACTTTTTAACTTCAAAATCACAATTACCTTCAATCGATCCTTTGGATGGGAAAAAGATTCGACCGAATTTTTAAATCGTTTCTTAGAAATCACAACTCTTTACGATTAATCGGATTCGGAAACGGGAACAGGCCTGATAAAAATAATATTACGTGCTAAATACAAAGAATTGAATTCGATCGAAACGACGACGACGGAAAAAGCTTCCATAAATATCTATAGGTGGCTACAACTATTGCGTGAGAAAATTGATCGGGGATGCCACAATGGTTACAGTAGTGGCGTCATCTATTTGTCAGTTTTGAAAATTAAAAGAAGAGAAAAAGATGACAGTTACGGAGTATAGTTCAGTTGGACTTGACCGACTCTCTTACTCCGTACCGTGCTTAAGCGATGGACAGTCTTAGATACCTTTCCAAATTTGGTTTGTCTATCGTCTTTTCCAAAAAGAGAGTCAAGATGCAATCTTTTACCTTTATATAAATGCTAAATTCGTGTTCAATTTAATTGAATTTAAATGAAAAATAAACAGAACTGTACTAATTTTGTGGCCACCATTGTACACACACTTACTCATATGATGGAAATGCATTTCTTAAACAGTCATGGTTTCTACCCCAGAGCCTCAGATGGTAGTACAACTTTCTACTAAAATTAAGGCAAATAGTTGCATATACCAATACTCAATAGAATGTGCGATCTGGCCAATGTCTGTGAAATGTGTGTTGTTTTTGGTTGTTTCATTTGATTATTTCTTCCCCAGTCCCCAACACATAATGATATTGAATAGGACATATATGAGTCCCCCCCCCTCCTGTGTATTTGGTGTAAGCGAAACAGTTTCAAACCATATGAATAAGCGTAGTTGCTTCATACTTATGATATTTCTTCTTGATGTGTTAATGTGACAAAAACCAAAATAACCAGAAACAAAAGCAAGTAATTAAGGATCAAGGGGAGGAGTTTACAATTAGAAATCTCATCGGCAGCAGCTGGCAGTTGGACGAAAGTTGCGACGCAGCGATTGCTGGTACAGCGCGGTATGTTGCATCCACTAAAAACGATAACTAAGTGAAATATACTTATATATTATACATATACAAGTAGATATTTACGATATATAAACTATATACTTTATATCAGTAATCACACAGACACACATACACACACACACACACCAAAAGCTGAGGGCCTGGGCGTTTGTTTGTGTGTGTTGGTGTTTAACCTTTTTGATAATTGGAAATTGCATAATTAGTTTATACAAAATTGCATTCAAAATAAGGCTGATTTATTTGACACTCACACACACACACATGCACACACGCACACACATATCAGCCAGGCCAAAGCAGCAAAACAATTGTAATTCCATTTTGAATTAAGCGAAAGACTTAAGCATGATTTAGTATTTAGCTTGCGTACCATTTCCATCACCTCTCCTCACATCCATCATCGACCGACGACCGAAGACCGAAGAAGGGGCATCGCAGAGCAGGGACTGCTGTACCACCACTGCCAACCCACTCGCACCCTGGAACTCTCCCCCCTCCACCTCCACCTCCACCCACCACCCGCCACAAGTAAGAAAGCAATAAGCTGATTAAACAATCAAATCATCATCGCACCCACACTCACCCCACACAAAACTGACTGATACTTCAAACCAAAACTTACAATTATTAAAGAGATTAATCAAGCCAAGCGAGAGTGGCTGCGCAGCTTTTAATTAAGTGACAAACGTAACATAATTTCAATAATAGTTTTTAAATAAGTTTTTCTACCCAAGAGTTGTTGTAACTTTTTTACGATTTAAATTTTATGATAATTGGCAAAATAACATTTTTTGTAACCAAAAATCGCACGCGCGTTCAGTGCGGGGCATAGCTTTTTGGCATAATATCTACAATAAATTGTATTCAATTATTTTTTGCGTAAATTGGCAACGCGCTTAGAGAACCACAAGATGTCTTCAAAATTCTTTCAAAAGACTATAAAGCTGGACAGCAAAAGTAAATAAGATTTAAACAGTACTGAGCGTGCGTCAAAAGTCTTGATAAATTAAATATGTGTAACAATAATCATTTACATTTAGTTTACAAAACACGAGGAGTCTGTTTGTAAGATTTAGGCATATGAAACAACTTGGATACAAGTTGAATCGATGTTATCTACCCCCTGACATCTCTTACACAGATACGCACACACACACACACACACATCGCCAGCATAAATATAAGAGTTAGTCCGAGAAGAACTCAAGCTTATAAAGAGAGTGCCAGAAAATTTACTACGATTATTAACAGATTACGAAGTGATAAGACGCAGATGGTCTTCTTTTTCTTTTAAAGTTCCCTTGTCCAAACTTTTGGGTTAAGAATTGTTGTAATAAATTTGCTCAGAAAGCAAAGTAGTTTAGTGGGAGAGAAACATACGAAAGCTACATCAACGAATTCCATGGCTCGCAAGCCCCTGTTGTATTTCGAAGAAGTTACAAGAGTGTTGGTGTACTCGATCATCTTAACACTTGGAAAAGTATGAAATTTCGTAAGATAGTGGTTGCTATTTCATAGAATCTTCTAGAGATTTCAAAAGTGCAAGGCTATGACTTGAAACCTAGCGTTTAATGATTTGAAAAACCTCTCTCTTTAGGATACCAAAAAAGCCGCTTCCATTTATTTAAAGCTCAATTACTTCGCTATGCATCATCTCAGAGCAGAAAAACAACAAATTTAACAACTTTATGTTGTAGCGAATCTAGGATCTGACTCCGGGAACTAGATCCTTGAAACCGGATTTGGTTATTAGGGCAGCGTTACAGAGTTATCGATCAACGATGGCAGGATAGTTCGTTTGGTTTAGCAATTTATATCGCTCTCTCTAGTTTTTCAGGACGGCAAGCAGACACGTTTTCTAAACTAATTGTCCAACTAATAAGCTGAAAAATAAACGAAAAAAAAACTTAGTCTGGCAAAAAAGGCTAATCCTTCAAAAATTTTTAAAAAATATATACAGGGTGCCCCATATTCGACGGACCCATGTTTTTTTTAAAAAATCAAAGAAAAAAAATAAATTTTTGGCGGTTGGAATCCTTGAGCATTTTTCTATTCCAAGTTTTTTAACGTAAACTTGACTTCAAAATAATATCTCACAATTGGCGTTTTTTATTTTCGGCGAAAATCGGCTAATCCTTCACGCCAACTTTTTATCAAGAACTACTTCTACGGTCTTGGCTTGTCAACGTAAACCTTTGACTTCAATATCCCCGCAGAAGAAGTCAGCGACCTGAACGTCGGATATCAAATTCGTTTTGTAAAACGTGCTGCGGTGCGTCAGCTGAAACCAGAACTGCCTCATACGCTTTCGACGAATAATTGGCATCACAAAATTGGTCTATCATGTCGCGATAACGCTTCTTGTTTTTGGTAAAAGCAAGGCCATTTTCATTTTGGAAGAAAACGGCCCAATGACCGTTTTCGCACTAACGCCGCACCAAACTGTGACTTTTTCGTCATGAAGAGGCACTTCTTGAATCTCCTGAGGATTTTCAGTGGCGTAAATACGGCAATTTTGCTTATTTACGGTCCCATTTCACACATTTCGGTCACATTTTTCAATTTTTTAAAAGCACGTTGAGTTTTCACAATTGACTTGTTCTGTTGAATGTAAATTTCAACTATTTCAGAGCGCTCGCGTGGCGTGTATTGTTCCATGGTAAAAATCTGCTTGGACTGACGCTTCAAACGCGGTATGTCATTAAGCGATCTGACATCTCTGTCAAAAGTTATGGCGTTGCCAGATGGGTCCGTCGAGTATGGGCAACCCTGTACGTAAAAGCCGCATCTTTCCCAAACATTATGCCATTGAGGAAGTTATAGTCCAGGGTTCCCCAAGCAGAGAGCGCGAAAACGTGACTGTGTCCTCTTTAACACACAATGAAGGTTGACTTCGGCAAGCATTCATGCCCCCGTGGCTATCGTTGGGGAACTCTGTTATATTCATTTTTGTCATGTGATCTCAAAAATATTTTTGCCAAAAATTTCTTATAAATTTTATTTTTGGTTCTTAATTTCCCCAAACATCTTTGTGAGCTATTGAATAAAATTTTAGGACCCAGAAAAGAACGCTTTGGTTTTAAAGCGTATAGAAAAAGATATAAAAAAGACTTTTAATGACTTCGTCTTGGTGTTCCCGGGATACTGATTTCAAATTATTTATCGGTAGAGATGGCGCAGGCTATAATACAGTCGTGCGTGCTTCAAACTTTTTAAGTTATTCATAAAATAGATTTGACATTCGTAGCCGAAAAGCTTGTTAAAAGCAGCCCACCTTCCGTCCAATCGAACGTGAATTGGTTAACTTGTTTTTTTTTCTGGCATTTTCTAAATCAGCTTGGGTACTACTCTAGGATCACCTCACTTATCTCTATCTAATGAACATTTTAGTGTATGTAACTAGTTGGTAAACTATTCGTATGGAACCCATATATTATTGTTGTTGTGTCTTCATACCGTGAACCTTTTACAAATCGTCACACATATATCTGAAAATATTAATATATAAAAAGAAAATTAAGCAGCATTCTGTTATGTTTATGGATACTCCCCCATGATTTGTTTAACAAACATTGACATTGTTGATTATTTTGCTGTTACCAATTACAATTCTCGGTTTTGCTTTAACTAACCAAACTAGTCGAACTGGTTGTCATCTTCATAGTTAGAGTAAAGCATTATTGAACACCATCTAACAAGGTACAAAAAGAGAGGCACACAGTGAGGTGTCGGTGGCATCTCCTCTTGATACATGAGAGGAGCATGGTGCATCCACTGGTTTAAAGGCCTGGAGCAGGTGAAAAAGATAAAATACACACACAGAAAACACAAAATGCGTTAACAATTGCAACAGTTATATTTAATGTATTTGAGTTTTGAAAGCGAAATTATCAATAAAAGTAAAACCCATGCAAATAACCAGCAACTAAGTGTCGTGTAAATTTCATGTTTTACTTACAACTAAATATAAACAAAAGTTATACATACATATATATACAATATATATAGATATATATTACCATATGCATACACACTTACATATAATCTAACCGAAATTATGATAAAAGATCGATGCGAGGATACTTAACCTAAACGTGCGCAACTGTGTGAAGCCATTAAACTTAAATATCCATTCAATTGTCTCAATGTGAAATATTTGATTCTAAACCAAATAAATGCTAATCACCCAACATGGACCCAACCAAATCTCCCCTACTTCAATATACTTGCATACATATATATACAATATATATACATACACAGCTGAGAGCAGAACGAGTGTTTACAATTTGCTAATTAAACATAGGTGAGAATCGTGTACCTACAGAGAAGAATGTGCATACCCATTTGTATGTATGTACGAACTATATTTTTTGCATGGCAGAAACCGAAAACAGAAACTAAATGCAGAACTTTTAAAGCAAACAAAACGAGAAACATTTTTAAAATGAACAACCGAACAAAAGAACAAATCAAATTCTAGACAACCCCAAAAACAGGCAAAACCACAAGTTTCGAATGCAAAACAAACTACAAATGTGACATATAAATCATATATATATATATATAGAAAAAATATGTATATTTTGCGTCTTTATATACAAGCAACCGCATATTTGTATACTCACAGGGTACACACACACACACACAGAGACAAGTACTAAACGGCTATAATTTAGTTCCGATTCAGATACCTCGGTTGGCTTTTTATGCTTCGTCCATCATTCAAACTCATTAGTCAAAACCCCTTAAAGCTGCACATTTTGTACCAGATAAGTATGTGTCTACATATTACTGTAAGCATCTAGCATCAACCCATCAACACCAACACACACATCTTCATGAGGAAGACACCCACACACACACACACACATTTGTTTGAAGCGAATACAACTTGAACTCAAACTCCTTTAAAACTCATTTCAATGAATGAATTTAATTTTAAACAATAAAACACAGCAAAATTGCAAAAAAAAAAAAAACATAAACAAACTACTTATATACCAACTAAGCAAAAACGAAATGAATATTCTATAATAAAAACTCAAAAGCAAAATGATACTTTCAAAACTAAACAAAAATATTGGTTTCCATGGGAAATGATGGGCAAACGATGGGGAATGGCTAAGAACTAATACTCATTTCTAGGGCAAGTACTAAGTTCAATCTGCCCGAAGTTCCTTGCCTTACGAATATCTGTTACAACGGAAAACAGACATGCGAAGTAACAAGAAATTTCACGCCAAAATTGAGAAATGAAGATAACATTTGTAGATTCCATGGAAATAGGCTATGGGCCTCGTTATACATTGAACAATTGAATTATTATTGACGACACTCAATGTCACGTCGCCCTTCTTGCATTTAACAAAAGTTTGCCCTTGCATTTAAAAAATACCACACAACAATATTACAACATGATGTTTTAGACGTCTCCGCCACGGTAACGCGTGTAAGGCAAGGCCTCTAAGATATTACTTGTATTGAATCTGCTAAAGGCACAATCCAATATTTGTTGTGTAATTCTCAAGTTCTAATTCAACGCAATCGCTATTTATATACGGGCAACAGAAATTTGCACACGTTTCGTGTAGATTTTCAACACGCTGCATTAAGATTTTGTAAATCCAAACGTTCATTTAGAAATCCCACACGCCACGTGTGGCAACCAGTTTGCTAAACGAAAAATATAAGAATTCAGTACTGATGTAGAGCTACATTTTTCGTTTAGAATTTCCACACGCACGTGTAGGATTTCAATATCCAAACGTCAATGTAGAAAACCTAAACGTCCGTGTGGTAATCAGATTGCTGCATGAAAAATGTAGAATTATATTAAGGGAAACAAGCTGATTTTCAAATGTCGTGTAGACTTTGCTTTTGCCCACGTAGCATTTAACTTTTCTACATTTGCATTCGGATTTTTAATTCCTACACGCCGCGTGTAACTTTTCCCCACGTCCGTGTGGCTTTTTGAATTCTACACGAAGCGTGTGCAATTTAACACGGAGAAATACGTTGCGTTTAGGTTTGACGTTTCTACACGCGCCGTGTAGCCAATTTTGTTTTCTCTGTGTGCCCTTGCTTAACAAAAAGACCAACAACAATATTACAACATATGTTATTTGCTAGAGTGAGAATCAAAATCAATAGTCTGCTATCTTTTGACTCTCAAAGCCAAGCAGTTTTCACATTATTCAATGGTAGCATGTTGAAAAGTAAAGGGTGATTTTAATACGGCTTACTCACTGAAGCACATTTTAAATTTCGTCATCACTGAAAATCAGGGCTTAATCCCGAAACGAATTTCGGTTCCGGTACCGGTACGTCCAATTAATTTCGGTTTTCTGTTTCCATACGGTTCCCGCACTTCTATTTCGGTATACCGGTACGTACCGATATAAGTAATACCTTTTTATACCCGTTACTCGTAGAGTAAAAAGGGTATACTAAAGTCGTGCAAATGTATGTAATAGGCAGAAGAAAACAAAACCATATAAAGTATATATATTCTTGATCAGCATCAACAGCCAAGTCGATATAGCCTTGTCCGTCTGTCCGTCCGTCCGTCCGTCCGTCTGTCTGTATGAACACCTAGATCTCAGAGACTAGAAGAGCCAAATTTGACCAAATTTGACATGTAGACTCCTATTGTCTGCACGCAGATCAAATTTGTTTCAAATTTTTGCCACGCCCACCCCCGCCCCCACAATAGAAAATGTTGAATAACTTCCACATTCATTTGAATTCCACATCAAATTTGAAACTTATATTTATATTCACAATAACTACAATCGCTGAAACTTTCATTAAGATCGGATATAAAATAGCCAAGTTAGAAAATGTTGCATACTTTTTCTCGTACGATCGTTCCCACTTAACACTTCCCGTTTTAATACTGAAAATAACACAGGAACTCTAAATCATTTTACCCCTTTTTACACGATTTCATGTTATTTATCATTTTAATCATTTTGCTATTTTTACGTAGTTATGTAATTATATAATTGCATTCAATGAGGTTGAGTCCATGCTACTTCTTACCGGATTCATTATAAATTTTACGCCAGAAAATAGGCGTTCCACGCTTACTTGCGTAGCTGGAACAGAAACAACGACTATTGAAATCTCATTCAATTCTGGGAACTTTGTGGAGGATTCTGACCACCAGTTAAGAATGTTTTCATGGTTTCGAAAACGTTTAATGTGTTATTATTACCAACAATCTTTTCCTGCAAAATCACATATGCCTCCACTACGTCGGCGCATTCAGATGAACCAGAATTTAAACTGCCTTTAAGCAGTGATTTATCAGCAAACGACTTTCGGCTTTTAGTTTAGTTGTGGACACCTTCGCTGATTCTGATTAACATGATTAATATGCGGACACTTTCGCGAACTGAGTCCCACACTTAACGCCAGCAAATATTTTGGCATCCTGTAGGTTGAGCTTCAGCGCGTGGGGCAATCGATGGGTGCTTAAATGTAATGACTCCTAAAAAGTGGCAAGAAAATCTGCCATCGTGTAAAGGTCGTGTTATAATTGCTTTTTTGCCTTATAAACGTCTGACTAAAACTATGATGCGCTCTGCAATTTAAAAAAACCCGAAACTGTACCGCCACCATCGTTTCGGTTTCGATCCGGTTATATCGGTTCCAATAATAACGGTAAACGGTTTTCGGTTCCCAAAAAAATTTGTTTCGATTCCGGTTCCGGTTCTGGTAGCGATTTGAAACGGTTTATTTCGGTTAACGGTTCCGTATTATGCCCTGCTGAAAATGCATGTTCTTGTCCTGAAGAGAAAGCAAATGTAAATATATGATATATGAAGTCTGTGGCAAGAATAACAGCATAACTCGAGCTATGTCAAAATTGAGGTTTTGATCAGGGACCGTAATCATTATAAGTTTTATTTTAAAAATCTCGAAATAATGATTATAAAATGATTTTTACGATTTTCTTCAAAACTAATGATTATTTTTGAGTAACTAATTAAACTTACCTAATAATAATTATTTCTGATCAAAAAAATAAAACTCAAGAATAATGATTAAAAATATTTTATTTTTTCCAACTTAAAATTACAGCTTCTGTGTTAAACTTTTCGCGGACGGGATTAAATATTCTTGATCTATGATTAAATACCTTTCATATGATACACCACATGTCCTTCAAGGACGTCCTTTAACAACGTATCGCATCTTGATTAAAAGCCTTCAATCGGTTCTGTTCAGTAAGCTGGCACCACTTGGCACACACCAAGCTTGGCAATGTTCAAAACGCCCGAGACGCGGCCGCCCGCTCCTGCGCTGTCATTGTCCATGCTTCTGCGCCATATTGCAGTACTGGGATGATAAGCGACTTGTATAGGGCTTATTTGTTCTTCGCTTGAGGTCTCTGCTCTTGAGCTTCCTACTTAGCCCGTAGTAGCTTCGGTTTGCAAGAGCGATTTTTCATCGGATTTCAAGACTGCTGGTTATCGTCGTTCCGAGGTAAACAAAATCCTCTACAACTTTAAAGTGGCATTCTCCCATTGTAACAGATTGTCCAAGACGCAAGGACTTTTTGTCCGCGAATACTAGGTATTTCGTGTTGTCCTCATTTACCGCTAAGCCCATTAGTTCAGACTGCCTCTCAATCTCTGAAATGCTTACCGCCCGTTCAATTTTGTCGATAATGTCAATATCATCGGCATATGCGAGTAGCATTAGATCTTTTTTGAATAAAGGCGCCCGTTCTGTTGGCTGTGGGCACCGGCGATTATATATTCCATCAGTAGATTGAAGAAGTCACACGATAAGGTATCGCCCTGCCCAAAACCTCTTTTGGTATCAAATGGTTCGGGAAGGTTCTTTCCTATTTTGACGGAGCTTTGCTTACTTCTCAACGTCATCAAGCAAAGTCGAACGTATTTTGCTGGTATATCAAAGGTAGACAGGGCTTCAAAACACCTTGACCTTATCGGCGTGTCGAAGGTTGATTTGAAATCAACAAAAAGTTGGTGTGTTTTGATGCCTTCTCCCGGATTTGTCGTAGTGTGAATATCTGGTCTGTGGTGGATTTACCAGGTCTAAAGCCACACTGATAAGGTCCAATCAGTGTGTTAATAAGCGGCTTTAGACGTTTACAAATAATACGCGACAGAACCTTATATGCAATGGGAAGGAGACTGATCCCGCGGTAGTTGGCGCAAACTGCAGGGTCTTCTTTTTTTAAGATTGGGCATAGAATATTAAAAAAATTAATAAAAAAAAAAATTAACTGAAAGTGAGTACTAAGAACGGTTTTTGAAAATTCTGTCGGGAAATGTGGAAAATGCGGGGAAAAAAGGTATGGAAACTTTTTGTTTTTCATCCGATCAAGTTCAAACTTATTTTCAAAAATATAAAATAAATTCAATAATTACTCCCGCATACCAATCTTTGGGAAAATTTACCCCCGGGTGGAAAAGTGGGTGGTCAAGGTTGCCAACCATTAGCTCCACCTATCCCCTCGAAAGGCGCTCTTTACAGTTATAGCAGAGAGTAAAGAGTGCACGCAAAAAGCAAAACACAGAGGAGCATAAATTGAAGAGACACGATTTCTGTGTGCGTGAGAGCAAGTAGCGATCAGGAGCGTTAGGAATTGCTTTGTAGGCGTTCTTATTTGGGAGTAATCATAAACACAATGAATCAAGGCAGAGGTGGACGTCTTCTTCGTTGCCAAGGCACCCAAAGAAACACAGTTCAAATAAAAAAATGTACAACAACTCAAAAAACAACAATCACAACTTAAATCGAAGCAAATAAAAATTGAAAAACTGCAACACCAAGTTAAAAAACAACAACAAGAAATTAATAAAATAAAAAACCCATATAAATATAAAAACAATCTATATTTATAAAAGAGTTCAACCTGACTGACTGACTGACTGGGACCGTCGCACAGCCGAAACAATAAGAGATAGGAAGATGAGATTTTCACAGCAGTTTTTGTCTTATGCTGAAAGTGAGTACTAAGAACGAATTTTGGAAAATTCTGTCGGGAAATGTGGGAAATTCAAGGAAAACTGTTGTATAAAACTTTTTGTTTTTCATCCGATCAAGTTCAAACTCATTTTCAAAGATCTGTATGAAAATTCAACAATAACTGTAATTATTTTTAGGAAAATCCTACCTGGAAAAGTCGGAAAAGTGTTTGAAAAGTTCGTATTGTAAAATTTATTTTTCATCCGATTGACTTGAAACTTGGTTTGTAATAAAGTACGCAAAATATTCGACACGTGTTTTCCCCAATTTTTGGAAAACTCCACACCGTGGAAAATGGCCGGAAAAATTCTGCATGAAAAAAATATTTTTCACCTGATCGACTTGAATCTTGGTTTGTTAGAATAGTAAATGAAATAAATTGAGATGTGATTTTCGATGTTGAAAAATTGGACCAAAACCCGGAAAATTGCGCGGGCGGAGATGTGGGTGGGATTTGGGGGGGTGTGGTGGAAAGTGATGGGATGTAGGGGGATGTTGGGGGGATGGGCGGTAAGTGGGAGGGATGTGAAGGGGAAGTTTGTAGGAAGTGAGTGGGAATCTGTAGAGTGGGAGGGATGGGGGGGGGATGTGAGCGGGAAGTGGGTGGGGTTGGTGGAAGTGGATGGGATGTGGGAGGAAAGTGGGTGGGATGTGGGTGGGAAACGTGGAAGTTTGAAAGAGGTGAGTGGGGGAATGGGTGGAATGGGATGGGGGTGGTAAGAACGCAGCAGCAAAAGCCGTAACGGTGAAAAAGCAAAGAAGTAAAACGTTGACTTCAAGCCTATGTATGTATGATTCGATTTCGGGGCTTTACAGAGAAAACAAATTTAGAGAATATTTTTAAATTTGGTAAATATTTGGCTCTTACGATTGACTTCAAACTGATTCTGACAATTGGTTCTACACTGTTAAAGGCGCAACGAAGCGCGACGGGCTTTTAAGCTAGTATTATATATGTATCGAAGTCGCTGCTGCAGAGGGCTCTTGTATACACAGAAAATATGAACGTGCCGGACTCTGGTCTAGTGCCACTTTTTATACACTTGAAAAGTGTATTATAATTTTGCCCAGAAGTTTGCAACGCATAGAAGGAATCATCTCCGACAACATAAAGTATATATATTCTTGATCAGCATGACGAGCTGAGTCGATTAAGCTTTGTCCGTCCGTCTGTTCGTCCGTCCGTCTGTCCGTCTGTTTGTTTCTACGCGAACTAGTCCCTCAGTTTTTGAGCTATCGAGCTGAAACTTTGCACAGAGTCTTCTTTTTACTGCACGCTGCTAATATGTCGGAACCGACCGGATCGGATGACTACTTCTTGCAGCTGCCATACAAATGTTCGTTCGGAAAATGGGTTTTAGTAAGAAAAACTGTTTTCTTCTCAATATTACTGCTCTCAAACACGGTCATGGGTAATATGTAATGTTTTTAAGCTGATCTGCGAAG
This sequence comes from Lordiphosa stackelbergi, assembly GCA_018904235.1. NCBI lineage: Eukaryota > Metazoa > Arthropoda > Insecta > Diptera > Drosophilidae > Lordiphosa > Lordiphosa stackelbergi. Next base: position 295,908 of record JAEIFU010000021.1, read on the forward strand.
TTTGGCCGAAGTCGCTAACCGTTGAGCCAAGCTATTTCAAGTGTATCTAAACTTCGGTACAGACGAAGTTAGCTTTGCCTTTCTCGTTTTTTTAAAAATTTGGTTTCTGTCGAACAGTGTAAATGAATTTAAATGAATTTTATTATGTTGATCTGTCGAACAGTGTAATACTTCTTTAAATGAATTTTATTATGATGATCTGTTAATAAAAGAAATTTTTAATGTTGTTTGGTTATAAAAATGAATTATGTTATGTGAAACACACACAATATTTAAAATGTAGGTTGGAATGTTTTACATTTACTTTTAATAAACTGGATTGAAACCGTCAATCGATCGCCGCACTTTCAGCCTTTGCTGTCTAACCTACTTTTTTAGGTAATTTTAACCTTAATAAAAGGTAAAAAAATGCCTAAATTTAAAAATTCTTTTTCTAAAAATTTGAGGTCAAATATTCCTTCCTATTTTAACAATTTATATCCACCAAGATTATAAAACACTTTCTCTGGGACTCGAACTTGGGTCCTCCGGCATCTGGCGTCCTGGCGCTATCCGCCAAGGTCGATACGCTCGACAAAGGTTGTGGAAATTTGATTTTAAGTCATTTTTTTATGGTGTAGCTAACTAATCCAGGCACTGCCTGTCTTGGTTTCTTCTAAGCCTTTCGATGTCATTCCCAATTAACATAGCAAGTCAGTTGGGTACCCATTTAAGTTTGCCAAATAACTAGAGAAAGATTTATCCTTATCTTAAAGCTATTGTTGCGTACATCGAGCTATTGCCAAACAAAGAATCCACAGGTATGAAGAACAGCTCGAGGAAAACAAACGGAACACAACTTTGTTATCCGTTGCCAGGCAAGCGACGAAATGTCAAAGCAAAAACTGTTTGATCAATAAACACATTTCCGATTCAAACGTCACCGAACGCATTTTATTTGTATTTTTAATTGCCAGAGAAGAGCATAAACATGGAGGATCGCAAAAGCCTGCTAAAGAAATTTAACATACCCCTAGCCCATTTGGACTTTGCCTATGTGGAGCAATGTCAAAATGCTCGCGAAATGGAAAAAATCGTACAAATTCTGCGTTCCGGTGAGGAAGGCTTTTATCCGGATCTGACGCGCTGTGCCGAGGAGAAGCTAAAACTACTGAAACCAGACAGTAAATTGTTTCGTTATGAGGAGCCCATACAACGCAGCGATGTACTGGACCAAAAAGAATTGAAGCCAATACTTGTAATTTTGTACAACGAGTTAGAGAAATAAGAATACATCAAAACCTTTCATCTCCCTACAGGACTGGACGCACGACATCAAGACCACAGATATTGCTCTTAATGAGCTGAAGCAGGACATGCGCACTTCGAACGCAAATTTACCGCCCATGCGTGCAGCTGCCAAAATAGAGCCTGATAAGCAGCAGGAGAAGTCACAAAAATCCAACACAGCCAAGCCGGCCCCAGCACAAGCAGCTAAGTCTCAAACTACTAACGAACAGCGTATCAAGTCCACGGACTATAATAAATGGGACAAATACGATCCGGATGTGGAGATTTTGCGCATGGATCTGGAGGATGAACGCTCCAAAGAGCAAGAACAGAAAATGAATCGCAAGAATGAAGCTCCAGTATCAAAGGAAGTGGAGCTCAGCAATAAACAGGCGGAGCGCGATCGTCTTAAGGAGCGCCTAGATGCACAGCTTAAGCAGCTAAGCCACATGGAAAGAGAGAAATTTGCTGAAAAGTAGGATTAACTGAACGATATGCATGATATTATTTATTTATTAACATTTTCTGTGCAGGCATCGACTATGTGGCAATGAGTATTTCAAGGCCAAGGAGTACACCAGTGCCATAGAGGAATACACTCGGGCCATAATCTTTGATCCAGAGCATGCAGCACGCGCCTACAATAATCGTGCCATTTCACGTAAGTGTTTATCTTTAGAAACAGGAAAGATTGCTGAATGGAGATACTCTTTGAATTGATCGATTAGTTTTAAGGAAATGTTCAGTCCATGTGAAGGAGGAGATAGCTTATGATCTCAGAGTTGGGACTAGAGCTCGAAATGTATGGAACGTAGAATCTTTAGAATTTAGTAGGTAAAATTTGCATTGGTTTGATCGCTCAAAAAAATATATTTTCTAGATTTTAGAAAATTGCCATAAAATAATTTTTTTCTTAATTGTAGAAAAATTACTTGTTTATAGACATTTTTTCTTAAATTTAGAAAATGAAAAATAAGATTTTCTAGAAATTAATTTCTTAAATTTAGAAGCTTATTTTATTTTTCTTAAATTTAGGATAATTTTTCTAGATATTTTCCTAAAATCTTTCTTAAATTTAGGGCAGATTTGCCCTTGAATTAAGAAAAACAAATGCACAGCACGATTTCTTAAAATAGGGCGAAAGCCATTAAAGTGAGTAAAACGCCCTTATTTTAAGAAAAACGGGTTTCTTAAATTTAGAAAAATTGGTTTAGAAATTCACCCTAAAATTTGGAAAGATTAATCTAGAAATTCGCCCTGAAATTTAGAAAAATATAAAAAAGAGAGAAGTGAGAACAAGAGAGGAGACAAAAAAAACGAACGCTTCTTCCTCATTGTTTTTGCAGTTTGACGAAGCCGTCTATGTGATGGCATTTGCTTACACACACTAATGTCCATTCGCAATGCCTGAAGATAGTAGATATATTTCACTGATGTAGTATTGAGCAAGTTTTGTTTTGTCTTGACATGCGTTACACCATGTAGAAATCAATTAAAGGATTTTATAAAATAGAAAACACCTCAAATAAAAAAAACATTAAAAAAGAACCATTTAATGAGAAAAAGAATGTTCTTACGGGGATTGGATCCCAGTCCATGACATTTTCTAATGTCTTATCCGACCACGACTTTTGCTTATTATTGAGTGTCAAATTGAGTATATAAGCTCCAAATACGCCACACAAATTCTTAGGTATGATTTTTACTCAAGGGTTTGCAAAAAAACATTAAAAAAACATTAAAAAAATATATATAAAATGAGAAGAAAAGTATGCTGCTACTGGGACTTGATTCATGACCTCTACGTTTGCTAAGCGAATGTCATGTCAATTTAACCAACTGTGTACATTATTAACTATGGTTATGTTCCTACGTTTTCCAAGCTAATAGTCAGTGGGCTAAGGCGTCGTCCGAGTGTTCAGTATTTGAGAGAGGTCCCGAGTTCAAGTCCCAGTAAAGTAAGTAGAAAAATTGTTAATGCGCTTATTTCTAAATTAATTACTTATATAACATTGTCAAAAAAATTTTTTGTCTTTGCAGAGCGTAGTTCTAGTTGTATTCGTCGCATTTGTTCACGGCTTTTTGGAAGCTCTTTTCACGCGCTAACACGTGTTAGATTTATTGTTGTTTGTTTTTAGTCGTTCGTGAGTTATAGCGTCGCAAACATGGAGCAAAATAAAGAGAAAATACGGCATATTTTACAGTACTACTACGATAAAGGCAAAAAAATGCATCTCATGCTGCCAATAAAATTTGTGCAGCTTATGGACCCGATACAGTTTCCATTTCCACCGCACAACGATGGTTTCAACGTTTTCGTTCTGGTGCAGAGGTGATCGAAGATGCGCCACGGTCCGGAAGGCCTGTCGTCGAAAATTGCGATAAAATCGCTGAATTGATCGAAAGAGACCGGCATAGTAGCAGCCGTAGCATCGGCCAAGAGCTGGGCATGAGTCATCAAACCGTTATAAACCATTTGAAGAAGCTTGAATTCAAAAAGAAGCTCGATGTATGGGTGCCACACGACTTGACGCAAAAAAACATTTTTGCCCGTATGGATGCATGCGAACCGCTTCTGAATCGCAACAAAATCGACCCGTTTTTGAAGCGGATGGTGACTGGCGATGAAAAGTGGGTCACTTACGACAACGTGAAGCGCAAACGGTCGGGGTCGAAAAGCGGTGAAGCTGCCCAGACGGTGGCCAAGCCTGGATTGACGGCCAGGAAGGTTCTTCTGTGTGTGTTGGGCGGGAGGGAACCATCCCATAAAACACGCTCACATGGCCAAACGCTCAACTCGGACCTGTACTGCCAACAACTGGACCGCTTGAATGCAGCACCATGCAGAAGAGGCCATCTTTGATCAACAGAGGCCAAATTGTCTTCCATCAGGACAACGCCAGGCCACACACATCTTTGGTGACGCGCCAGAAGCTCCGGGAGCTCGGATGGGAGGTTCTTTTGCATCCACCGTATAGTCCGGATCTCGCACCAAGTGATTACCACCTATTTCTGTCCATGGCGAACGAGCTTGGTAGTCGGAAGTTGGCCACAAGAGAGTCCTGTGAAAATTGGCTCTCCGAGTTTTTTGCCAATAGGGAAGGAGCTTCTATAAGAGGGGCATTATGAAGTTGGCATCTCGTTGGGAACTCGTCATCGAACAAAACGGAGCATATTTGACTTAAATCGCATTATTATAACCAATTTTATGAACAATTGAAAATTCAATAAAAATTTACCGCAAGACTTTTTGACAACCTTATATATAATATAGCTTAGAAAAGTGGGTTTTAAGGGGGGGGGGGGGGGTACAAAGCCAAAAACCGAAGGGTTTGGGGCGGGGGTGGTTTAAAAACACAAACAACCACACACGGGTTGGTTGTGGTGGTTCTACCCAACCCCCCTAAAACTCTCTTTAAGTCTTTACCGTCAGCCGCTTCCACTTCAGCCAACGCTGCCGTAACCGCTTTTGGGAATTTTAAATCGACCTAACAGCAAAATTGTCTAAGTTTTTTAGAAAAATTGGCCTGAAATCTAGAACACAATTTTCATTTTTTAGAACAGCATTTTCTTAAAATAAGGCGTGTCGCCTTGATCCCTTTTAGCGAATATAATATTTTTTTGTTTTTTGGGGTGTTTTTTTTGTAGGTATATATATATATTTTTATGTTATTTAATTTATTTATAGTTTTTAATTTGTGTGTGTTTAGGGCTGAATAGGAGCTGTCGGTCAATCGGTTTAAAGAAATTAAAAAAATTTCAAAATTCTTAATTTAGTTTAGATTGACATGAAGACGGGTAAAGAGGAAATGTAGATCGAACGGACCTAAAAATCCCGAAATTTAAAAAATTGTTTAATGAGTTTAGATTATCATGTACAGATGGCAATGATAAAATATCTTCGCATTTGAAAAATTTTTTCAAAATGTCAAATAGATTGTACAATCTTTTTTAGGGTTGAAATAAAAGAGAAAAATACAAAATAAAAAAAATGTTTCATATTTTTTTTTTTTAATTTTAAGTTAATTTTTTTAATTTTTTTGGTAGGTACTGTTACATGTTGAGTCAAACCTCGCCTACAGAAACGTTAAATAGAGTTAAGCAATGTATGAATCTAAAGGTTATTGAATTTCCAAATATAGCGTAAAACGTTATTAAATCAGGTAGGTAGTTTGAATGCAAAGAGCAAAAATATTTCAAAAAAATTTTTTTCTCGAGATCGATCGAAATTTCTTTTTTAATCATTTAGAAAAAATATTAAAAACTAGAACAAAATTATTTTTATTCATTCTTTTTAAGAATCGCACTTTTTCGAAGAAAATAAGGTATTGATAAAGAAAATCTATGGATGAACACCGAATTGATCAAAGATATCAATAGATCATAGCTGGGAAGAATATTGGCGTTTTGAACAAACCCATTGGTAAAATCTGCCAACTTTTCACCGAATTGGATTCGGTCCAGCTCACTGCAGGTGTTTTTATTTATAACTGTATTAAGAAACAGTTTCCCAAACCCAAAACTTCTTTGTTCGTTGAGCCAAACTAAGAAGAGCTTTAATTTTGATGCATACATGGCGCTTAAATTTTCCAACAAATACAAGGGTAACACATATTAGCAGGTGATCTTTGAAATTTTTAAACAACAAGGACCCTGACAAAAAAGTTAACGGCGACTTGAATATTTGTGAACATTTTTAGCTTTGCTCCACGAAAGTCAGGTGTAGGCCTACTTTCACTACTTCTTAAAAGAAATAAATATATGGACGCAGCTGTTCTGATATATATCAGAATGCTTTAAGATAAAGTTATATAAGCTAATCAAAGTATCGGTAATCGGTAATTTAAAAAAATTAGCCCTTTTTATACTCTGTACCGAAGGTACATAGAGTATATTAAGTTTGTGCAAAAGTAGTAGAACAGGGAGAAGGAATAATTTCCGACCCCATATAAAGTATATATATTCTTGATCAGCATCAACAGCCGAGTCGATATAGCCATGTCCGTCTCGTCCGTCTGTCCGTCCGTCTGTCCGTCCGTATGAACAAACAGATCTCAGAGATGGTAAGAGATAGAGGTTTGACATGTATGGGACAAATGCTCTATTGAATTTCGACGCGCTAGAATGGTCGTTTCGCCCACTGTGGGACGGACATGGCTATATCGACTCATCGACTCGGCTATTGATGCTGATCAAGAATATATATAATTTATTGGGTCGGAAATGATGCCTGTTCCTGATGATGCCTTTTCCTGTTATATAATTTTGCACAAACTTAATAGTCTGTGTACCTTTGGTACAGAGTATAAAACACTCACCTTTAAAAGCCCCTTATATTTAGTTTAATCAGATAATCAAATTAGGCAGATTTGCTCCAACATTGTTGTTTGTTATGCTACTGAACTGAATTTCGAATTTTACTTGTAAAAATAAATCCTTATAGGACAAACAAAATCGGGATTGATTTGGACCATTACTTCATATAGTTTCCATATAGCCAATCCGGCCAATTTGAACTTACTTTGTTGGTTTTTACGCTATTGAACTGAATTTTGGTTGGAGCATTTATTTCGAGCTCTTTAAGCAACTTATCGAATTTTGTTTAATTCGGCACGCTATTTCATACAGCTTCCATATAACTGATCTGTCCGATTTGTTCCAACTTTGTTCAATTCTACGCTATTAAGCTAAAATTCGGATTCATAGCTCAGCTAAGTTCGTAATTAGCATTAGGTATCGATTTGCCCGCCTCCACGACCAACACCGCATTTCATTCAACAAAGAGAGTGAGAGAAAGTATCTTAGAGATGAGCGCAGCAGGGATCTTCAAATTTGAACGCGAAAAAGGTGCGTGGTTTGATTCGGAGCTGGCATGCATCTCTAGATTAGGTTGTTGAAGGTTAATTTACTTTAAAAGTTTCGATTTCATTCCTGACTTCCTCTTCTTTAATTTCGTACTGTAGAAATGAAGCTGAAAAACTATACGGGCGCCATTGCTGACTGTGAGGCCTGCCTACATCTGGAACCTGATAATCTTAAGGCACTGCTGCGGCTGGCCGATGCCAATTATGCCCAAGGAAGACGTCGGGAAGTGGGTAGTCTATGGAATAAATATTAGTTGTCCACTCTAATCATATATCTGCCTACAGTCCCATGACGTATATCAACGCGTGCTGGCACTGGAGCCCCAGAATGCCATTGCTTTGAAGTCCCTGGAACAACTACGCTCACAGCTGGGTGAGGTGGCACCTGCTCATGCCACGCGTATGATTATCGAAGAGCTGAAGACAGACACAGAGCCAAAGTCCAAAACCAAGGCAGCTTCCAAGCCAGCTCCAGTCAAGGAATATGATCTGGCTGAGTTGGTGAAGCCGAATCGTGTGGTCAGTGCAGCCGAAGCATTGGGTAACAAGTTCAAAGGTTCAGCCAAACCGCTTGCGGAGAATATATCCACAACGCCCTCAATGCTGCTTATGCCCCAGGACATCAAAGTCAACAATCAGAACAGCAGCAACAACAAGTTGCTCATACAAGAGCTTTGAAATTGTGGTTTATGTATTTGGGGGTTTAATAAAAACTTTCGAATGTCAATCAGTTCTCCAGCAGCCTCTTAATATAACGACCCACCACCAGGAACGGGCGATGCTCGAACTCTTTCTTTGTCTCCATTGTGATTTCAATCTGATCTCCATTCAAGCGATTGATAAGGGTCACACAAATGTCACCAGCCTTGATTCCAATGTGTTGGGTCAACGAGGCAAACATGGTGGCCTCCATTTCAATGTTACGTATTCCCAGTTCGTGGCATTGTTTCAGGAATTCCATCTTTGTGGCATCATCATACCCACAAACAGCGCCATCCGTGCGACCCTGACCTAAGAAAAAATACAAATTAAAATTGTTTCCGGGAAGGTGCAAGTACTTGACGTACCTTCGTAGAAACACTCTGTGGACATTGTGTTGGCACTTATGGTCTGAAACGCATCGCCATCCTTTGCACCATATGCCAAAATGTCATCGATCACGCTCTGGGTAAACTGCGCCGGGCGCACCACACGCTTGCCCAGTATGGCCTGTGAAGAAGCTGATGAATACAATGTCTTAAGGAATCACAGCGGGTGGCCTCTCCACTTACAATCTCATGCTCGTTGCGCAGCAAGCCATTGTACGCATCCTTTGTTACCACCACAGTGCCCGGTGGAACACCTATTCCGCCACATGTGCCGATGCGCAGAAATACGGGATCCTGACACTTGGCATACTTAACTAGCTTCAACAGCTCGTGCAGCACCACGCTGAATGTGGAAGAGCCCACACCATGGCTGGCACAGAGAACCGGACCCACTTTATAGACGGCATAGCGGCCACCCTTCTGACAGAGATCGACGGGTTCGCTGGTATCCTCTAGGCCTAAGATTTTGCGCAAATACGAGGCCAGCTCCAGCATTCGCGAGCTGGTGCCGCCCATGCAAACTACCTGGGTTGTGGGTTGTTAAATTAGTATAGTTTTCATGGGAAGAAAGTCATCTAACTCTCACTCTAACATCCCCGAACTGCTGTTGAAGTTCACTGGTGTCTTTGGTATTGGGCACATTGATAGCCAGATGGTACAAGTAATCCGATGACATGCCATTCAGATGGCGGTTTTTCAATTCAATGCTGTAAATGAGAAATATTTATTATGTCCAGTTGAAGCATAAAATAATATTAGACTTACTTTTGCGACATCTTCTGATCAGTTAAGTCTTTCGAGCTCTGGCAAATATCTGGGAAAGTCAAAAAATGAAGTAAATTTGTATCGGCAAATACAGGAACTTGATTCCGTAATATTTTTACTGTCAAGTCATTTAAAAATTCACAAACGATTAGGGTAGCTCTCGCATGGAGTGGCAGCCGTTGGCCTCAGTATAAGTAAACGAAGATCGCTGATGATTTGGTAGAGATACCAATGAAACAGCTATACGATTTACTAGCTTCCTTTGTGGAGTGTTGTGTTCCTGCTTTTTGGAGATATGTGCAATCACAACGATACCTCTAGCCGGCTTAATATTGATGGTTTGTAGCAAAATTTCCTTACATCAATTGACTTAAGTAAAGTTGCGATGGATTCACACGGTGGTAGCAGCTCATAGTACACCACGCCCAAGTAGGAAATCACTGTGGTAAGAGCGAGACGACCATAATCCCAAATGTATCCAAAGAGCGTAAGTTACAACGAACAGCTGACCCAAAAGTATCTAGAGAATATTAATGAGAGCGAACAGCTAACTAATTTCCCTGCAGCGAAATTGTCAACTAGTTACAAAAACGAGAAAGGGAAAGCTAACCTCGTCTGTGCCGAAGTTCTGATACACTTGAAAAAGCTTGTCTCAACGGATAGCGACTTCGACCAATGACCGTGACCGTGTTTGACCGTGTCCATGACCATGTTTGAGAGCGGTGATACTGAGAACAAAACAGTTTTTCTCACTAAAACCCATTTTCAGAGCGAACATTTGTATTGCAGCTACAAGAAGTAGTCATCCGATCCGGTCGGTTCCGACATATTAGCAGCGTGCACCCAAAAGAAGACTCTGTGCAAAGTTTCAACTCGATAGCTTCAAAACTGAGGGACTAGTTCGCGTAGAGACAGACAGACGGACGGACAAAGCTTAATCGACTCAGCTCGTCATGCGGATCAAGAATATATATACTTTATGTGGTCGGAGATGATTCCTTCTATGCGTTGAAAACTTCTGGGTAAAATTACACTTTCAAGTGTATAAAAATACTTTTCTTACCTAGTTGGAATGCAAGTAGAATTTAACTGGTAGCAAAATTGCTAAATTTGGGTGAGTTGGGCACCAACCAACATTAGCTTGTAATTGTAATTTAACTGGTTGCAAACGAATCGGTAGTGAGTGAGTTGACCGACAGATGTCGATTTAGAGGTGATCGAGGATGCGCCACGGTCCGGAAGGCCTGTCGTCGAAAATTGTGATAAAATCGCTGAATTGATCGAAAGAGACTGGCATAGTAGCAGCCGTAGCATCGGCCAAGAGCTGGGCATGAGTCATCAAATCGTTATAAACCATTTGAAGTAGCTTGGATTCAAAAAGAAGCTCGATGTATGGGAGCCATGCTTATGGATGCATGCGAATCGCTTCTGAATCGCAACAAAATCGACCCGTTTTTGAAGCGAATGGTGACTGGCGATGAAAAGTGGGTCACTTTACGACAACGTGAAGCGCAAACGGTCGTGGTCGAAAAGCGGTGAAGCTGCCCAGACGGTGGCCAAGCCTGGATTGACGTCCAGGAAGGTTTTTCTGTGTTGGGTGGGATTGTCAGGGAATCATCCACTATGAGCTGCTCCCCTATGGCCAAACGCTCAATTCGGACCTGTACTGCCAATAACTGGACCGCTTGAATGCAGCACTCATGCAGAAGAGGCCATCTTTGATCAACAGAGGCCGAATTGTCTTCCATCAGGACAACGCCAGGCCACACACATCTTTGGTGACGCGCCAGAAGCTCCGGGAGCTCAGATGGGAGGTTCTTTTGCATCCACCGTATAGTCCGGATCTCGCACCAATTGATTACCACCTATTTCTGTCCATGGCGAACGAGCTTGGTAGTCGGAAGTTGGCCACAAGAGAGTCCTGTGAAAATTCGCTCTCCGAGTTTTTTGCCGATAGGGAAGCGAGCCTCTATAAGAAGGCCATTATGAAGTTGGCATCTCGTTGGGAACTCGACATCGAACAAAAGGGCGCATATTTGACTTAAATCGCATTATTATAACCAATTTTATGAACAATTGAAAATTCAGTAAAAATACAGCAAGACTTTTTTGACAACCTTATATAAATAAATAGATAGTCATAAGGAACACACAAGGGACAACTGGTATTTAACTGGTTGACAATGACTGCTGCAAGGGACAATTCTCTCCCACCTATGCCATGTCATTAAACTAGTTGCAAGTGGCTGCTGCCGGGGATAATTGTCACATTCCTATGACATGTGTCCATTTTAGGATGACTTCAATACATGGATTTGGATATTAAGTGCAACCAGTTGCAAGTTTTTAGCGACTGTTAGATTTCTGTTTGTAAACAAGACACTATCTCTGCAGGGTTCTGACAGAAGCGGTGTCGACTGAGCAAAGTTTTGATTGAAAACTTCAAGATATTCTGCGGCTTTAGTACTTTTTATCAATGGAAAACACGCACAAAATCTTCAATATTTGTGGATTTGTTAAATAGAAAATTTCAATTAAATGTCTGCACAAAGGTAGGTTGACACAGTAATCGTTTAGCCATCTTGCATTTTATTCGATTTATATTCAGCAAAAATGATTGTCAACAACTTCCAATCCCAAACGGCAATTACTTTATTCAGCAGGTAAAATCGGCAATCATAAATAAAGATTTTAATACTCAAGTCAATAATCATACCGACCTGGACCTGGGGTATTCTGCCTCTGGGGTACTGCCTGTGACACCTCCATTAAAAAGGTAGAGAATGCTCGGTGCAATCTACAAAGACCTCGGCATTCTTCCAGTCTGCTCCCAGATCAACCGCTACACCAGCAGATACAATGAGCGCTTAGTGGCCCACACAAACCGTCTCGCAAATGATCTGGCAACAAAGAGGATACGAAGACGATTCAAAAGACGATATCCCCCCAACCTTTGGATTCACGGAAACGGAAGACGAACTCGTCATTTTACTAGTAATGCTACTTTTCCCATCCAACTGGCAACCTGTTTTTATTCCTGTTCCTGTAACCTTATAATTTTATAAAATAATTTTATAAATAGTAGCCCGACTTCAATATACCCTACAATTGACAAGGAGAGTTATTAAAATGGTTTATTTATTAGTATTAAATTTTTATTTATTATAAAAAAACATGTTTAATTTAGTGGCCATGCCGAAAAATGATGCAAAATTTTAGGGTGGGAGGGGTGGTAGCGGAGGGGCTTGGTTCACTTTTTTGCTCATAACTGAGAACCATTTTTCCTATCTTATTAGTTCTTCGGCAAATCGATTCATTTTGCTAATTACTAACTATCTCTAGAAAGTACAAATCGTCTGTCTTTAAAACTGTAGGAGATATAACGTTTATTCTCAAATCCCGGGGCGGGAGGGGGCGTGGCCAAAATTTGAAAACAAACTTTGATCTGCGTACAGATAAAAGAAACATTTGTCCCATACATGTCAAACCTCAATCTACCTACCATCTCTGAGATCGACGCGTTCATACGACAGACGGACAGACGGACAGACGGACGGACGGACAGACGGACAAGGCTAATCGACTCGGGTTTTGATGCTGTCAAGAATATATATACTTTATGGGGTCGGAGATGTTTCCTTCTCCCTGTTACATACATTTGCACAACTTCATTATCCCCTTTTACCCATTTTTAATGGGTACAGGGTATAAAAACGAGAGCGTAAGTTAAAGTCGGCTCTAACCGACTTCGATATACCCGTTACTCATGAAAAAACATGTTTAACAGTGTTCCCGCGTTCCTTAGTGTGACCATCCGTAAAAGTATGCAACAATTTTTAGGGTGGTAGCGGGGGAGGGCTTGGTTCACTTTATTGCTTATAACTTGAGAACCGTTAATCCGATCTTTATCATTCTTTCGGCAAATCGATTTATTTTGCTAATTACTAACTATCTTTAGAAAGTACGAATCCTCTATCTTTGAAACTGTAGGAGATAAAACTTTTTTTTCAAATTGCGGGGGCGGGAGGGGGCGTGGCCAAAATTTGAAACAAACTTGATCTGCGTGCAGATAAAAGAAGCATTTGTCCCATACATGCCAAACCTCTATCTCTTACCATCTCTGAGATCTAGGTGTTCATACAGACAGACGGACGGACGGACGGACGGACAGACGGACAGACGGACGGACAAGGCTAAATCGACTCGGCTGTTGATGCTGATCAAGAATATATTTTTGGATGCTGAATGGGCCCAATGTTTAGTCACTGTCTAATCCCTTTTTTAGTCACTGTTAACCCCTCTTCCCAACCTCCCACTCCATGCACCCACAAACACGCAACCCATCTGCTGCTCGGTAAATGGTAAAAGCGGTTGGCTTTACAAATGCAAAATGCAATGACATAGGGATACCGAAAAGAATTAGTTGCAATGTCAAAACTTTTATAGATTTAGTTCCCTTGTCGAACGTTCTTAAAAGAGTTTCGACATCCAAAACTTATTTCTCAGTATAATTTAGAGATTTTCGCCGCTGAGTGTGCATTTTCCTTTCCTTGTTTACAAACGCAAAACAATTAATGCAGCTGAATTTGCATTTCACTTTTAAATTTAATGCCTAGAAAATGTCAGAAATGCAAGAAAACGAAACTTTATGGAAGATTAATAAGATAATAAGATAACATCTTCATGAAACTGAAATCTCTTTCTGCCAAGTTGTTTTCCTAAACTTATAAAAATATACTAGTCACAGGGACCTAACTCCGCAGTGAATGGAGTGGGTGAAATCAACTCGGACATGATACAATTGCGGCGGTCCCTCATAATATAACCCGAACTCTTCAATTAAGGGGGTCTATAAAAAATTTTTTTGGAACCCCCACCCCACCCCGCCTTTTGAAGATAAAAATATTTTTTTTTTATTGTTTTTTGTGTGTTTTTTATTAAAGAGGGAGGGTTTTTTATTAATTATTTTTTTTTTATTTTATTTTTTTTATTCCTTTGTATGTTATTTTAATTAAGTTTGCAACGCGATAGAAATGATTCATCTTCCGACCCTATAAACTATATATATTCCTGGTCAGGTCGACGAGCTGAGTCGATTGAGCTTTGTCCGTCCGTTGTCTGTCCGTCTGTCCGTCTGTCCGTCTGTCCGTCTGTCTGTCCGTCTGTCTGTCTGTTTCTACGCAAACTAGTCTCTCAGTTTTAAAGCTATCGAGCTGAAACTTTGCACAGAGTCTTCTTTTTACTGCACACGCTAATATGTCGGAACCGACGGGATCGGATGACTCTATCTTATAGCTGCCATAGGAACTATCGGTCGAAAAGTGGGTCTTTGTGAAAAACTTTTTGTTTTTAATGTTACGGCTCCCACTTCAGCATTATTAATTCTATACGCTTTACATAGATTAGGAAGTTTTTGTCCAAATCGGATGCCTAGTATCTTATAGCTGCCATAGGAACTATCGGTTGAAAAGTGGGTCTTTGTGAGAAAAACTTTTTCGTTTTTAATGTTAACGGCTCCCACTTCAGAAATTATTATTTCAATACGCTTTCACATAGATTAGGAAGTTTTTGCTCCAAATCGGATGACTATATCTTATAGCTGCCTAGGAACTATCGTTTGAAAAGTGGGATTTAATGAGAAAAACTTTTTGTTTTTAATGTTAACGGCTCCCACTTCAGCAATTATTAATTCTATACGCTTTCACATAGATAAGGAAGTTTTTGTCCAAATCGGATGACTATATCTTATAGCTGCCTGGAACTATCGGTTGAAAAGTGGTCTTTGTGAGAAAAACTTTTTCGTTTTTAATGTTAACGGCTCCCACTTCAGCAATTATTATTTCTATACGCTTTCACATAGATTAGGAAGTTTTGGTCCAAATCGGATGACTATATCTTATAGCTGTCATAGGAACTATCGGTCGAAAAGTGGGTTTTTATGAGAAAAAATTTTTGGTTTTTAATTCTTAACGTGTCTCACTTCAACAATTTTAATATTTATGCGCTTTTACGAAGATTTTGGAAGTTTTGGTCAAAATCGGATGACTATATCTTACATCTTTCATAGGAACTAGCGGTCGAAAAGTGGGTTTTATTTAGAAAAATTTTTTGTTTTAATGCTGGGGTTCTTAACTTTGATGTATTAAAACATTTGTATGGGTTTAAAAATTTGCCCAAAAGGTTTGGTTTGGCTTCTTTTTTTTTTTTCTGGGGGTGTGTATTTTTTTAATTTTTTTTAAATCCCAAAATTAATTTTTAATTTTATTAATTTTTAATTTTGGTTTTTATTTTTTTTAATTTTATTTTTAAAATTTTTTTTTTATTTTTTTTTTATGCAGATCTCCGTTTTTTCCATTTGCAGATCGATCAATAATTTAGTTGGATGAGGTTGCTGCGGCACATATTGATCTTTAATACTCTACGATTGAGATGAGAAAAGTAGTTAAAAAATAAATCTAAAATTTTTATATATCAACAAGAGCATAACAAGGGCATATCTCAGATTTTCAGATCTCTCGACTTTCACATCCTGATACACCTATTATGGGCAGTGCGTGACGTACTATCGAACTTATGAGGTAAAATTGCATATTGAATCACTCCTGCTTACTGCTTGAATCGCCGGTCCAGCCCCGACTGTGAATACTGCAGCTGCAAAATTCGTCGTCTTCTATTGCTTAAATCGCTAAACCGAACATTTTCTTGTCACTTACATAAAACGAAATACAAATGTTTTTTAGAAACTCTCTGAAAAAATTTTCGGGACTTTTGTTTGATTGCTAGAACATATGTTTGCTCTCTTCTAAATATCAACACATTCACAACACACTCTTACTAGATAAATAGGACTTTCTTTTTATGTACATTGGATATATTGATAAAAAAAGAAGCCCCATTTTCAGGGAGTTCCATTTGGTAATCATTTTTGTTTGTTTATTATTTAAATATATAATAAGTTCTTCATGTTGCAATACATTGCACGTCACAATGTGCAAATCTTGCCGGCCGAGCCCCTTGACCACGTGTAGCTAATTCATAATCTTATCTATATCACTGAATATACATTTCGATGAGAGACACACGTTTATATATAGGATTGTGTATATAGGAATTGAATAAGTTTTGTTTTTGTCCAAAGAAAAATTTATAAGCCGATATTTTTAAATTTACTCAGTCAGACACCAGCACGTACGTACGGCTAACCCACACGTTGTGATCACTGCAAACGTTGAGTGAGAACTGTCATAGTCATTGGCATTGGCATCGCTTCTTATACATGAGAGTGTACGTGCATGCGAGTGTAGAAATTTCTTTGGTGCCTCTGCCAGTTGTTTAATTGTGCGTGAGCACTCCATGCTGGATGCATTAATTGGAATTCCCCTCTTACTTATTTGTTATCGCCTGATGCACGGATCTCACTATCATGTTCCTCTAGATTTTCGCAATCGGCATTAGAGCCATAGATAGCTTGACGTATATACCGAGCAACCAATTCTTGCGGACGTTGTTCCCACTCTGTCAGCGTTTTTGGAGGCGTTGTCAGCTGTGAAGAAAGAGGTTACATATTTGGATGAGACTTGCCAAGAAAAGAGATTCGGTACTACTGTTGTGTGGCTCTCTTTAAGCCAGAGTTCCCCAGTCCTAGCCCTTGGGGCACGAACATTCTTCACAATTCACACCGAATGCTTGCCGAAGTAATGCTTCACTGTGTGTTAGAAAGAGACACAAGCACATTTTCGCGGTGTCTTCTTGGAGAACCCTGCTTTAAGCTGTTGGCTCTACTCAATCTATTGCTCAGTTGTGCTTTCAGCTCAATAGCATACTCACTTGCTCGTTTTTGTTCAGTTGCTCAATAAATTTCACACTTTTATTATACCCGTTACTCTTATAGCCTTTTCACAAGCCGAAGCTGCGAAAACCTACAGCAGGCGTTCACACCAAACACGCAGCTTCAAAAACAGATGGCAGCTGAAACTATCTTGTATGGTTGCAAAGTAGCGACAAAAGCGCTCGGATACGATAATTTTATACTACTTATATGGTTATACCGATGAAAGCAAACCAGCCTACGTGTTTCCTATGAAAACAAAATCTCGCAGCTTCGACTTTGACATATTTTTCGAAGCTGCGGCCGTTGTGAATAGACAATAAGAGTAAATGTGCAAATGTTATATCAGGCAGAAGGAAAAGTTTCCGACTATATAAAGTATGTAAATAATCGATCAGCACCTAGAGCCGAGTCGATATAACCATGTCCGACGGTATGAACCCTAAATCTCAGAGACTAGAAGACCTAGAGCAATCCTGTTGTCTGCAAGCAGATCAAGTTTGTTTACAATTTTTGCTGCGCACAGTTCCGTACTTACGTAAATGGACTTGTTGGAGTGCATGGAATGCCGGTTATTTTTTCCATTTGACTATGCGTGTGTGTATGCAAACAAAAGTTCCCAGCAAACATTTTTTTATCGCTGAAAATAGAAATGCGATTCTTCAGGTAGTACTCTGGCGATATCGCTTAGCATCCCCTCATCTTCTTTCGGGAAGATAGAAAGCTTTTAAAAAGGTTCTTCTAAGTCATATAAACTAGTCTCTTCCTGGAGATATGAATACTGTTCTCCCTAGAGTTAAGAAAGCGTTTCTATCTGGAGATAAGATAAAGTCTATGCTGCGGGAAACAAAAAAGCCTCTTAAGTGAATGTGTTTAATTTTTTTGTTCTTAACCTTAAGTAACCATTAACTTAACTTTAACTTAAGAGTCCATCACGTTTTTATCTACTGTGTATTTAATGCCGTTTTGAGTCAGCGACGTCGACACCCCGACAGTATACGAGCTTATACTGCACTCTTTTGCAGCAACAACGATGTGCTAAATGACCGCGCTTTCGAGTGGCTAAACCCAACGGCGCAAATTGCATTTACATAATAGATTACTCCTACTTTACTTTGCCATCAGTGGGCAGGAAATAATCCCATACAATCTGCTTTACTTTGCCATATGCATGGCCGTTTTTAAAGCGGGGTTAAAGTGCATTACTTATTTTCGACAGTACACTGTGAGCTCTGCGCCGCTGGGAACACGCCAAAATGAGCATGTGTGTTTTGCCGAGACCTGCTTTAACTGAATTAACCAAGAAAACCCTAATAGGAGAGTAGAGTAGGGTGGTGAGGTTGTGTTTTGGTAATGAGCGACGGTAGGCAGAAGTAGTCACCCCGTTTTTTAGAGCGTGACGAAGGTGAAAAGGGGGTTTCTATGCGTTGCACACTATACCTGGGCAAAGGGATTAAAACGTGTTTCGTTTTTAACATCTTGATTTGAGTTAAGATTGTTCCGTATTTAACAACATTTGAAACTCAACTGTGCAGATAAAAATTTGATTGATTTTGGATAAGCGGATTCTTTACATTTTGGGGCTTCTGCGGAATACGAACCGGAACATATCTCTTGGGATTAGATTGGAACTGAAGGTAGCAACTACTATTTTAGAAGTTCTGGATATGCTGTTGCTCCTCCGTCCATATTCAATAGGATCAGAGACTTCGCTGTTATCAAAAAATAGTCCTCTTCACCCTTACTTGTTTCATTTTAGTCTTTCAGTCTTTCGGAATTGACTGGGAATTGAACCAAGTACCCTTTTGTACTAAACGAACAACGTGAGAAATGGTGCGCTAGCACAATAAGGTATTGCACACTTTATAAGCTTCATATCTAGAGGGATTATTATTCTTTTCTGTGTGGTGCTTGAGCTGACAAGAAGTTGAAAAAACAAAGCAAGAAAGATCAAAAAGAGAGTCGAAACCTGGTTTTATTATCCAATTGAGAACAATTTTACTCGTTTCAGGAACATTTGTGGTTAAATATTTTAAAAACATCTTGTTCTTATTTTCAGTTAAAGTTAACTTATTTTCGAAACAGGTTTTTCCCTCTGATTCTGATTTCCGTTTTCTAATTAAACTCCAAACAATCCCCTTACCTGATCACCCTCGAGACGATTGAGAATGGCCACACATACAACGGCAGCCCGTATCCCAGCCCTATTTGTTAGGGCTGCAAAGGCCGAGCTTTCCATTTCAATATTTGTTACGCCCTTTTCGGCGATATTCTTCAGATATTGTATCTTCGATTCTGCCGTATAATCACAGAAAGCGCCGTCCAATCGCGATTGACCCTCGTAAAAGTCATGGGTACACATGGTCTTGCCAATGATCGTATCGTATGCATCATTACAGGAATTGGTAAACGATTTTAGTTCCTTTGCCAGTTCTGGGTCCAAATAGGTGGGATGCTGTACAGACTTTCCCTGTACAATCACCTCATGATTGGGAATGAGAAATCCGTTTAGGGCTTCCGAGGTAATGACCACAGTGCCGCCCTCAATGCCCAGGCCCCCGCATGTGCCCATCCTGATAAAGACCGGATTTTGGCACTTGGCATGGTACATCATCTTGAAGAGTTCGTGCAGCAGTATGCTTATCGAGGGACAGCCCATGCCATGACTGGCGCACAGCACTGGACCGACCTTGAACATGGCAAACCGATGGCCATCCACTGCCAAATCTTTTAGAGAAACAGCTGCATTCAACTTTAGTCCGATCTCATTCATTATAAAATGGGCAAACTGTTCCATGCGTTTCTTCGTGCCGCCGACGACTACAAACTGTGATAAGGAAGAAGAAAGAACTAATCTGGCCACGGAATACTTTCATACTAACCCGCACATCGCCGAAAACTTGTGGAAAGTTTGTTGTCTCTGTATCCAAACTTAGATGGTACAATATGTCTGGATTGAGGCATTTCAAGCAGGGATTCAATTCATGCAATGTGGTTTCCAAGGGCAAGCCCTCTTCGTCTTCCCGTTTACAATTAGCCTTCACCTGCTTGACCAACATACAGATTTGCTTAGTTTGCGCTCGAACCAATGCTACGGATTTAAGAAAGATCAAGTTTAGCTAGTCTATGGACTGCACTCTATTCACCCTTTAGCTGGCACAGTTCACGAGCCAACACACTGTTGGTGAGAGGTGGGGGTGGTCCACAATCGTTTTGCTCCATTAAAATTTGAAAATAAATTTGGAATTTTGAATCGAA
The DNA here is from genome assembly GCA_018904235.1 of Lordiphosa stackelbergi. Taxonomy (NCBI): domain Eukaryota; kingdom Metazoa; phylum Arthropoda; class Insecta; order Diptera; family Drosophilidae; genus Lordiphosa; species Lordiphosa stackelbergi. The sequence continues at coordinate 315,980 of JAEIFU010000021.1, forward strand.
ATGGAATTTGATTTCATGAATTGAAAGAAGAATCAAGCAGTGAGAGAGAGATTAATCTGTATCCTTTTATTTCAAACAAAACATTCTTTTTTGCATCTGCCTAACATCAATCTTATCTGAAAAGGACACTAAGGGCCGTTTTCTCATGTTCCTGTTTTTGCTCAAATCGAAATCCACATAGATTTCGCAACTAGGTGGATTTTGTGCAATCGGTTGTCTCATGTAAATGGATTATGAGTTCGGGCATTTGCTCCACGGTCACACCGGGAGGGTTGGAAAGGCACTAAAAGTTGGCACCGCTTTGTCAATCGGCGAATTTTTGTTTTAATTATTGCGTGCCAATTTTAAAAAGTAAAGCATGCATTTTACAGAGGAGGAGAAGGATTTTTTTTGAACGACTTGTTACTATAATGGGAGATTAAGCAAGAGGTCTACAGCTATGTTCACCCAGGCAAATAATTTGGACAAATTTTGATAAAAAATTGGCCATAAAGCCCAAATTGTGGAACTTTCCGGGCATATTTGATCAAATTATTTGCGTATGAAACTATAGCTTTTGTTTTAAATTCTGTAAAATCTTCAATCATCTCTATTTTAATCAAAATTTGGCTAAATTATCTGCCTGTGTGAACTTAGCTTAAGCAATGAACTAGGGGAATTAAAATGCGGATCTGTCTCTTTGGCTTTGTCTGTCTTGCGTACAAAAGCCACATCCAATATTATTTATTTTGGGTTTACTTTTAATCAATACAGACTTAACTGTTTCTAGCAGCAGTAGTTTTTTGATTTTAAATATTTTTCAGTATGACCATATGCGTGCACACATGGTCCTCATTTTGAAATACATGAGGATGAAGTAGATGGCAACAAAAACCATCTAGATGGCTAACCATGAACATGAGCAAAACAAATACAGCAAATCCACCTAGATTTGCAAAAACAGCAACATGAGAAAACGGCCCTAAGAAACCATTGTGCAGCAGGGGGTAAAAATTGCAATTCTAATTTTTGGAATCCCCCTTATTTAATGTTTCAGTTGTGTTGTGTATAAAGGATCCCATAAACCCGAACTTGAACTGATCGAGAAAAGCAATTTCTACTTTCGCAAAAGTTTTTGCGATTTTGAAGCAAATCTGGTCCAAAAACCGGTTTCAGATCGCAAAATATTTGCGGAAGTGAGAATAAGAGCATGGATTTCTACCTTAAGCCTCTAATCACATATTTTATTTTGCCGTAACGGGCACGGTGTTATCAAGAGCATGACTTGCTTTATGCATGTATGTTTGTATGTTTGTATGTTTGTATGTTTGTATGTTTGTATGTTTGTATGTTTGTATGTTTGTATGTTTGTATGTTTGGGTGTTTTCTCTCTAGTACGGCCGACCGACGCTATATCAACGTTCCGTCGACGATATTGTGACTGTCGTTGACGCACGCTTATTTCCCTCACAATGGGCTCGACTGACGTATTTTGCGAGGGGATGTCCGCTCAATACGTTAACGACTCTCTAGGCACGCTAGGTCGACGCAATGCCATGCAGAGAAGCTACGTAAACGACGCTCGTTTGGCTCAATTACATGCATGGTGCGACTTTATCGACACTCGTTCGACCCAATGCCATGCAGAGAAGCAAAGTAAGCGACGCTCGTTCGACCCAATGCCATGCAAGGGGTGATATAATCGACGCTCTTTCGACCCAATGCCATGTATGGAGCGACATAAGCCACGCTCGTTCTACCCAATGCCATGCATGGGGTGATGTAAGCGACGCTCTTTCAAACTAAGACAGATGCTTCTCTGTTGACGGCAATGTATAATATAAATTTTTAATTTAGAGCGTACGCCTCTCTCTCTCCTACAATTTTGACAGGCGTCACGACTTACCAACGTACAAAGAGCAACGCTGGGTTGACGAATATAGACCGACTGACCCCAGCCGTACTAGAGGGTTTGTATGTTTGTATGTTTAAATGTTTGTATGGGTGTATGTTTGTTACTTCATCATGCACAAATGGCTTAACGGATTCGGATGAAATTTGACACTTAGATAGTGAATTATCCGGAAAAACACCACATTGATTATGATTAGTTCAGACTATCATGAAGATTTAATTGTTGACAATTAAAGACGGGTAAATAGATGGTATCGGTCAATAGGCTTAATGAAATTTTAACATTTCCAATATTCTTATATAAAGTTAGATTGCATGATGACGGGTAAATAGAAGGTGTATATCAAATGGACCAAAAAATCGCGAAGTATTAAAAAAAGTTTTTATGAGTTCAGATTATTATGAAGATTGAATTGATGGCAACAAACAGTAAACTTCACTTTTTCGTTTTGTGTTTCAAATTTTAAAGGGGGCATAGCAACGCAATGTGCTAGTAGTTTTATAATATTTGGAAAATGTTCATATTCGTCCCACTTCATACACCAAAATCTAGATCGATCGGGGAGTTAGAATTAATGCTGTTTTGTTCTCAAAATTTCAAGTATGTTTTGTTATTGGAATTGCTTAAATCAGGGCTCTCATATCAATTAGAATTCGAAATTCGGGTGTGGTGCAGCGAGTAGTGTGTAAGTTCGCTGTGCGGGAGGCGTGAGTTCAATCCCGCCTCGGAACAGTTTTTATACCCTTGCAAAGAGTATTATAATTTTGCCCAGAAGTTTGCAACGCATAGAAATATTCATTTCCGACCCTGTAAACTATATATATTCTTGATCAGGGTGACGAGCTGAGTCGATTGAGCTTTGTCAGTCCGTCTGTCTGTTTCTACGCAAACTAGTCTCTCAGTTTTAAAGCTATCGAGCTGAAACTTTGCACAGAGTCTTCTTTTTACTGCACACTGCTAATATGTCGGAACCGACCGGATCGGATGACTATATCTTATAGCTGCCATATCGGTCGAAAAGTGGGTCCTTTGTGAGAAAAACTTTTTGTTTTTAATGTTAACGTCTTCCACTTGAGCGATTATTAATATTATACGCTTTCACATAGATTTAGAAGTTTTTGTCAAAATCGGATGACTATATCTTATAGCTGCTATAGAAACTATCGGTCGAAAAGTGGGTTTTAATGAGAAAAACTTTTTTGTTTTTATTGTAAACGTGTCTTACTTCAGCGATTATTAATATTATACGCTTCTACACAGATTTTGAAGTTTTGGTAAAAATCGGATGACTATATCTTATAGCTGCCATAGAAACTATCGGTCGAAAAGTGGGTTTTATTTAGAAAAATTGTTTGTTTTAATGCTGGCGTTCTTAAACTCTGATGTATTAAAACATTTGCAAGGCAAAGACGAAGTTAGCTTGGCCTTCTCGTTTTTATACCCTATAGCCTATACCCATTGAAAATGGGGTTTTTTTATACCCTAACAGGGACAAGGAAACATTTTTACTGCATGCTACTAATATGTCTGAACCAACCGGATCGGATGACTTTATCTTAAAGCTGCCATAAGAACTATCGGTCGGAAATAGGTAGTTAGAAGAACATTTTCGTTTTCAATGTTAGTGTCCTCAAACTCGACCTATATTAATATTAAATGTTTTCAAATATATTTGCATAATTTGGTCCAAATCGGATGACTTATAACTTCTAACTTCGCGACGGACGATTCCTAGAGAGAAAACTTTTTTGATTTCAATGTTAGCGTCCCCAAACTCGTCCAATACTAATATTATATGCATTCGCACAGATTTGCAAATTTTTTTTCAAAATCGGATTACCATGTTTTATAGCTGCCATAGGAACCATCGGTCAGTAAATACTTTTAAATTAGAAAAATAATTTGTTTTAGGTTTGATACTGTATTTCGAATAATTTGCAAGTATAAAAACTTATTTTTAACGGCTTTTTATAGCTGCCTAGGAACCATCGGTCAGTAAATACTTTTAAATTAGAAAAATTATTTGTTTTAGGTTTGTCTATTTCGATAATTAGATAAAAACGGTCACACTGAGAAAAAAATATCCTCAGGATATTTTCGGTGTCCATTTGGACTGGATAGTTAATCTATCCTTTTTGGATATTTTCGAGTCGATTTATTTTCGTTTTATATTTTCAGAAAAAAGGATAGTTCTTGATCTTATTTTTAATGCTAAGTTTTAAAAGGATATTAATAACATTGATTTAAAAGGATATGATATTCATTTACGGATCTTTTTTCCGTTCAATGACGAAATAAGCTATTCAGTTTACCTGACAAATACAAGTAAATGGATATTAAGATTGTGAAGAAGTGGATCTTAAATGTGGTAGTACCTTCTAGAGATAGTTTTATCCATTTGCCAAGAAATGATAAAGATCGGAATCTTTTTTTCCGTTCGCATTCGGATGACGACTTTCATTCTAGGATTTGCTGCTGTCTTCATAAAGTTTCACTTGAACATGAATAGACTGTTTGATCTTCACGTTGTCATCATTGAACCTTTCGAGCGTGATTGATCTAGTTGAATCATTTCGAACACATCATGCCTCATGCCATGACCAACAATTTGATGAATCAGTAATGAGAAGAAGTTTAAGAATATATCAAATTAGTCACTGCAGGTGGAACTTTGATTCAGCTCATGCAGTACTCTAAGGCTTTAATTCGATTTCATGCGTTTATTGCTTATTTTCGATGTTAAACAATGGACGCTTGTTTCATCCATAAACAAGTTCAAATAACAACAAATGAACAGAATCAAAGCTTCGTCTCTTTCAAAGCTAAGACAGATTTTGGTAAATATAGTTTCAAATTTTTCAAACTGCTTAATATATAAAAAGCAAGCCCTCAATAAAAAAAAACAACCGCCTTGTGATTATAATATACCATTTAAATAGTTTTCATAAAGTTCGTTTTTACAATATAACTTGTATATTTTGAGAGAGTGTGTTTTTCTTTACTTATCCCCTTTTTCAGCATTTTATTTTTGTTGTTGTTTGTTTTTAGAATTAAATTGAGAGTAACTTTTGTTGATATAGGTTTAGGCTAATGCCTTGTCTTAAGCAACATTAATCAACATTTACATTTAACAAATGTTTAAGAATTACAATACATTCAAATCGAATATTTAATGAAAAAATGTTGTTGCTAGCATTAATTTATTAATTATTTAATATGTTTTTGGTTTGCCCCGTGTATAAGTTTTGTATATGCAACATAACAATTAACAACTATTTTCTTTAGGGTTATTTATAATTGGAGAAATGTTTATTTTTATGATAACCTTTGATTGGATGAAGTAAACTCGATTCTGGTTTTCAGTATAAAATAAGCTTATGAGGTTGAGAATTCGGAAATTAGGCTAAGGAACTTAACGTGCGAGTTAAACTAAGGAATGTTGAAACACCATTTTGTATACTTGAGATGCATTAATTTGTATAAGCCCCGGACGCACTGACTAGTCATGGGCCTGAGATTCCTGCTGGACCAGCTTGAAGCGTCTGGGTGACTTGATGGAGCCCTGATGGCCAAACAGCGACTTAAGCTGGCCATTATGGGCCAGGATCTTGCGAATGTAGCGCGACACCAGAATTTGGGGACGCTGTGGATAGACGGGAGATATGTCAGCTCTGCGAGAGCAGCGATTGCATCTCCAAACTCACCTGCTGCCACTCGTGCATCACCTCCTTGGGCGCATTCACTTGATCACCATTGAGACGATTCAGCAGAGCCACACAAACTACGGCCGCCTTGATGCCAGCATGATGGGTCAGTGCCGCAAAGATCGTGCTCTCCATTTCAATGTTGACCACTCCGTGATCGCGCAGCTTCTCCAGATAGGCCATCTTGTCGTTCTCGCTAAACTCGCAGAAGGCCCCATCCAGGCGGCCTTGGCCCTCATAAAAGTCATTTGTGCACAGGGTCTTGCCAATGATGGTATCATAGGGATCGTCGGCACTGGACAGTGATTTAAGCTCTCGGGCCAGTTTCTTGTCCAGCTTGGCCGGGCGATGCACAGTCTCGCCGAGAATCGTCTGTGGAGCCAACACGTTAAGCCGATCTCTGATTTAAAATTCCCAAAACTACTTACGAATTCGTGCGAATTGCGCAGTTGACCATCCAGCGCATCCTCGGTAATAATCACTGTGCCACCATCGATCCCCACCCCACCGCAAGTGCCAATGCGTATGAATACGGGATCCTTGCACTTCGCATGATACATCAGCTTGATCATCTCGTGCATTAGAATGCTAACCGAGGGCGTTCCCATGCCGTGACTAACACAAAGCACCGGACCCACTTTGTACATGGAATAGCGGTACGAGTAGGCGCTAATATCCTGCAACTGTGTGCCGGCGGGCAATTTGTAACCGATCTCGTTCATAATGAAGTGTGCAAAGTTCTCCATACGCTTTGGTGTTCCGCCCATGCAAACGAACTGTTGAGACGAAAGAATTGGAAAGGGACTGATTAAAAATTGGCTTTCGACACCGATTGCAAATTATAGTTTTCATTATCAAGGCCAATCAAGACTAATCAAGTTGAGCAACTGGTTGTGATAACAAACAAACCCGGTCTGGGTCTGGTCTAGACCCATTGGCGTTGACAAGTTCAACCATCAATTTATTTAAATATGCAAGCAACTGATAGAATGTGAATATCAAATTAAAATAATTGTTGATATTCGTTTCAGCTCACCTTAACGTCCCCAAACATTTCTGGTAGATCATGACTCTCACTGCCCAATGCCAGATGATATAGAATATCCTGATCCATCAGCTCAATATTCGAGTTACGCAATTTGACGGTGCCATCGGAGTACCTAGAAAATAAGCAAGAAAAAATATAATTATTATTAGAATTCTTGATGGGGTTTGACATTGAATATTGGACATTTTGAGGAAGGCAAAAAGTTTGAGGAGAAACAGTAGAATAGTTTTGCTTACTGGGCTTACTATTCGTACAGGTTTCGATTTTGACTAGGAATTCATTTACTTAATTCTTGATCGCTCATTTGAAACATGAGATATTACTCTACTGAATTCGAAAGGAAAATAAACAAAACTGATTTCAAAAATAATCCATTATTTAATTATCTAAAAATAGTCACAGCGGGAAAAATATCTTATTAGAAGGTTCAATTACACAGGCTAAAACAGGTATTTTGGTACTTGAATTGGAATCAATTGTCCGTTTTATCCCAGCCTTAAACACGTAATTGGTAAATTTAGAACACTTGAGCTAGGAGCGCCCCTTGTGTTTTACCCTAGTAATTGAAGTGGTAAACCAGCTGTTTTTGACAGGCTGTAAATTTTACTGTTACTTGAGAGCTAAAGAATAATACGTAAAAATAAATAAAAATGCATAAGCAATGTGTACAACAAGTGAACAAATGGACATGAAATATAATGCATCGATGGTAGATGGACAAATCAAGCTAAATACGAGCCAGAAGATATAAGAGCATGAAAGGTGGAAAAATTCTTTAGGTATGGTCCTTGATGCAGTCGATGAAGTGATGGACGAGCTTATGGAGAATCCAACTGCAATTGCATGCTTTCGGAGAACTAATGTGCTGTCATCAATGATGGTCGCTTTCTTCGCCTGCTTCATGGCACTAAGAGTCAATTCGCTTCGGTTTTCGCATTGATCCGTGCGGGCGACCCATAATTTTTGTCAACTGTATTTCGACCCCAAATGAAACTTGAGTTACAACTAGCCTCGTCTGGAGCAGCAGCATCAATAAGGAACGGCAACTATGTTCGGAGTAGGTAATGGCGACTCATTAGATGTTATGACAGACAGAATGATAGAAGCTATTTGGAGGAAGATGTCTCAATTAATTTACTGGCCAGATGCAGCTTAACGGTCATTTGATTTTCATTTTTTTTGTTGTGACGGCATATTTTGACGACGAAAATCTCAAAACTGATGACAAGTGATTTTTAGTCAATGATTTGAATAATCTTTCAATATACTCGGTTTGTCCGGAAAATAATAGGACTGATTTTTTTCCGCCGCGACTGTACTTCGGAGCGTGTGCGCACCGACTGGATTCAGTAGAGGGCGTTCCTAGCTAATGAACGAGCAGCTGGTCAGCTGTCTCCGAGCACCTGGAGAGTCAGGACAAACATTTTCGCGCGATGTGTTTCTGTGAGTGGTGCAAGCCGGCAAGAAATACACGATTCAATTCTGTGTGAAACTCGGAAAATCTGCGACAGAGACGTTTGATACGATCAAGCAGGCTTACCCAGGTGTTGATTTAGCAAGAGGTGCTGTGTGTCGGTGGCACCAGGCCTTTTTGGAGGGCCGGGGAGAGTACGCCGATGAAGACCGTGCTGGAAGTCCTTTGACTTCGACAAACACAGACAATGTGACTCGTGTGCGCAAAGTTTTGAACTCAGACCGTCGACTAAGTATTCGTTTAATTGCCCGGATGTTAAATTTTATCAAAATCTGTCGTTCGTGACATTCCGACGGAGCATTTGAACATGCGCAAGGTGTGCGCGAAGATGTTCGCAAAAGTGAACTTTAAAAGTGACTTCTTGCGAACAGCTACCTGACCAAGGCCACCCTCCCAACGCTTTCGCAGCCCAGATGTGCCCCCCACCATCGCTCATGGCGTTAAGACCTGGGCTGTAAGCCTAATACATTATTTTTGCAGCTTCAATTCGCGGGTTCGGAAATTTTATTTTCGAGATTTTATGATTTATCACAAGTTTTATCCAAATATAAAATTTTTCTGTAACGTCCTTCAATGCAGCTTACATTAAAACAAATTTCGTTGAAAAAGGTTACTTAATGTGGTCACAGGACATACAAATGCAAGCAAACCTCGCTCAACTCACGTTTATGCGAATATCTCGTAAACCTGATGTGCTGGGTAGGGTTGTCGATATTTCTCAAAATATCAATATCGAACATCGATAAATCGATATTATCGTTATTTTCTAAAGATTACGAAAACTGAAAAGCTTTAAGGGAACGTCTTCACCATAAAACTGCTAGTGACGATTTTTAGAGACCATTATATCTTATCTTTTCAACAATTTCCAATAATTTTCTGAAACCACACTGTACATTTTTTCAAATTACATTAATAGCGAGAGTTTCTTTTTCTTTAAACCATAAAAACGTGTACTCAAAAGAGATACAAATTTAGTTGGGCACATTACTTCGTATAAGAAAGGCTTCTGTTCTGTTCTTATTTCAAAGCAGTTCAAACGTGTTTTTTTTCATGTGAAGTATTGTGACGAACTAAATTTGTATCTTATCTGAGTGTAGGCTTTAAAGAATTACAGATTATGCTTAAAAAAATATCAAGTGAAGAATTTAAGAGAACCCGCCTAATGTGTTCTCCAGTCATTCTGATTCGGGTGTCTGTAAGTCAGCGATTGTCAGCTGATACCCCCAGGGGCCGAAGACTTTTCGGTATTTACATATAAACAATTTAAACGCTTGCCGAAGCTGAGGCCAAGAGAGTTAAGAACCGAAATGCACTTTCAGACAGCACGAACAATTCATCCGCACTAGCTTTCCAATAAGCTATTGGATTCATGACGATATCTTCAATATATTCTACCACTGACACCTAATATTGCATCGTATTTCGGCATCCATACGTGTATGATTAGATCTTAAATGCGATTTTAAGTTGTATTACCAGATGATTTATCAGACTAGCCACATAATTTGCACCTATTACCATAGTAACTTTCCTGATATATCGTTTATAAAAATATCGATAATCGCCAATATCGACATACAAAATATCATATCAGAATAACCCTTATCGTCCAACAAAAATATCGATATATCGATAAAATATTTACAACCCTAGTGCTGGTGTTAAACGTTCAATTTATTTGAATTCAGCGACCAAAAATACATATGGAAAGTTTTCTATCAGGCCTGTTCCCGTTTCCGAATACGATTAAAGAATTCGTGCAAATCTTTTTGTCATCAAGAGTGTTTGAAGGTTTTGAAGTTAAAAGCCGAAGAACACAGTTGGTTTTTGGAAGCGAGTACATTTAACAATTCCGATTCCGCATGATTTCATCGGAATCGAAAACGGGAACAGGCCTGTATTTTTTTCTATTGCAAAATTTGGCCTTTTGTTGTAAATTTGTGTAATTATTTAAAATAATTTTTCGAATTTTTGTATTTAATTAGACAAAACAAGTTTTATGGCCCTATTAACTTTATTTGATGATGATAATAAGACAGATATCTATGTAAGATGTCATTATTTTTAAAGTGTTTGATTAAGTCGCTTCGAAAATTAACTCAATTTTGTAAGTGTATAGATGCTTCCGTAAAAGCAAATGTTAATTTCACTTTTAAGTTTTCATGGGCTTTGTTTAGTGATAAGATAAGACACATTTCAAAGAAATACAAAATTTATCTAAAAATTGGGTTTTTAATTAACCGTAAATGATTCCAGACTCTATCAAGTGATTTCATCAAACAACCTCTAGCACATTTTTGCACAATTTAAACATGTCCAATGTGAGTTGAGAGGATATCAAATGATAAATCGTTTTGGGTTGCGCCACTTTCATCAAATGTGCAAACAATAAGGATTTGCTTGGTCAATGACCCAATGAAAATTGATGCCCTATTGTCAGACTAGTTTTGCATAGATGATGTCGGTGTCATTTGATAATATACATACAATTCATAATCATTATCAATCAAGTGCGTCAATTAAAAATCAACATAAGCGTGGTGTGAGAGCAAAACAAAAAATCAAAATAAAAACAAAAATGCTGCCAAAACAAGTTTATTCTAAATGTTGACCTTGATAACCTCAAAGGAAGATTGATTAGAGCGGTTTTTGCATATTGATCATTGCGTGATGTTGAGCGCTTATCATCTACAGAACTGACGCCAGGCTACATCTACGGTTTTCAAGTGAGTGACACACCCACTAGAAACAAAATATTTACACAAATGCTGTTATTTTTCACATTTGCAGAAGCTTTCGCTTCGCTTCCCTTTTCTTCAGTTTTGTTTTGCTTTGGTGTTTTCAGCTTCTGAATCAGTTGCCAGTATGACGATTTTAATTTCAATATCTGCACACCGCATTACACGGCAGCAAACATCTCACGATGACTCACAGCCCCGCCAAGAATCACCCCCGGTGCAGGCAAACAGCTGCCACACAAAACTCAAACCGGTTTGTTGCATCCTTACCGAGTGATCCTGTGCACATAGGCATCATCCGTTTCATTATCCTGCAAGTGACCACGATCAAAATGGGTTATGGTGGGTGGCATGATGTCAGCGGGTCCTTGGCCAAAGGTGTCTTTCAATTACCACAAACAAACAAAAACTAGTATAAACACTAAACTCTCAAACGATTTGAACACGTCAACCTCTCCAACGAGACTAAAAAATACGTCTATGCTTGGCCGGCTCTTATATAGCCGGCGGCAGTTTAACAGTGCTCTGTTAACGGCCTATGTACCGCCGCTGTTGAAGCTAACAGATTGCCTCGCCTGATAGGCCAAACGGAAGTTCAAATGCCACCGCGCTACGCAATTTATTATACGAAACAGTATTAAATTATCAAAATAAATTTCACATGATATTATGAAATCAAAAACGTGCCTTATGTTACAAGGTCCAGCAAACTGTGAAACGCTTCACTTGCTTCTCAAGTGCAATTGATATTGCAGTTTCAACTAGATTGCAGCATAACAAACATATAGTACGAGCATGTAACTATTTTGCGTAATTCGCACTGATTGAGTTGAATACACAGGGTGTTCCAAGTGCCGCCGGCCCATTTAGCTTAATTCTTAATATATGCAAATAATTGATGGAATATTAACCAGTTTCCATTTGGTATTCATTTGGCATTTATCAACTCTGATATTTGGCTAAGAGAAAAATTAAGAAATCATTTGCATGCGATTTAAGCATTTGTGCAAAAAAATAAAAAAATACGATGAATTTCAGATGAGATCTTCGTGTTACAGCAGTCCTTGACTTTTGCATTTTTTCGCTGATAAGAATAACGCTTGTGCAATAAAAATAGCTACAAATGATTAGAATGCTCAACATTCCCAAGTAGTCGTAGGCTCAGTTCAATATATACATATACCATTTCACTCAGGGGTACTCAACTTTGAGTACCAAAATCTAACGGAAGGGCGTCTCAAATACCTCTTTTATTATTTGATCATCCTTGATACTGTTGGTTTTCTTTTAGTCCTTTGGGTAGGTGAAGAAAAGAATTTGGTTAAATCGGGGACCGAAAATAATGCTCATTTCTCTATTTTTTAACTACAAAACCATTGGTAATGAACAATAGGATAAATGTTTGGAATAAATCAAAATGATTCTTAGCTAAAATGCTATACAGATCATTCAAGATTCTTATCAAATATTGTTTTATAGTTTTTTATAAATAGAATCCAAATCCCAAAAATCTACAAAGAAGGAACCCCACTTAGACCAATTTGCTCGTCATTGGATGCACCCTCCAGGGGGCTATGTATATACATAGTAAATATATTAAGCAACATTATGGCTGACTCCATTTACAATGTGAAGAACTCAATGTACTTCAAACAACGGACCAATGATATCCACATTTCAGAGGAAGAGAAATTAGTGTCATTCTATGCTTAAATGATACAAAAAAACCCACAGCATCAGGACGAATAATACATTTTTTCTCGAAGCACCCAAATCTTTTGATTATAAATACAGCGGTAAGCTGTAGCAGGTCTTAGCAGAATGCTGACATAAGCGATGAGACATACCACAATGACATAATTTTCGAGATTAAAATTATACTGACGAATAACGGCTTTCCAAGGAGTATTATGAACACATTAATAGAGAGAAGCAAAACTGTAAAACCAATAGAGGTTGGACAACCTAAGTCGTATAGATCCCTTACCTATGTCTCGGAACTCTCAGAACGATTTGCAAAATCCGACAACAATATCATTCAAAAAGCTCACAAATCAACAAACACAATGGGACATGTATTCAAAAAGACGAAGTCGACAAAAGTAATGTAATATTCAAAATACCATGGAAAGGGGATTCAGTAAACGCTTGCAATAATCTATTCATAGGAACAACAAAGTCAAAACTTAAAACAAGGATATCGCAACATCAATCCGATTATAAACTCCTACACCTAACGACCATACAGAAAACTGTACTGGCGACACACTGTATGGAGAGCGGACACTAACCAAATTTCAAAAAGACCACAATCTTGCAACAAGAGCACAACGACAGTTAACGCTTTACTCTCGAAATGTTACATATCATAGACACAACAAGAGACAAGAGAATTAACTATAAGGCGGACACCGAAAACTGCGCCCACATATACAGACACCTACTCAACAAACGTTCGGTACAGACATGTTAAATATTGTATGTTTGTTTTAAATGCATTGTTATAATTGGTGAATTGATCTTTATAGTGTCCCTGAAGAAATATATTGGAAACAAACACAAACTGAGTTTTCTTCTTGACCTCAAGCCGGCAAGCATCACATTTTACAATTAGAAAGGTCGCTAACCAACAACTCTTTTTATAGAAAATTGAAAATGTTGGCTTATATTTGAATTTCTTAAATTAATTTTTTTCTCCAAATATAATTCTTTATTTTTGAGTTTTATTATTAAACAAAATTTTTTTAAACTCAATATCAATTTCTAATTTTTATTTAGAAAATGCATATCAAAGCGAAGAATTTAAATAAAAAACAGCAAATGCAAAAAAATGCTAAAAATACATTTTAAGAAATAAAATTTAGAAAATAATAAAAATAAATTATATTAAATTTAGTTTTGTTTTATTCAGCATAAAATCGATGCAGATTTAGATCTAGACAAACACTAGTACCCATAATATTTGAAATTTAGTTACTTTTTTTTTTTTCTGGGAAAATAAAACTAAGCAAAGTGTTTTTTTGACCGATTTTTTTCTATAACTCTTCGTTTTGGTATGCTTTTTATAAATAAACAAAATTTTGGAGTCTATATGCCATAGAGAAATTAAATTTGAAATTGAGTTTTATTTTGTAAAAATATTGAGTTTTATTTTTTGAGTAATAAATAAAGCAAAAAAAGTAACATTTATTTTTGGGGGAATAAATAAAAATCCAAAAATAATGATTAATTTTTGTATAATAAATAAAAATTGCAAAATAAGCATAATTTTATTTCTTGGTTTTAGCGAACTGATCTGTGTAATTCCAAATGTTTGTTTATTTCGGCTCAAGGTCATCCGTCCCATCCAAGGAATAAAAATCAGTGGATTCTTTTGTTTCCCAATATATTTCGAACCCACATCGGGGTCCGTCTTCAGATATAAATAACAAGATTTTTGCTAACGAAAAGTAAACAACATTCAAACCTATACATACATACATTGATACAGGACAAGAAACAACTAAACCTAATTAAACCTAGTGTTTGTTTTGGTCAAGTAAGTGCCTATATATGTGGGCGCAGTTCTCTGTGTACGTTTAAAAGTTAATGATATACAACCTTGATGATCTAACCCTTGTTGTAGTTACGCTCTTGCTGTAGAATGCTTGTTGCATCAAAATCGGGAGAATGTCCGCTCTCCGCAGAGTGGGTAGCAAGTGCTGTTTTTTGTGGTTTTGTCTTTTAATATCTGACCTGTGTCCAGATAGTCTCGTCTTAAGTTTTGATTTTCTCGTTTAAACATATATTTTGCTTCATTTTTTGGACATTCATGCTGATCATTATAATTCCCTTTAAAAATGTTCAATTTCATATATTGTTCGTAGACTTTAAAATGTAAACCCTGTAAAAGACGCTCAGTTGTACGTATTTTGTACTACATACCAAAGACATGAAATCGTCACACATTTTTCAGCCTTAGCAAGAGCTTAATTTTACATGGCTAGGAATTTTACTGCAGCTGCCAACTGCCATTTACGAGCTCTTTGGCTGTGCGTCATAGACGCTTTTGGCTTTATTGTCTTCAGCCAAGACATAAAATAACATAGTGAAAAGGAGAATTCAGTAAGTATGTATTCACTTACATATATGTACATACCTCGGTATGCTTGTAGTATAAAAGAAACTGGCAAAGAGCGCAAAAGCAAAAGCGAAAAAAGGGGGCTCGACTTTGCTCGGTGAGGAATGAGAAAGAGATGAAGCTATCTGGCTGGCACAGCAACTTTTTGAGGTCGCCTTTGAAACCAAAACACATTCATTTAATGGCCAATGTATGTACGTATAGGCATTCCGTTTGTATGTACTCGTAATTAACGTGGCCAATTCTCCGTAGCGGTCAGTTGATTCATTGATTTACTTTGCTTGGCTAACAAAAACGTTCAGTTACTAGATTTACATAAGCAAATGAAAATGACTTTAAAAAACTTAAAACAGCTTGAGAATGGATTGTGAGAGACGAAATATAGGAGAGATAGGAGCGTACTTCGAAATTGAACTAAGTGCGATGGCTGACAAGTATTCGGCCTAATCTTTACTTTGTGAAATGGAATTCAATTTATCTCTCCGTGTACGACTGTTAAAGACTGAATTTTCCAATTTCCTAACTCCTTCCAAGCAAATCGGTTTGTTAAGGTCTTCAAAATGGTCATTCGATTCACAAATGACTGCATCGTTGAACTGAAATCTCTTCCCAGTGAGCTATTTCTCCATGTCTTACAAATAACTAAAAGTCACAGGGGGCAGGTAGTATAACGTGGGTGAGAATGAATGAATCAAACTTGGAAGACCTTGTGTCGGCTATAGCTGACTAATTAAACAATATTAAGCTTGTAAGACCATTAAAAGGGCTGGTCGATGTTCAAATGGCGTGAGAGGCTTAAACAAAATTTCATTTTTTTATTTTCATGCGTGGAACTTCATATCATTCAAATCTCCTCCGCGTCTTCTCATAGAAGTACGGATACGAGTTGTTAAATTTTCTTTGACTCTGAATTAAAGCGATGGCCTAGGGAATGTTGTCTTTAAAGGCATCAGCGATTTCAGACCACCCCAAAAATAGTCAAACCGCACAATCTTGGAGTCCAATGTAAGTCACCTTTGCTAGAGATAAGCAAGCAGTGTTGCCATTGTAGAAATTTAGTTGCTTGATCTAGCATTTTTTAAAGGTTTATTAGGTTAAAGTTCGGTTTACTGGAGACGGCATGTTGCCTGTAAGAATGAGAGTCACAGAATGGCGGAGATATAAAGATATAAGTGTGTGTAAGTTAGAGATGTAAGATATAAAAAGGCGGGAGTATCGAGCATCGATCGTTGCTGAAATGTTTGAGTGACTTTTTTAGTCAGCTCGAACATTTAGTTGATTTTAGCTCAATGTCGCCGAGTTGGTTGGTCATGTGTTGTCTACAGTGCTGCCACTTTAGCAATTTAGTTGCTAGATCTAGCAACTTTTAAAAAAATTTGCAACTTTTTATTTAAAAATGCTATTAGCCACAAATCTAGCAATTTTTAATTTTTCTTTAGCAATTTTTGCAACTTTAGTACAAAACGATCAATTTGTTCTTCAGCATTTTTGCCTTTTTTACTTCTTTGCAATTGACGTCACAAATTACGATTAATGGTGGTAAAAAGGTTAAGATGCCAAAAGTTTATAAGCAAAATTTTCGTGATGCCTCGCTGCAAGATGAGCAGGGATACCACTAATCCAACGAGAGCATATTGTGCGTATTGCAATCCGCAATTGGCTTTCGTTCGAAAGTCAACAAAAACGGAGGAGCAGGAAGCGGCACCATGCCTACACATTGCCAAACACACGGCGATTGCGACCAAAGAAAATCTAACATGGAAGCACACTTTGTGGCGTGGTCTTCATTTCACTCAGATATTAGTCAGCTGTTTGCTGTCATTTTGGCTCTCTGAGTAATTTTTGTGACTATGTCCGTCTCCCTCTAACCAACTTGTTTTCCTATGTCGACAAAATCTTTGACTAATATTTTGAGTTGTCACAATGAATGTTCACTTTGTTAGGATGGAGTTAACAAAACTCAATAAAGAGAGGATTTTAAAGTGTGCTTCTATGTTCGATTTTCTTTTTTGCGACAAGTGATCATTTGTCAAAGTTGTGTGGAGTTGTTTTTAGCTTGCGAAGCTGCTGAAAATTAGGCAGAACGAAGAGCAGGTAAATTATTAAACATGTACTTGCAATGCATTTCATGGACGACTTGCGCACCGCCATCAGACTCGCTGCTTTTAGTCTTTTGTTGGACGAGTCCATTAACATTAGTGGGACATTTCTTCTAGTGGGACAAATTCTTGGTAAGCTTTTTGTATATAAAAATATATAGTGATATAATTGTTTACGATACAGAAGTCATGTTCCGTTTTAATAAAAGTATTTCAATTTTTTTTCTAAAAATACATTTGTACATATGGGCATTTCCAAAAAGGTCTACTTTTTGTCACGTTCGAATGCAATTATCGAGATAACGGAAAATTGCCCAAAATCAGGCTTAGCACCAATAATGGGGCGTATTAGTAGTTATAAGTTAAGCCTGCTTAGTATTTGATTTAGAATATTATGTGTTCGATAGTCCTGTTCGATAGAATGGAAATGCACGTATATATGTTGAAAACGAAAAGTTTAATGTTTTAGCATTTTTTTTGGCAATTTTCTTATAATTTTTAGCAATTTTTAGCAACTTTTTTTCCCAAATCTAGCAATTTTTGCTTCGGAGATTCTGGCAGCACTGGTTGTCTATATGTCACTGGCTGATGGCGATGTTGTGGATCGGACAAGTGTGCTTGTGGATATGTCGTCGAGTTGACTGGACATGTGTGCCTGCGTGTTGTTTCTGGGCGTGCTCATATGAGTGTATGTTCGTATGTGTTGTTGCTGCGCGAATGCGCTATTGTAGGCGGAGAGATAAC
This sequence comes from Lordiphosa stackelbergi, assembly GCA_018904235.1. Classification (NCBI taxonomy): domain Eukaryota; kingdom Metazoa; phylum Arthropoda; class Insecta; order Diptera; family Drosophilidae; genus Lordiphosa; species Lordiphosa stackelbergi. The sequence continues at coordinate 333,804 of JAEIFU010000021.1, forward strand.
TCAGTGTGTGAGTGTGAGTTAGAGATGTAAGATATAAAAAGGCGGGAGTATCGAGCATCGATAGTTCGAAGTGACTTGTGAACCAGATAGATGAATTGGATCTCTGATTGGAAGTGGATAAACTGAAACTGGAACCGCCACATGATCACAGTAATAGCTCCGTCTATGGGTCAGTTTTTAGAATCCCTCAACAAGCATTGTTCAAAGCAAGCAGTGGCGCCATCCATGCGTCAGTTCTGAAAATCCCTTAATAAGCATTGCAAAAGAAAGTTCGCCGAAAGACATTAGAATATGAAGATGAGTAACGCCATACGATTTTTTTGCAGACGAATATTTCGTGCTGGCTCTCGAACTGGCTTCGGACTCTCTTGAAATTTGGTTCAAAAGTCAGAGAGAGAGCGCTCTAGAGTCTTGTAAGCAAACAGCGACAGCCGACGACTGCATGTGTGCACACGTATTCTCAAGCATTGTTAGTCTGCATGCTTGTATTCGTGTTCTACAGCGCGCTGTTCACTTTATAAGTTTAAAGTTAATTTTGGAAGACGCTTGCCCCCATATTAAAAACTCTTAGTTCGTATTGCCCTTATATGATAATTATTCGAATTAGTACAATTAATAGGAACGACCGGATATACATATGTACGAATTATATAAAGATACTAATGTATTTCAAACATGACTTCACATTGGAATAATTGTCATTAGGGTATTCAGCGAGCGACGTGTGAAAAATATGCGACGTCGTGCCTCAAGAAGGTCAATTATCAAGAAAAGCGCAAACGAAAAGTGCAACCTGGTTAAACATACTGTTCAATCATAGAAGTTCTTTTAACAGACACCCTCTTTTACGGCTGTAAATAAATTCATTTCTTAGCTCAGAAATGATTTCGGTTAAAAACTCGTCTTTTCAAACAAGTACGCACCCATACGCACTTGCTTATTCGTTGCGTTTACTCACACAAGCAAGTGCATTCTATTTTTAGAGTTTTCGCTCACTACTTTGTGCGAGCGAAGAGAGCGCGATTTTCGTCGCCTCCAAAAAAATTGCTGTATACTGCAAAACCAATGTGTTGCCGTTCGGCATCTTAGAGATTATATTGGTCTTTGGTTCGCATAGTATGTTACAGTCGGACTTGACCGACTTTCTTACACCCAAAAAAAAGTTGTCATCAAGATGACACAATTTAGAACTTGAAACTATTGAGTATCGAATTCTCTCCATTACTCCAAGTATCAAATTGATATCTTTGAAAGTATTAACATGATATTTCGAGAATTTCAAATTGATACTAACGTGTATCAGGTTGACACTTTATTGTATTCATTTTTTTGTTTCAATTTGACACTAGGTCTTATTAATTTGATTATTTAACTATCAAACCTTTTGTTTCATTTTGATACTAGCTTTTATTAGTATAATATTATTTCTTATCAAGTTTGTAGCATTAATTCAGTTCATAAACTGCCATCAAATTTAAAGCATAATATTTTATAAAAAATTGATTTATTTTAAGCTCCTTCAAAATGTTATTTATTTACACTAATAAATTGAATTCGTCAAGTGTGGACACCTCACTAAAGGGAAACATTGGTCTCTCACTGCCTCGTGTCCACGCAAATGTTGCTTAATCAGAAGTCACTATATTGGTGTGCAACTTGCTAGAGCACGTACATCAGAGTTCCCCAGCCATAGACGGGGCACGAACATACTCCCCAATTATTATTATTTTTTGTATTATTTTTAGCTTTCCTAAGCAAGTTTGTTACTTTTTTGTAAAATAGTATAGATTTTCCATAGATTTTGTTTAATAATTCCTCATTTTCTGTGTGGAAATCAGGGAATCAAGCGGAACCTGAACCGATATTTTTAATTTTTTGTATGCCGGTATCTGAGAACGGTTATTTTTAGAACCGAACAAACCCTAAGAGTTGTACCGATACAGTTTTGGTTCTGAAGTATTTTTATGCCCGTTACTTGTAGAGTAAAAAAGGTATAGGACTTAAAGGTATATGGGCATTTCCATTCTGTCGAACCGTGACCGTCGTACAAATGGAAAATGAAAAAAAGTCATACCACATCGAATTTTTAATTCGTTTTTTACTGTATAATATTAGCTCTTAGCAAGCACTTTAATTAGTGTTAAATTGTATAGACATCGAATTTCGCCAAAATAATGACAAAATTCGAAGCTTTTCGAAAACATGACAAAAAAGACAGTGGTTTTCGCGAGCAGCTATATAACCTGAGCAGCAAAACTGTAATTTTCTAACACAATAATCTTAATATCTTATGAATGAATAGTTCTTTGAAATGTATATTATTTGATTTAAAAATCTTGAGTACATTTTTTGTAAAAAAATATTTATCTCTGTCGATACGTGACATGTCGAACGTGATATTTTTTCCATCATCATATTTATGTGGTTTCTGCTATTATGCGAAGAAAAAACTTACAGTTAATTGCATTGGCATAGTTTCTCATGGTTTCTGAGGCATTCTTGTATTGCCCTTTGTACCATCAGAAAGATTTTAGATAGCGAAATTACGATGTGATGTATAGTCACTTTTTTCCAAAAGATTGAGCAAATTTAATGTCAAAATGAGAAAAATCGCGCTCAGCTCGTCATGCTGAAACCGAATAGATCGATTGGTTATTAGTAACTGTATATTGGTCGGAGATTAGTTTACTTTAATTGTTTCCTACGAAAATTCGGGCAAAATATAGTGTTTTTAAGCACTTTAATTTTTTTGGCCCAGGTGGACCTTTTTTTGGAAATGCCCATATACATTCCTGATCAGCATCAACAGTTGGGTCGATGAAACCCTGTCCGTCTGTATAAACACCTACAATGTAAGTCAATGTTAAAATTCTTCGAGTGTTAATTTCCATCTTTAATGACGAGCTTTAGAAATAATAGCAGGGATGCAAACCGGTTCTGAACCGAACCGGTTTTTAACCGAACCGAACCACTTTTTGCGCTCATGAACCGAACCGTAAACCGAACCGGTGTGTTTATAAAAATGCTGAACCGAACCAAAAACCGAAAAATAAAATGGTTCGGTTCATTTCAACTAGACATTGAATTACCAATTGATTTACCATACTGAGCCAAATCGCATCGAAAGCAAGTGCGTGCCCAACTGATCACGAAAAATATGCTAAAGATATATTTCGGATCAATCAAACTCTGTAAAATCAAACTATAACATACTCAGTATCCCCAAAGTTTGTATATATCTTATCATTTTAAATAAAAAGCCACAAAAAGTGGCCAGTGCTAACCATCATAATTGTTTGTTTTCTTTATAACTCGTCCGATCGATCCGTAGCGTCCCATCTTACTCAATCCTTTGTCAAATCGATAATTATTTTTTATTTTAGAAGTTACGAACCATCTATCTACCAAACTGTGGGAGATATGACGTTTTTTCTAAATTGCGTGGGAGGGGGGGCGTGGCAAAAATTGAAAATAAACTTGATCTGTTTGAAAGTATTAGAAATACATATATACAGGGTTGTCCATATTCGACGGACCCATCTGGCAACGCCATAACTTTTGACAGAGATGTCAGATCGCTTAATGACATACCGCGTTTGAAGCGTCAGTCCAAGCAAATTTTTACCATGGAACAATACACGCCACGCGAGCGCTCTGAAATAGTTGAAATTTACATTCAACAGAACAAGTCAATTGTGAAAACTCAACGTGCTTTTAAAAAATTTCACATTTTCACATTTCACATTGAATGGGACCGTAAATAAGCAAAATTGCCGTATTTACGCCACTGAAAATCCTCAGGAGATTCAAGAAGTGCCTCTTCATGACGAAAAAGTCACAGTTTGGTGCGGCGTTAGTGCGAAAACGGTCATTGGGCCGTTTTTCTTCCAAAATGAAAATGGCCATGCTGTTACCATCAACCAGGAGCGTTATCGCGACATGATGACCAATTTTGTGATGCCAATTATTCGTCGAAAGCGTATGAGGCAGTTCTGGTTTCAACAAGACGGCGCTCCACCGCACAAGTCGCATAACAATCGATTTTCTGAAGAAATTGTTTCCGGGCCGTTTGATGTCGAAAAGTGGTGATTTGGACTGGCCACCGCGTTCGCCCGATTTGACGCCGCCTGACTTCTTCTTGTGGGGATATTTGAAGTCAAAGGTTTTCGTTAACAAGCCAAGGACCGTAGAAGAGCTCAAGGACAACATTCGTGAAGAAATAGCCGCTATTCCGGCCGAAATGTTGGCGAAATCGATGGAAAATGCTGCAAAAAGGGCACAATACGCCATCAACGCCAGAGGCGGCCATTTGAGAGATATCATATTCAAAAATTGATGTAAACAAATCTACTTGGAACAAATTAAATGATTAAGATTGCCAACCGCCAATTTTTTCTTTTTTTCTTTGATTTTTTAAAAAAAAACATGGGTCCGTCGAATATGGGCAACCCTGTATATAGAAATGATTCCTTCTCCGATACAAACTTTTGCACAAAAATACAGAGCATAAATACGTGAAAAAGCATGAGTTGTAGAACACCAAATTTCTTAGGACCCAAAAATGGAACGGGCCAAGTCTAAACTTTGTTACCTCTACCAGGAACCAAACCTGCTATAAGAAGAAGAAAAAAAGCTTGATAAATCTCATTAAATGTTAATATACAAGAAGATCTAAATCGTTAATGAAAACCCGATAAGTAAAGACTAGTTGGAAATATAAGGACTAATTTCCATCATAAAGTAAAATATCGTTTGTTAATTGCATTGAAGCGTTTAATGGCGAAAGCGTTTGCCTAAAGAGAAATATTGGAATATTTATCAGGAAAATCAACTGGATTTATCAGACTTAAGAGGCAATATCGATGAATCTTTACAATAAGATATATTATTACTAAAACTTAACTAAAATTCCATCATATTGAATTAAATCTTAGTTCTTTAAACTCTATATATCTCCTGTTGTTTTAAAATGCAGTCAATCGAATGGAAATATTTTCATTAAATAACACAGTCTTAAAGATATCGTTATGTTATCAAAGCAAATTTTGAGTTTAATAAAAATGAAATCTTTATTAGGTATATAATAACTAAAAACCTGTCTAAACAACCTAAACCAAACCCAAATAATCTTTCTAAATGTATGAAAACTACACTTCTTTAGTTTGTTAAATGAATACAGCGCAAACCGAACCGAACCGAACCAAAACCGCGGTTCAGTAAGCCCCAAAAACCATGTAATAAACCGAACCGGCGGTTAAAAAACTGTGTGAACCAGAGCGGTTTGCATCCCTGAATAATAGTATTTGCCTGTGTAAAGTAAATATATTTAGAAACCTGGAAATTAAAATCGTTATCAAGCTCAATATTCTGGAAAGTGTAAGACTTTATGCGACACAAGTAATATGTGTTAATGGCAGCACACCTACTATATGTCAATGCCACGCCCCCTTTGGCTGTAACACTTCATCGCGAGAGCTCAGACACTTGATAAATTTTCACTCATCTAATGGAAGGACCCCTCTTTGCTGGGAACTGTTGATATGCACTTGAGTCTTTTGAATTTATTTAAGTGCAAAGTAATTTCTGCTTTGGCCTTGCCTGTGGACAATACGGGAATGATAAGGCAACTCTGTCTGCTTTTGTGGGCCACCGTTTGTCCTCCTTTTCGTTTGGAAAAGATCATTAATTACAAAAGCTTTAAAAGGGATTTTCCACAATGGTACACATCTGCAGCTGTTTCATGAATTCTACTTTCCCAAGTCATTAACTGAGGCAAGAAGTCTGAAAAGAAAACAAATATAATTGCATTTCCATTCAAGATGAAAATCGGTCCACACTGCTTGTCAAAACCGCTTGAAGGTCGCCATCCGGTGAAAACACAAAGTGCAGGCAAATTTAAGATGCAAACAAAGATTAAAAGTTATGGCGACCACCCGTCCGAAATTAACTTTCCGAAAGGTCAGCTCTTTGCCATGTTTGTGTCATCCAAATCGGATTCATTTCAAATTGCATTACTCACGCTTGACCGCGGCTAAATGGAGGAAAAACGTGGGCGAATTGCAAAGTATCGAGCTTACGCATATGCCCAGTCGATAGTTGGACACTTATTGTTTTCGGCCAGTCGCCAGAGGACCCATTGTCAGCGCTGCTCTGCGTATGAGCAATGACATTATGAGGGCAACTAGACGCGTGGGTTGGTTGCGATAAGCAACACCCTGTGTGGGGCAATTAAAATTGTGTAGCCTACTTTGCGGCATTCTCTAATAATAGATGCGAACGCCATACAGAATGGCCTTGACATGGCCCCTCTCAATCAGGCCAATTAATTGTGGGAAGTGTTTTTTTTATTGAATTAAATATGTGCTTTAAGTAGATTCCAAATGAAGTTTGCTGAGGTGATACCCCGCTTATAATTGACAGGATACCATAACAACTAATATTAAAATAGTAGAAGTAATATTTATTAACAATGTTTCTTAAAGGGAACGAAAATGACTGAAAAACTTAGCCCTGCACAAGGATTAATTTATATTATTAGTTATAGTTCATTATTATTTCTAAGTTTTCGTTGACAACAAAACTTATTTGCATTCTTAAAGTGGCGTTTCAAATTTGAATCCAATCAGGCGACCCAAAACCCGTTGAGAAGAACACTTATTTGCATTTTAAAAGTGGCTTTTCAAATTTGAATCCAATCAGGCGACCCAAAACCCCTACAGTACGTCATAGTTGTTACAGCAGAAAAGTTTTTTTGCAATCAACATTTTTTCAGCAAGAAATCAAAATTTTCAAAGCAATGAAACATTTCGTATTTTTTTTCTCCTAAAGCTTAAAATGAACTCTGCTCTCTTAAGGAAAACTTCAAGCTCTAATTTTCTTACATTGCCAACTAAAAGTCAGCTTAAAGTTCAAGGTACCAATTTATAGCCTAACTTTGGACACATTCTTCGTGTCCTTATTGTTGTCAAAAGTTCACGCCAAACAGCTAATTTTATCCAATAAAAGTTTCTCACCTGCCATTCCCCCACCCCACAAGTGCACCCACAACTTACTCATCGATTTCCTCCTCGGATAGGGAATGACTATTGCCTGTTAGCAGCGACATTTTCCGGTGGGTTCTGCAAAAAAGTTAAAGAAAATTAAATTTTAATAGACATATTTACAATTCAAAATTTCCAAGTGGCCATTGCGCTAAATATGCAAAGACCACTTTTAAGCCCTGCTAAGTATAAACATTTAAGTGTCAGTCTGTCCACAACCAAAGGAAAACCCGTAATGAGCTTTGTGACGGGGGAAATGGGAGAGCGAAACCCAGTGAAATGCTCGCCAAGCATTTTGACAGATTTTAATTAAAAAGCGACAAGAAATGTCACGTGCCCGACATCAATGTGTAGAAGTGGTGCTGGGCTCGCAGGTTTGCGGAGGGTCAAAAATGGCGCAGCAGTCAAACTAGTGCAGAAGTCCTTGAAACGACAGCACGGCTTATCCGCGTTTGGGTAATCAAAAATGTGTTTTTGATTGAACACGTCCAACGACGATGAGCCTAACGTTGGAAGTAACTTTATAAAGTGTTTTCCAGTGGTTGCGGTTTTTTACGGTCAAAGTTCAAGGCTGCCTACAATTAGCTTGGCTAAAGACGAAATGATATGCAAGGAGTGGGTATAGCCAGGGGGGTCATGACCACAAACTGGGTGCGTTTTGTTTGCCCTTTCTTTATTACAATATTTTTCCAAAACTAATTAGGCTTTCGAAAAAGAACATTTTTTTTTTAATTTACGAACAACCCCATTTATAATTTAAATACAAGAAGACTGAAATGTAAAGGAAAAGAACTGTTGCATACCTTTTAGGGAGCGTCTATTACTCTTAAACTGGTTCGTCGTCCAAATAGACATTAAATGGAAATATGGCGGTGGAACTTCGTCTTAGACCTGACAACATACAAATAATTTACGATTTTTAAAAAGAAAATCAAAGCAAAATATAATTTAAATGTCTTAAAAATATTTTAAAATACCTATTCTAATAATTTTAGGTAAAAAAAGTTTTTTTAGTTTGAATTGAATTTTTTTATAATAAAAAATAGTGGAAAGCTACACCGAGGTTAAAATACCCTTGCAGTTCACTTTTTAGTAAGTCCAACTACGATTTCTACCTTCCCGACGTCTTTGTTCTTGAGATTTCCTGATTTGCACGTGGCATTATAACAAATTTTTGTAAAAATTCTTTTAACCAACAAACACAAATAAACAGACAAATAAACAAACAATGACAACACTCTAAGAGCATTAAGATTAGAAAATAAATTTATTAATAAATTAGTAAAATTTAAATTAATTAGTAAAATATTTTTTAGACCTATCTTTTCTATGGCATTTAAACGGTATTGTTGTTGTATTTCTAGGTGAAATTATGAATAGAAAACTTATAATTACGAGGTTTTATAATGACGTTTGCATTAAAATTAAAGATTTCCTCACCAAAACTAGTTTTTGAATCGATCGTTTCTATGGAAGCCATCCGCTATAGTCATCCGATCCGGCCGGTTCCGACAAATGTGCAGCGTATTTGTACTTAAAGACTTCGTGCAAAGTTTGGTAAGGATAGCTTTAAAACTGACGGAGGAGATAGCATAGAAACAGACGGACAGACGGACATGTCTATATCAACTCAGCTCGTCATGCTGATCAAGAATATATATATTTTATGTGGTCGGAGATGCTTCTATCTATGCGTTACAAACATCTGAACAATTTTAATATACCCTCTGCAAGGGTATAAAAAATTAGTTTTATGTCTACCTCAGGGTTCGAACCTATATCTCAATTTTCTACACATTTTGAACTGCATTTATTAAAAAAATGCAGTGTTCAACATTTTATTAGATTCACTGGACCACAGAAAAACTGCAGGTGGATTGTTCTGACACATTCCGGAATTAAAATCAACGTATTCGCTTTATAGTAAATTCACATCGGCCGCACCTTCGAAAAACAGGTCAAAGTCGAAGCTTCGAGATTTTGCTGTCGTAGGAAACACGTAGGCTGGATGGTTACTCAAAAGTCGTATGGATGGTTACCCTTAACTCGTATGAGGTTATCGTTTCCGAGTGCTTTTGGCGATACTTTGCCGGTTGCCCTATTGGAAAATATTAAAAATTTCTACTATCAAAATTGAAATATTTCATTAAATGCATATAAATCATTTAAATAAGTGAAATTTCATCTGCTGCATCGGAACGCTATAAATCATTTCTTCTCATGAGTAAAGGGTATATCGAAGTCGGTTAGAGCCAACTCATCTATTGTTAATAGAGCAAATGGTGTAACACTTGGATTCATTAAACGTTGGTAGAAGGAATTTAATGATCCAAACACCACAAAGCTTCTGTACATTGCTTTAGTCCGTCCTGTACTTGAATATTGCTCGTCTTTATAAAAAGCATAAGGATCGAATTGAATCATTTTAAAAGCAATTCTTACTTTTGGAAGCCCGCAACCCCAATAACCCTTTTTATACCCTGTACCCATTAAAAATGGGTAAAAGGGGATCATGAAGTTGTGCAAATGTAAATGTCCGCCGTCCGTCTGTCCGTCTGTCTGTATGAACGCGTCGATCTCAGAGATGGTAAAAGATAGAGGCTTGACATGTATGAAACAAATGCTTCTTTTATCTGCACGCAGATCAAGTTTGTTTCAAATTTTGGCCACGCCATTTTATCAAATGCAAAAGCAAAAGTTTTTATTGATAAGTTGTAAAAGTCGAAAAGTCGAAAGAAGGAAAAGTTTTGTAACTTTTGCTATTTCGACAGAAGCAATTTAAACACTGACATATATGGGCGGAGTAGCCAAGGGGAAATGACTTGCCATTTAACATAACACGCGTCGTCTCTCGAACCATTTTTTAATATCTAGCCCATAAGATATATGGGTCATTCTTTTATAAACCGAACAGTTATAAAATTTTTATTTTTCAATTTAATAAAAAAAAATCCGAAATTAGATCTCGACATGCCCATCATAACGTAATTTGCGATTTTGCACAAAAATTTTTTGTTAATTTTATAAACAATTTCAAAAATCGTCAAAAACGAAAAAGTGGAAAAAAAGGGTTTATTAAAAACACGATATCTCAGGTTTAGTTTATCGGACAGGTCTCAAATTGATATTGGTAAAAAGTATTTTACTGTATCTACTCAAATTATAATTTTATAGATTTTTAAATTATTTAATAATATTAAGTAATTGTTGCTAAAAATTATTTATAATTTTTCTAAGTGTTAACCACCATGATATAGCTTCTAAGGATAAACAATTTATTGCCCTAAATATAACTTAAATTTGGTGTTTTCAAAGATGGAGACTTGTATGGTTTAAAAGTTATGAATTTTTGAAGTTATAAACAAAAAAAGATGCCCTTAAATAAAAATTTCTCACGTAGTCAGTTTTAAAGTCATGTGATTGAAACTTGGCAATTGTGCTTTATATTTATCAAGCTTTTCAAAATTGCCAACATCACACAGATCGGACAACTGTATCATATAGCTGCCATAGAAATGCTGAATTTGGTTGTGGTATAATATACTTTCAAAACTCTGGTCACCCTAATCCACAACAAAATGCAATTAATCGTAGCATTCGTATGGCAGCTATATGAAATAGACGTCCGATCTGTGTGATGTTGGCATTTTTGAAAAGCTTGATATAAATAAAGCCCACTTGCCAAGTTTCAGTTGTAGAGCTTTGAAACTGACTGAGTGGCAACGCATTTTTTAAGGGCAACTTTTTATTTGTTTATAACTTCAAAAATTCATAACTTTTAAACTATAAAAGTCTCCATCTTTTGAAAACACCAAAACTTAAGTTACGTTTAGGACAATAAATTGTTTATGCTTAGAAGCTATATCATGGTGGTTAACACTGAGAAAAACTTTAAATAATTTTTAGCAACAATTACTTAATATTATTAAATAATTTAAAAATCTATAAAATTATAATTTGAGTAGATACAGTAAAATAAAACTTTTTACCAATATCAATTTGAGAACTGTAACTTGTAAGAAAGACATGATCCACTTGAAAATAAAACCACATTTAGATATAATATTTTACATACATTAGTAAAGTTTTCTTTTTTCTCCACAAACAGAAAACCATTTGAATATCTCAGCTGCTTAAATGTTTAAAGTTGGGAACATTTTCCAAACTCTGACTTCTTCCTTTCACTTCCACTGTCAAAGTTGTAATTTAATGAAAGATACTACAACAACTCAATCCACACAATGAATTTGATGAGCCTTCTTCTGCCAGTTTTAACAGATTTCTCATGACGTTGTAATCTTCCACACTGAGCAGAATACCAATTCACACTTCCTGCACAAACTGCTTTTAAAGAGGCTTTTTTTAGGAGATCACAAATTTATTTATCTGACTGACAGAAACAGATGAGTAGAAATTGGTTCAAGTTAGTTACATGACGCGAAACCCCTGCTAAAATTCTGAAAGACAAAAATGAAATGACCAAAGAAGAAGACAGGGGGTTTGACAGCTATATGTCCAGACTTGATCAGTTGATCCACCCCACCTCTAGACTGGTTCTTCAAAACCATGAGATTGGTAACATGATAACTCATCCAATTATAACAAGAAAACTATACTCGACTCTAATGACTTCCCAACACTGAATACTTAAATAAATATTTATTTTAGGATGAACATGAAGATTCTGCTACCATTAAGACACCTGACATCGAATATCATGACTCACACGCTTGATTAAAGAACATAAACAATATAGGTTGCCCAAATGCAATACCTCAGTAAACATGTTTATCATCTCTCCCAGATCAACGCTTGAACGCTCCAGTAATATATGATATTTGGGACGAACAACTGAAATAATTAACACTTTAAATACAAATGATTCTATTGTTATAAATGTTATATATGGCCAAAGATGAATAGTGAAGACCAAAAAGAGATAATCATAAACCTTAAATGCCACCATCATTCCCCAAATCATCAAGATTCATATGAGAATAGATAAAATTATAGATATTTATCCGGAAAAAATAAATCTTAAAAAACAACATGAATTAGAACCACTTTTACAATACCAATCTTTGAAAAACTAATCAACAACAAATAACATGTCAAGATTTAACAGGCAAATACAATGAATAAGAAGAATAAAAAGCATAAGAAAAAAAGAAATATACGAGAAGATCAAACTCTTGATACGCAACAGAAATCCCACCACAAGATTGCCAAACACTGGCAGATATAGCCAGAATGATATTTCAACCCAAAAAGAGCTTGAAAGAGGCTCATGTAACTACAACCACTTGATGATCTTTAACCTCAAAAATGCAAAGGGAGTTTAGAGAACAGGTATCTACAGAAGATCGCAGAATCCAATGAACTGGAGATGACAAAGAATAATGATAACCTGACAAGCAAAGGTAACAGCTTCCAGTCCAAGAATAAAAAGGCCCTTAGAAGATTAGATTCCAAAAAGATTTTCTTAAATACAAAACCTTCAACATTAGTTGAATAAATGTCACCATTACAAAAGACTCCTCTGATAACGTTGGGGTGGATGGAATAGAATTGCATACTATATCCATGCAAGAGACACCACCACGCCAACTAACAATTTGAGGTGGTTTATGTCATGCTTCAACAGCACTTCAAACATAACACTCATATAAATCATGATCAAAAGTAACATTGATGACACTGAACTGATATTTATAGATTTTTATACAAAATCATGAATCAACCAACTAGATTTTAGAGTCTTTATAATAATCATGAGTTATTTATACTGAAATAAGAGCACCCTGAAAACATCTCCTTTATTTATTACCAGCCCAAAGATTAGGAATATCAACAAAAATGATACATTTAAATCAAAATATACTCACAAACTTATTGCGCTGTTTGGACTAAGTAAGAGCTTTCTGAGAAGTTTGAAACAATTAACGGAGTAAAGCAAGGATAACTTGGAGAACCGTTCATCGATCTTTATCATTCTTTCGGCAAATCGATTCATTTTGCTAATTACTAACTATCTCTAAAGGGTAAGAATCCTATCTTTAAAACTGTAGGAGATATAACATTTATCCAAATTGCGGGGCGGGAGGGGCGTGGCAAAATTTGAAACAAACTTGATCTGCGTGCAGATAAAAGAAACATTTGTCCCATACATGTCAAACCTCTATCTCTTACCATCTCTGAGATCTAGGTGTTCATACAGACGGACGGACGGACGGACAGACGGACAAGGCTAAATCGACTCGGCAGTTGATGCTGATCAAGAATATATATACTTTATATGGTCGGAAATGATTCCTTCTGCCTGTTACATACATTTGCACGACTTTAGTATACCCTTTTACTCTACGAGTAACGGGTATAAAAATACCTAACTGTTTATATCACAACCGTCGGAAATGATTCCTTTTTACTATTACATACTTCTGCACAAACTTTATATACTCTTGTACCTTTGGAACAGAGTATAAAAATTAATTGAGTACTAAGCACAAACCAAGAAAATTTTGAGGCTGGCCGGCATGTGACTTCTCAATTTTGAGTGATTTAAGCCAGCGGTGGGCACGTTCTGCAATTGGTGTTAGACATACTCGTAATAAACTGCGTCGGAATTAACTTACATCGAAGTGTGAACAACAACAAAGTCCATGCGAATAAGGGCAAAGCGCCTGCAAGACGCACACACAAAGGGCGCTACAGGTGCATTTTGCGCTATCGCAATGGAAAGGGGTCTCCGAATCAACCTGTTACGAAGCGCTAGAATAGAAGGCGTCGTCCCGACAATCCGAAGAATAAAGTGGAGCTGGATTGGGCTTACTTTGAGGAAAAATGAAATGTTAAGGAATGCAAAAAATGGCGGCCAAGTCTAAAGAAACTTCTCGGGGAAAGACTGTAGAGAGAAGCGTAAGTATTGAAAAACCTGGAGAGAGCTCGTGGCGACGTCTTGCGTAAGGATTCGGTGGAGTGGAGTATTGCAATTATAAGGAGTCTACACTCCATTCATTTCTTTTTCGATCTGCTACAGAGTATAAAAATCAGCGACTGCACTGGATGAAAAAGTTCCAGTTATTATTGGCGGACAAATTAAAACCTCTTCTTGTTTCTGTTAATTTGGATTGGTTTCATTCTACGTTGGCCGAGAATTAGTAACCCTAAGCTAGTTCTACCATACATAGTTCTAAAATATCTCATGTGCGTCATATACAGCTGTCATCGGTACAACAGATTACAAATGTTTTGATTTATTCCAACTGATAAGTAAAACTATTTGCCACAATATTTCCTTATTGCAATCAGGTTTGTCTATAGGTTGAATCACAATATTTGTTCGGAATATTTGCATAGACAAAGGATGTTTTGCACTACAGCCTGCAGGCTGCTAGACAACAACGATGACCTATTAATGCAAAATCTAGCCTTGAAATCGCTTACTGAACCGTTCGAATCAACAGCATCGCAGGAAGAGCAGTCGGGGCACATTTCTTCTTCACGCTATCAAGTGAACTTTTTCAATTAGTTGAAATGGCATTCCTTCAAGGAAATGCCATGTAAATGTTTATGGTCGTCTGTGTGTGTGTGTGTGTGTGTGTGTATCCTGTGGCAGGATAACACGTCCAAACAAATAGGAACTTGTCTATTGATTTTCTTTTCTGAATATTTACAGTAAAGGGCAAACAATTGGGGTCCGGGCAGGGGATCAAAATAATAGTAATTCTTATGTGAGCAACATGCAAGGACTTACGTAAAAAGTGAAGCTTATTTTATTGGATTGACGGCGGCAGACACAGTTGTTGCGGGTGCGCTGGAAATTGAAGAAATTTACCACCTGCTTTTCATAGGCCTTATCACGTTATTCTTTTGCTATTTTTTTGATATTTTGTTTATCTGCGAGTCAGCCAGGCACGTGAATTTAGCAGGAAATTACTCTCTTTCTCACACAGATACGCACTCACACACACACAGAGCGCAGAAGAGCAGATACGTCCAAAGCTGCGCGAGGTTCACCACCGACTGGCGAAGAGTTGCCTCTGCTGCTGCTGTTCAGCACAGTTGCGGCCAGTTTGAGTCAACTTTCCACAGGAAATTCACTCAAACTGCAAATTATTTACCCCGTGAGTCACTTAATTTGTTGAAATTGCCGCGCACATGGGTTATTTAATTACAGTGTCGACAGATGAATTAAAAAAAAAACAACAACAAATAAATATAAACAATTTGAGTTCCCGCTCAAATTTAACTCAAGTTCTTCAAGGCGAGGAAGTGGGGCAGAGCAACAGCTGCTGCGCACAGACAAATGACTCAAAACCAATTGTTCGTCCTTGCGAACTGCATGGGTGAAGAGAAAACATCAACCATTGGCCATTAAAGCATAAAAGCGTTTGGCAAAATTTAATTATTGAACCTACCCTGCCGAGTTGGTGGCCGAGATGCGTTAATCACCTGTGGCGTATGCGTCATTTACTTTTTTTTTATTGCCAAATTTCCCTACAGAACTTTGCTTGGCAGCTCATAAAACAATCACAACAGTTGTATTTTCGGGCATTTAATGATCGGCTATGGATTCTGTGTTTAAATAAAGAAGCTCATTTTTAGCACTAAAACGGCAAGGTGTTAATGGTATTCATGTGGGGCAAATCTAAAGAGAATTGAAAATACAAAAATACACGGCTGGATGCAAAAGTCCATAAAAACGAAGCAGAATTTGCCCACCGCCCAAATAGGGCTAAGAACGTGTATATAATAAGAAATTACATTTTTGAAATGAGTTTTCAGAATGAAAATGCGTTGTTCACTTGTGTAGTGCTCCGTTTCTGATAACAATAGATTACAGCCAAACAAAGAACCGTTTCTACTGGACAATTTATAAGCGTAATTTGGATTGGTGATCTCAAAAATGGATTTTAAAATTTTATTAAAATTTACCGCACCTGGTCGTCCCATCTCAGATTCGGTCGTCCCACCTTGTCTTGTCCCAGTTCTTTCGCATTCCTCTTGTAGACCATATTTGCTGGAGCTTGTTCAACTACAGGTAACATGACCCAGCCAGCGCAGCCGCTATTGCTTTATGCGCTTGACTAGACTAGTGTCCCCATAGAGCTCATACAGTTCGTCATTCATTCGGATGCCAAAATCCCTGCCAACTTTCAAAGGTCCATAAATTCTTCGAAGAATCTTTCGCTCGAAGTCGCTTATCGCCGCCTCAGCCGCTGATGATATTGCCTGAGATGATAAGCCACTTGTATAGCGCTATTTTCGTTCTTTAAGCGAGGTCTCGGCTCTTATACTCCCTACTGAGCCCGTTGTAGCATCGGTTTGCAAGCGTGATTCTTCTTCAGATTTCCAGACTGATGCTGTTGTAACTGGTTATCATCGTTTTGAGGTAGAAATCCACCACAACTTTAAAGTTGTAATCTCCCATTGCAACAAATTGTCCAAGACGAGTAGACTTGTGTTTTGAAGATACTAGGTACTTCGTCTTGTCCTAGTTTACCGTTAAGCCCATCAGTTCAGACTGCCTCTCAATCTCTGAAAACGCCATGCCAATATAAATAAAAAAGTCTCGCTATAAGCTATCACCCTGCCTAAAACCTCTTTTGGTATCAAAAGGCTCGGAGAGGTTCCTTCCTATTTCGACGGAGCTTTGAGTGCTTTTCAACGTCATCATGCAAAGTCGAACGTACTATTCGGGTATACCAAATGTCTACCTTTGGTGGTGGTGTTCAAAAAACCTTGACCTTATCGGTGTGTCGAAGGCGGCTTTGTAATCGACAAAAGGATGGTGATTTTCGATGTTTCTCTCATAGGTCTTCTCCAGGATTTGACGTAATGTGAATATCTGGTCTGTGGTGGATTTAATAGGTCTAAAGCCACGCTGGTAAGGTCCAATCAGTGTGCTTATAAGCGGCTTTCGTCGTTCACAAATAATACGCTACAGAACCTTATATGCAATGGGAACTAGGCTAATCCCGAGGTAGTTGACGCAAACTGCAGGCCTTTCCTGCTTATTCTTTTTTCTTCTAAAAAGGCGCATCTCCTCTCTCCTTTTTCCCGCTCCTTAACAGCCGACTGAAGAGTTCCCCTCTAGGCAGCGTCTTGCTCTGCACTCCTCATCGTACCAAGACCGCTTTCGTGGGGACTCGGAGTAACCGAGTATCTCCTTGGCAGGCGTACTAATGGAGTGTGATATTCGATTCCACTATTCGCATATATCGGAAGGGAATGGCGAGTTTTCCCTGAGCAGTTGGGTGAGTTTAGCTGTATAGGCTTCAGAGGTCCCTTGTGATTGCAGCTCTTGACGTTTAGCTTTCGACGTGAGAAAGCGCGTGAGGCATGTGCCATACTGAGCCGCGTACGTACTCTGAGAAACACGCGTTTTAAGTTCGTAATGGTAAGGCCATTCCAGTAAATAAATAAAATTGGTGAATATGATTAACATGAAAATGAACGTGTAAATTGATATTGCGACATGATTTCATCTCACTTGAAAAGTAAGGTAAGGTAAAACTGGCTATACAGCTCCTCAACGGGGCCAAGCCAAGCTTCTCACAATCTCTTGGCGTGTGTGCTTTAAATTTTGTCGCACAAGAGAAAGGGACCTACAGTTTAACGCCGGATCCGAACGGCAAAGTTTGAGAAATTGCTTTTTCATGGCTAGTTACTTCACAGCTGGCGCCACTAAGCTGGTGAAGGTGACCTAAAGAAAGAAAAAAACTTTTATTATTAGATGTTCAGAGGCGGGATCGAACCCACGACCTCCCGCCCAGCAGTCCAGCACACTAACCACTGGGCCACAGACGGCCACTTGAAAAGTATAAGATATAAACATTTGAAAATTTTACACAAAATAGAACACAATATAGAGAATATATCTACACCATTAAGTCAAAAATCGTATTTCTTGAGTTATGCCAATCTTGAAGTAAGTGAGCGATATATACTTTATATCAGGGGCGCCCATGCCCATTGCCCAATAGCGGGCGCGTATACCACTTACGAGAGGCATAAGCATAATTATGCGCGCTCTCCTCTCTTTCGTTCCTAGCTAAACTCTCTCTCCGATGTCTCTCGTAAACTCGAGTGAAACAACAAAAGTGCTTAGCGTAGTCGGCATTCGCCTCACTCGCAGTGGCCCTAGAGCTTTTCGCTATTTAAGGCGGCACACACACACACAGAAACTTCTTGTAGTTGTTCTTGCTTAAAATATATTTTGTGCATTAGTATTTCATTCAACGAGGCCGTAAGCTCAGTTTGGGCACAACTGCATTATATGGTCGGAAATGTTTCCTTCTGCCTGTTAAAATTGCATACAATTTGAACACTTTAATCTACGAGTAGGGGAGAGTCTTCGGTTGTGGACATACTAGCGTTTTTCACTAATAACTTTTTTCCAAGTCAACATTATGCGGTGATATGAACATCATGGTAAAGCAAGAGACCCTAGCTAACTTTCCTCTGCAGTAACCTATTGTTTTAGACAAAAGGTACAAAATTTGCAGCCATGTATATGAAGTGATGAGTTTTGGCCAAAATGTTTTTGTACCTGGTTGTGGACACCCTTGTGAAATCGCTAGAAATGAAAAAATATGACGTAAAATGGCCATGAATTGATGAAAAAAGAACGTTTATTTATTTAAGAAGCCTTCAGTGGCAAAAAAAAAAAAAAAATAATGGCCTTCAGTGACAAAAAGATCAAAAATTATGGCCTTCAGTGGCAGAATGAAAAAATTATTCCGAAATTCAATTTTTTCATGTGAAATAGCAGGACGATCGCAAGCATCGCAATGGATTGAATTTGCAGAGCGCCAAACAAATCAAACAGAAGTCGACATTTTCGTCTTCTTCCGATGACGAAGACGCCTTCTTCTTGGCATCGCGGTTTGGCCGACGGCTTGGCTGTTGGTGTTGCCTGTCGTTTTCCTGGCCGGCCACGTTTCTGGGGGGTCTTCTTCTGGTGCGACACAGAATCACGCTTGGCTGCGCGCTCAGCTTATTTTATTGCCTTCTTGCGCAAAACCTCGACGCCTTCCAGAGAAGTTAGCACAGTGGTTTGCATTGGCTTGCCACAGCGATTCGATGGCTTTTTTGGAGAAGTTCCTTGCACCGGCCCAATTTTATCCAACAGTGATAAGCGGCTAACCGAAGACGCTCGTGAAGTGGATGGTTTAGGGGAGGTTAACACCTCTACTTCTCGCCCAATATTGGGATCGGCGGAACCGATGCAGATTGTCTTCATCAAGATCAGCTTCTGTGACGACTTCTCCAGCTCGGACTTTCTCCAAATACCGGATCAAAGTGGTTCGAGGAAGCCCATATTCCTTGGCTGTAGCTTTGACGGCCTTCTAATGGATGAATCATTGCTTAATGGCATCGACCAGCCCATTAAAATTGATATTTAATGAATGCTTTTGAAATATATTACACTAACATAAACAACGATATTTGACAGTTTTATGGCCAAACACACGCTTTAAACACAAAAAATGAGGGTGTCCACAACCGGTGCAAAAGTGTGTCCATTCTTGGAAGTGGTAGCCATTTTTATTCTGTTCAGCAAATTTACACGACACAAACATTTCACTGAAACTTGATAATTACATCACAAAATACACTAAATGCGCTAAATCACAATGTATAATACTCACCTCTTTTCAATGTTTTGCTTCGATTTAACGCAATGCGAAAATTGAAAAAAATAGAAACTCGGAAAAATTTTCACGATTTTTATACCCGTTACTCGTAGAGTAAAAAGGGTATACTAAAGTCGTGCAAATGTATGTAACAGGCAGAAGGAATCATTTCCGACCATATAAAGTATATATATTCTTGATCAGCATCAACAGCCGAGTCGATTTAGCCTTGTCCGTCCGTCCGTCCGTCCGTCCGTCCGTCCGTCTGTATGAACACCTAGATCTCAGAGATGGTAAGAGATAGAGGTTTGACATGTATGGGACAAATGCTTTTTTTATCTGCACGCAGATCAATTTTGTTTCAAATTTTGGCCACGCCACCTCCCGCCCCCGCAATTTGGAAAAAACGTTATATCTCTTACAGATTTAAAGTTTGACGATTCGTACCTTCTAGAGATAGTTAGTAATTAGCAAAATAAATCGATTTGCCGAAAAAAGTGAACCAAGCCCCCTCGCTACCACCCCACCCACCCTAAAAAAATGTTGCATACTTTTCGGATGGTCACACTAAGGAACGCAGGAACACTGTTAAACATGTTTTTTC
This sequence comes from Lordiphosa stackelbergi, assembly GCA_018904235.1. Taxonomy (NCBI): domain Eukaryota; kingdom Metazoa; phylum Arthropoda; class Insecta; order Diptera; family Drosophilidae; genus Lordiphosa; species Lordiphosa stackelbergi. Next base: position 354,089 of record JAEIFU010000021.1, read on the forward strand.
ATAAGTAACGGGTATATTGAAGTCGGTTAGAGCCGACTTTAACTTACGCTCTCGTTTTTTATTTGCTCACAATTTGTGTACTATTTGGCTCAGATTATGTGTACTGACAAACTACAAGTTTGACATTACTCAGTTTGGCGGCATCTGTTACCTGCATAGCTGTTAAATATTGATTACTAATCGTAATCATAACATATTTGATTACTTTTTTCTTAAAGGCAAAATAATGATTACATTATGACTATTTTTAGTTTTACTCGATTACTAATTGATTACTTTCAGAAATAATCAAAAATAATCGGGATTATTGAGGATTACCAAAAAGGCAATGAGTCCTAGGTTCAAGTCCCGGTTTGGGACATGTATTAACTGGTACACGGGAGCTAATGCAATTGTTTTAAAATTCTAGATTACAAAAAAAATACATGTCCCAAACTGGGACTTGAACCTAGGTCAGTCATAGGCCTTAACCTCCACGCCATTACCGACAAATTTTAGCGGGCAGCTAAAAGTGCAATATGAAATCATTGAGGATTACAAATCTGGCTATGCCTTTTTTATTAATTAATCAAAAATAATCAAAAATAATCTTGTAAAGTAGTCAAATTATTTTTTGATTATTTTATGGTAATCCTCAATAATCCCGATTATTTTTGATTATTTCTGAAAGTAATCAATTATTAATCAAATATTTTTAACCAAGAGGATTATATAATCATTACAACTCTGTTTTAAAAATAATGTAATTGGAGACCGGAGACTCTCCCCTACTTTTTACTACTTTAACTTTTCCCGGTACAAAAATGATGAAAAAAGGCAGGTACCAAATTGTGAGTTTAATTGCTCTCCAAACTAGGCTCTTAATTGGTTTATTGTTTCGTGTGACATGTGACACCGTCTTGTTGTAACCACATATCAGTAACGTCCAATTCTCACGTTTTGGGCAGACCCAAGTCGGTGATCATTGCACTGCACTTTGCTCCATTGATTGCGATTTCATTATTTTTGAAAAAGTGAAGTCCAATGATGCCACCGACCCACAAACCGCTGAAAACTGTGAATTTTTAAGGGTGCATCGACAGCTCTTAAACTGTCTCTGGCGGCTCTTCAGACCAAATTCGGTAATTCTGTTTGTTAAATTGTTAAATTGAGCTAAAAAGAAGCTTCGTCGCTAAAGACATTAAAAATTATCATTTACACACCACAAATCCATTCGATGATCTCAGACGTTCCCTTAAACAAGCTTGTTTAATTAAGTATAATCAGCTATGCGGCCGACTTTAATTTGACATTGACATTCAAACATTTTTTTGGCTCTTTATTCTAGTTTTGTATTTGGTATTATTTCATTTGTAATCTTTCATTTTTCCGACCGAAACACACACACGCCTCCGTTACGCCATGCTTGGCTGGGGCCCAGACACAGACAGTTTAGTAAGTCCAATGGACGATGGATTTGACACCGACATGGCACAGTAAATCCGAATTAATTGTAAGAGTAAGTACATGGACTGAAATATTGTTCCCTTGAATGAATCTGCGACAAGTGACAGCGGCAGAGTGGCGCGAAAGCAATTGTCTTTTTACTTCGAAGCACAATAATTAAATTTTGTATCATGACGTTAATAGAAACGAGCTGGATAGGTCAAAACATGCCGAAGTGTGTTGTATTGAATTTTTATTAGTTTCTCTACAAACGGCTCATGCGGAAAACTCAGAGGACAAGCAACACTCAAATCCACATCGTGTCAATAAAGGATATTATTTATTTAAGACACCAAGAAAATTCAAAGGATACATACACGAAAACTTCTACATATCATGCATGCAGTAGAGCAAGTTGTCCATTTCTTTTTCATGACAATTCTAAAAGCATTTCCAATTCATACTCTGCTTACACGCAGCTCAGGGAAGGAGATACACAAACAGAAATGTCTCTAACAGAAGGCACTGTCAGTAGTTAACCACTTGGGTTGCAACGTCAACAAGACAGAGAGTAACCCAGGGCGTTGAGAAGAAGGAGAAGGCCACCACCACGCCCACATTCCAGCACGCAAAAGCGGAAATTGTGGACCTCCCAACGGACCGCCACTCGTTACATAATAAAGCATTTCTTTTTCCACACTCTCGCTCTCTCTCTCAAAATGAGCGAGCAACAATTTTCTCCCTCCCAAGTGCGTTGAACTTGGCCCAAATTCAACAGAACTTTGAGTGAAAAATCATTTAGCCTGCTGAAAATTTTGTTTGTTGAGGGTGGTGGCCTCCCCCTTTGGGAGGCGTCAAACAAAGTGCGAGCGTTAATCTTCTTCAGGTTTATGATGCTTATGGCGTCTGAACACGATATGCACAGTGGGGTTTGGGAAAAGGAATTAGCATCGAAAACAGAGATTAAAACTGATACGAATAACGGTTAGGGTTACGGTTACTGTTTTGGCCGATCGTTTTTCATTTACGGTTTTATATATTACGGTTGTGGGATATGTGGGTTACGGTACTAAGTTAAAATCCAGGCATAAGTATAATCCAGGCTTATTTGAAACTGCGTTGACGGCTAGCTGAAGGGAAGGGACAGCAAATCCAATCCCTCTACCCAGGTGGCCCACCATTTTAACCATATTGCTTCCGTTAACAATATTGAAACTCAACACATACAGTCGGTCTTCAGTCCAAAAATAGGTCCAAATACCGGTTTGAAATGGCAAAAGTATTTGCGAAATTGAATATGGGATACACATATAGACATCCGCTAGCATATAACCCGTCGCGCTTCGCTGCGCCTTCAACAGTATAGATATCAGAATCCTGGGGATTTACCGAATTTGAAAATATTTTTAAATTTGTGTCCCCCGTAGAGCCCACAAACCGAATCTTACATACATCGGCTTGAAATCAACGATTTTTTGCTTTGCCTTTTTCTCGTTACGACTTTGCTGGATTTTCCATTCGATTCCCACCCACTTTCCACAAACATCCCACTTCCCAGTGGGCGTCTACATCCCATCCCATCGGAATTTCCAACATCGGAAAATGAAAACAGAAATGAATTATCAAGTTGACACTACAAACCGAGTTTCAAGTCAATCGGATGAAAAATAGTGTAGAATTTTCTGGGCTTGCCTGTGTGCGAATTTTCCGACATTTGAAAATCACATTTTAAATTATTTCCTATTTTATCTTTACAAATTGAGTTTCAAGCCAATCCGTTGATTTATGCAGAATTTTCCGGGAATTTTCCGACTGTTGGGTCAAACTTTCCAACATCGGAAAACCACATTTCAAATTATTTCGTATTCTATCTCTTACAAACCACGTTTCAAGTCAATCGGATAAAAAAATTAAATTTCCCCATAAAAACTTTTCCAAAGGTATTTTTCGACTTTTCCGGGTGGAGTTTTTCATAACCTCTGTCCAAGTTTCAGCTTTCTAACTCTTAGCGTTTAGGCTGTGCGATAATTGCCAATCAGTCAGTCAGCCAGTGAATCAGTCAGGACATTGTCTTTCACATTCAGATTAATAAAGTAACTCGAAAAAAACGATCGCTCAAACAACAACAACATGTGTGAATACTTGCGTTTTCTTACAAACAAATTGAAATTGAATAGAAAATATATAATAGTCTCTGAGCATATTTTTGAGAAACCCATGTAATTTCATAATGTTGTGAAATGGAAATTTATACCTGCCACATCTAACATTTTACATGTGTCAGTCAATGCTCTCAAATAAAAAAGTTTATATACCCTTGGAGCATGATATATTTCTGCCAGTTTTTTATATGGAAGCTATACGATATATTCGTCCGATTTTGATCAAACTCTCTAAAATTGTGTTGAGACAGATAACATTTATAATTGAAACGTACAAACACGCTACCATTGAAACAAAAAATTTTTTCTCACTAAAACTATTTTTTCGACCGAACATTCCTATGGCAGCTATATGCTATAGTCATCCGATTCTGATCAGACTTAACAGAATTATGTGTTAGCATATCATATTGTTCAGTAACGAGTTTGGGAGCGATAGCATTGAAAACAAAAAAGTTTTTCGTACTAAAACTCTTTTTCAGATCTGTCTTTTGTATGGCAGCTATAATATATAGTTGCCCGATTTGCACAAAACTTGCTGAAATTATGTGAAATCATAAAAAACTTATAAATACGAGGTTTGGTAGCGATAGCATTGAAAACAAAAAAGTTTTTCATACGAGAACTACTTTTTCAACCGATCGTTCCTATGGCAGCTATATGCTATAGTCATCCGATTACCAAAAGACTTCGTGCAAAGTTTGTTTACAATAGCTTTAAAACTGACGGAGAAGATAGCATAGAAAAATACGGACGGACAGACGGAAAGACGGACATGGCTATATCAACTAAGCTCGTCACGCTGATCAAGAATATATATACTTTATGTGGTTGGAGATGCTTTCTTCTCTGCGTTACAAACATCCGGACAATTTTGACATACCCTCTCCAAGGGTAATACCCTTATACCCTTACCCTTACATTAAGGAAAAATAAATTGGCTTGAAATTTATTTAACTTTTGCTCAACAATTTTAGGTTTAAAAGTCTTCTGGTGGTGATTGAAATGCAGTAATGCTTACTTATTTTCCCGAAGAAAGACTATTTGGGATTTTTGTCGTTTTGGTATATTGCATTTGCTGCTCCAAAGAAAAGGTATGGAAGGTAAAGATTTTAGTTAGCTGCGGCGTTATCTCTTTCTCGTTGGCTCTTATTCCTTTGTGCAAAATAAACAAGCAGCCAATTTTAGTGAATAATTACAAATGTATGTAAAATATTTATTGTACATTAGATTGGACCCACTGAGTATTAAATTAATTAAGGTCATGGTCTCACCCTCCTTTGATGGTTTTTTTGTGTATAATAAGCGTACAAAAAGCCAATTGAAAAAATGTCAAGTTCTAACTTGCTTTAAAGTTTTTGTAAGTAACTCATACACAGTCTTGCTTATTATCAGCTTTGTTCTCACTTCCACTTACTTTTCAAAAGTAATTCCGCAACGATTCCGAAACGCTGCGGAATTACTTTTTGAACTAATGGTTATACGGTCGACTATCGATAAATAATTGGTTGAATATAAACAACTTCCATTGTTTTTATATTACTCCAATATTAAATACAAGAAAATATGCAAGATGTTATGATAATTGAAGAATAAAGAATAATGCTCAGCTTAGATCCAAATTTAATGCTGCCGAAAAAAATGAGGCCGCGTAAGAAACCTACCCAAGTTTTTTTCAATTCGTTTCCTTATTTAGCTTAGCCCTCTGAAAAAAAATACATTTGAATCAATTTTAAATAAAATAGACGTGCGATTACAGGAAAACCACCTCCATATTCCAACAGCAATGAATATTTTTGATCTCGGCAAGATGATTAGCAATTTTGCCAAACACATAAAACACGTAGTAATCATCCTGCGCACTTGCTTGATTTGCCTGGTTTTCAAAACCTTCGAGATTGATGGCCACTTCTGATCTCGCCTCTAGGGCTGGGCTGCCAAATGTCGTGGCATTTTCAATGCCGTCCATTGCCTCATACAAGCCAGTCAAGGTGGCTATCTCCCGTTCCTCTAGAGTTATTAAGTGTTGGGAGTAGGGTCCACCAAAAAATAGTCTAAAACCTCTTATTTTTCTGTCTCGCACTGATTTTTTCCGGTAGATAACATCAATTTCATTTATTTTGGTCTTCGAAAGGGACAACTCTTATAAGCGCTCGACCAACATGCTCCTGTTATTAGATTACAGGCAGACAGATCAGTGCAGTTTGCTTAACTAAACTATTTAAGCGAACAATCCTTTTGTGCATCGATATCGATACTCGTTGTGTTTTATTTTTTTCAGTCTTTGATGTGTGCAGTGCTGAGTTAAAGTGTGCTATAAAGAACTAAATTGTTTTTGTTCGTCTGTTCGACTTTGGTTTAAGGCTTGACTCGTAAATCGTTGTTCCACTGTGCCTTGAACACACAGATATTCATACGTACTTTCGTATGTATTGTCATGCGCCGTCCTTCTGCTGTAATCGGAAACTTTTCGCTAATGGCCTAAGCCACAACAAGTGCCAGCTTGTGTTTCCTTCATTAAATTTAGGAAAGCGAATTTAAATTAATGGTCAAATGAAACTCAAGTGTTTGGTTCTTTTTTTTAAAGATCATATTTACTTCAATCACAGCACAGAATACAGAGAATATTATCTTATGGTTTATTTGTCGCTTGAAAAGGAAATTTGAAATGAAAGAAGGGGGAAAAACTATTTCAACTTGTTGCTTGTGTGTCTGTGTGTTTGTGTGTGTATGTAGAGCAGAAGAGGAAGCTTGGTGTGTCTGGTGTGTTTCGGTTGCGGATTGTGGCGTGAGTGCGAGTGCAAGTCATAGAAAAGCAGCAGAAGCAGCAGAGAAAGTTGAGTAATTGAAAAATTCAATGAAAAGATGAAAATGGAGCAGGTGGCTAAGATTGAACGGTTTCTATATGTTTTGTATATGTTTTGTATTTAGACTTGTATTTTGTTCTTCTTAGCTATTACTAGGTTTAACACACAACTAACATTTAGAGTATAATTATATGCCATTTAGTTTATGCAATTACATGGTTGTATATAGGTTAGGTTACTAGTTAGTTACATTGTGACTTAGTTGAGTTGTTGAGTTGTTCTACTGTAAGATCAGGTTTTGAAATGTTTATGTTGTGACTTTTGTGGTACAGCAGTTTGTGTTATGATTGTTGCAAGTTGCAAAATAAAGGCATTTAAGAGCTAACACTAAATTATATAAAACACAAAATATATATTATATAATCTCAATTGGAAACAAAATCTCTTTGCACAATTAAACAAATAGTTAAAAGCTAACAGCAGTATTGAGCACATTGCCTGGTTCCTCTACTCTCCATGTCAGGTGTTCTTGGATTTTGCTAGGAAAATTGTGTAAAAATTAAAATTCAGCCTTCGTCCCTTTGACTAAATAAAAAACCGGAGCCTGAAATTCGGTTTAGTAGTGATAATTGTGTGGAAAGATGGCGCGAGCGGGCAAATAACAGGGATCGTGCTGATTGCGATAGCGACGCGCCAGGAAAACGGCCAGAACCTGTGAGAAAGAAATATGTAAGAGCCAGATTACAAATTATTCATTTTAATTTAGGTGAAAACAAATAAGTTTAACAAAACAATAAAACAAAACACTTGGAAAATATTTTCAGTACAAAGAATTTCAGTATAGGACAGGATAACCAGGTATCAATAATTGGATCAAATTTAAAGATTAAAGTCAAAGGTCCAGAACCGAAACCATTAGAACCGGTTTGCTTCAGTTTCAGAACTATAGGTCGAACTTTTTAAAGGAATGATCCCAGAAACCTGAACCCGAAACGAACATCCTCTGGTTTATCCAATTTCAATCTATCGAATTTAGAGACGAGAGCAGGCCTAATGCCATGCATAAGTCTGTAAGAATACCTAAATAGGTTCTCATTGTATGGTTGAAGAAACAAAGTGATGCCCAGCCTGGCGAGTATATCTGCTTTATATGGTGAGCTTTTGACTGTTGATACATTCTTTTCGACAATTTCAAACGAAACGAAGCGACATCGCCGATGATAATTTTAAAAGATAGGTTAGGTTAGGTTTCGATGGCTATCTGGATGGATGGGTCTACAGACAAAATAAATCTAAGCAGAACAGTTTATCTTTAGCTCGGTTGTCTTCAACAGATTGAGTTTTAGAGTTTGAACAAATATTCTTATCTGCTTACTTTTGTTTTTCTTATACTCATTGCTGGCACAAGACGGGTGAAAAGATATGTGTTCCCTTTTGTGGCGTAAAAGTCTGTTGGTAAGTTTTATGTTGAACGTTGGCCTTGTAAGTCTTGCTAATGCAAAGGAGAAATGGTATATGAATCGATCCCTTTTGTAATCTTCATGTTGGTGCATAGCCTGGCCAGTTTATCCCAAGACTCATTTTCTTCCATTAAACAATGTCCAGGAGCTCTTATAAAGTGAATATTAAAGTGTAGTGCGATATCAATTGGAAATAAGCGACATTCTGTGAAAGGTTAAGCATTTTCAGTATGTGAGTTAAGTGCCTTCAGAGCTGCTTGTATATTTGAGTATATTAAGACTTTCCATCTGTTGGTTTCGTTCAGAGGACGCTTTTTTTTTTGTTTGATACACATATACCCACCCTAGGAGAAGCACAGGACGAAAACGACATTTCTCCAATGATTCCTGTCTGCAGCGAGGTGCCTTATTTTAATCTAACATGTTCGAGTATTTGCATGGATTCTGCGAATCCAAGTTTGATAAGACCGTTCTCGCTGCCAACAGCGATAATGTGATCTTCCCTCCGTAAAACCAATTCTAATAAAGTGTCTTTATCTCTATTGTGATCGACTTGATTCCAGTATACTCCATAAGACCAGAATATCATGAAGACTATGCTCAGGCAATTTTGTTAACAAATGATTTTAGTTGCCAACTTATATGATTACAGATTAGCCAGATTTCAGAGCTATAAAAAAAAACAGATTATGCACTGGTATTAAAGATTCAAAGTTTGCGCCACACCAGATGCGTGCTACGACATCTGTCATTGCGTCAATGTTCACGAGCCTGGCATTAGCTGCCACTCTAAGTGGGATCGTATTAAGGGTTCATGCCAACTGAAGTCAGCGCTGTTACAGCCAAACGAACGATGACGGTCTGCTCTAAGCGTCTTTATACGTTTTATATACACCCTCCGGGATTCCGCAATGGTAAGAACTCAATATGACCTCCCTTTTGACAGAATCAAATTTTAGATCAAAGTCCACAAACTGTAAATAAAGTGAAGACCTCCATTTCAACTCTTTTCCGAATGATAAATGTCAAGATTTTGTGGATTGGTAGCATACCATATATTTGGTAATAATAACTAGGGATGTCGAAATATCGATATCGAATACTTGTTGATAAAATTTTTGGTGTGTATTTTTGTTAGTTTCGGCCACAAAAATGGGGGTTTTCTAAAGGCATTCTCTTGGATATTACTAGTATTACTGATGCCACTAATATCCAAGAGAATGCCCTTAAGAAACATTCCTTTTTGTCCAAAAACCAAAAAAAAATTCATAAAAATATCGTCAAAATGTATTCAATATCGATATTTCGACAACCCTAATAATAACTAGTTACCACTATCGGAATCGGTATAAAAACCTTTCCTCCTGTGCAGTAGCGAGGCTTAAACGTAGCGAAGAAAACGTACTAACACACTTTTACGTCACAGAAGAGACCATTATATCGCTTCTGGTGGGGACCCTCTCCGTTCACTGTCTTTTTGGCAGACACGCAGCACGCTTAGGCGACACTAACCATGATTTCTGCACAAGTAGCGGATACGAAGAAGAGGAGGAATCGGTAAAAACACCTTCTTTGCCATTGCCTTGAATAGAAGGAGACTCAGGACACTTAGTGAAATCTGCTACTCAACCTCTCGGAGACATCCGGGCTAAATATCTGAAATCTATTTTCTCCACACAGTAACAAGGACCCCCTCAGTATTAATAATAGAGGGAAGCTAACTTCGGCTCGACCGAAGTTTATATACCCTAGGAGCATAATATATGCGGCCAGTTTGTTATATGGCTACACGATATATTCTTCCGATTTTGATCAAATTCTCCAAAATTGTGTTGAAACAGATAACATTCAAACCTGGAAAGTATAAAGACGCTACCATTAAAAACAAAAAAGTTTTTCTCACTAGAACTACTTTTTGGACAGAACGATCAGTCAGCAGCTATATGCTAAAGTCGTCCGATTGGAATCTAACTTGACAGAATTGTGTGGTGGTATATAATATTGATCTGTGAGAAGTTTGGAGCGATAGCATTGAAAACAAAAAAAGGGTTTCTCACTAAGACTTTTTTTCAGACCTATCTTTTGGATGACAGCTATACTATATAGTTGTCCGATTTTGATAAATCTCGAGAAAATTATGTGAATTCATAGAAAACTTATAAATACGAGGGTTGGGAGCGATAGCATAGAAAACAAAAAAGTTTTTCTTACTAAAACTACTTTTTTAACCGATAGTTCCTATGTCAGCTATATGCCGATCCGGCCGGTTCCGACAAATGTGCAGCGTATTTGTATCGAAAGACTTCGTTCAAAGTTTGTGTTGGATCAGGAGCGTTTTCCTGACCTGAGAACATTTAATTTAGGATGGGTGTGTATGAAAACCAGGACACGTGGCTCAAAGTGCAACTCCCGACAAAATTCCCAAGGAGCAACGCGATCTTGCTTCAATGAATGAGTGAACAGAACTAATTTATTCAGAGAGCTTCGAGTTAACAAGAGCCTGTGTGATTTAACAGCGTTCGAAAAGAAAGAGAGAATTCATATGTGTATTCATATAGGCAGTTAAATTTAAAGGTTTTAGAAGGCAAATACATTTGGTAACTTGATTAAATGCAAAATATGAGGGTTTGACCGAACAGTTTGGTTACGATAGCTTTAAAACAGGCGGAGGAGGTAGCATAGAATCAGACGGAAGGTCGGACAGACGGACATGGCTATATCAACTCAGCTCGTCATGCTGATCACGAATATATATACAATACTTTATATGGTCGGAGATGCTTCCTTCTGTGCGTTACAAACATCCGGACAATTTCAATATACCCTCTTCAAGGGTATTAATCCTTTTAATAGTGAAGTGGGCCATGTGTTGGTGTGCTGGACTGCTGGGTGGGAGGTCGTGGGTTCGATCCCACCTCTAAACATCTAATAAAAAGAGTTTTTTTCTTTCTTTAGAAAATAGCTTTTACACAATTCCGTCACCTTTACCAGCTATTGGCGTCAGCTGTAAAGTAACTAGCCATGAAAAAGCAAATTCTCAATCTTTGCCTTTCGGATTCGGCTTTAAACTGTAGCGGAAATATTGCTTCTGTTCTGGGGCTTAATGTAGTGTTTGATTTGTATTATTAATATTTAATGATGGTATAATTTCGTCTAAAAATTATAATGCTTGCGAAAAGATTGAAATTTATCTGTTTAAAGGCTAATCCATGCCTCATGAATTCAATTCTTCTATTTAATAACAATCAATGTATCGCATCGGTACCAAAACAAACCTCAGCTGAAATTCAATTTGTACTTATTAATTGTCCGAGTGTTCATAAATATGTATGTACGAGTGTGTCTCACCATTTTGTTAGACCAACCAATCTAGTCAAAGTTTAGTTATTGAAAACTTTTGCAGCAAAATGTTAGAGTGATATTTATAGAGTGAGAGTTAAAATATGTTTCATGTCGATTGCTTGATTTGGTTTGCTGGTTAAAATGATTAAACAAATAGCTCTCTAGTATTTGTATATATAATAAATGTATGTATGTCTAAAGTTGTATATCATTTACGACCTAACACATTACGTATAATATATATGTAGATGGTATAAATATATAGATGCCTGTATAATATGTATTGTAGACCCTAGTTCTGGTATTGTGTGAAAATGAAATTTACACATTGACATTCAAATTTCAGATAAAACAAACACACAAATATGGTTATTCTTTTTGTTGTTGTTGTTGTTGTTGCTGTTTTGTCTGGGATTAGTATTTTTTGTGTTGTGAGGCAATTTATAGGAAGGCGCTGGGCAAGCCGCGCGGATCCTTTTGGTTGCGATAGCGTACGGTTAGCCAAACACCAACGAACTGAATATGCAGCATGTTTCAAATGTACAATAGAAAGAGATTGTAAACGAAGAACTTAGGAGATTAAGCCATTACTCACCTCAGTGAAGCTGAAGAAAATACCCAGACCGCCGCACAACTTGAACGCATAGTTGATCTTATCCTCCAGTAATGGACCACAGGCTTGGCATTGACAATGCGGATCAGAGTCAGCGCAGCATTTCCGATTGATCAGCTCACAAGAGGGTTCATCGGCCCCAGTAAGAGCTAAGCTGCTAGGGCTAGTGCTGGTGGTAGCATTGAAACCACAGCAGAGGAAACTATCCTGGACCTGTTTGCGCAGTGATGGTGGCACCGTTTTCCAACCCTGTTCGGCGAACTCCTGCTGCTGTTCAGCATTGACGGCCAAGCAGGAACTGGCAATGGAGAACTGTATAAGGAACAGCATGAACAGAATGATCATGTACTGTAAGATATTGTGGGCGAGTTAAGGCGTAACCAGAGAAGCAAATGCTATTGAAATAAGTAGTAAAAATTTTAGATTTTTAAATATTTTCAAAAAATTAAATCAAAAAATTTGTGATTTTTTACTTTTTTATCAATTTTATGTTTGGTTTCCGTCCGTCTTCAGAGCAAACTACATATATTCTTCTACATCCGTATAGACCCATTTTTTCCAGAATTTTTTATACTTTAAGCCAGATACGAGATCACAAACGTTAGATGGAGTCACGCAAGGTATAAATAGAAAAATTTTAAATTCCCAATAATCGAGTAAAATATTGTTTTGAAGACAAATTCCAGGGATGCAAACCGTTTCTAAAACAAACCGGAGCAATCCGTAACCGAACTGCAATTTCAGCTGATAAACCGAACCCGCGTCCTTTCGAAGACGTAGAACCGAACCGAAATCTATCAAGAAATCACTGTTCGGTTCATTGTCGAGTTTTACGGCGTTTATCGCTTAGCTACGGGCTATGGTTCTTTTAAATTTGGGAGTCTTAATCGGTTCCCTAAAATAAGTTTTGTCCAAACATGTTGGATTGATTGACAACTGGATTTTAAAGATCAAACCAGTTCAGCCGCATGTATGCGCGCGCCCTTGATAGACCCTATACAAGGGAGTCTACTTATGCACCGAATTAATCGATGTACCTGTTATTCGACAATATTTTTCCCTTGAAAATTTAACAATTGAGTTGTGTCAGTATCCCGTTTACTTTAAGGTACGATATTATTCGTATTGTGTATGATATTCAGCGTTTGTAAGGAGCACTAACATAAGAATTTTAAAGATAATCAAAGGTATTCTACGAATTGAATTTCCAAAGTGATAGAGGAGTCAACTATTTACTTTAAAAAGCATAATATTTCGAACTTGAAACGGTAAACGGGCCTTCATATAATTTAGTTCTGAATTCGTACATTTTACAAATAAAGAATGGCAATTATTTTGTGGTGAAAATACTGATTCGAACGAAGTAAAATAGAAACATTCACAGATGTTGGAGTGATGGTGAAATTTTGGCACTGCAAATGCTTATAGAATATCTTTGATAATGATGTTAAATGAGCCTTAGGCCTAATAGCCCATGAGACATGTTCTCAATTCCACTTATATTTGAAAAGTAAATCTAACGCAATTCTGCTTCGATTTCGTTATTGTGTTCTCAATTATTGGGAATTTGCAAAGTATGTGTGTTCAATCGAAAAAATCTCAGCGTCGACTGATCCCCTCTCTCCATCTTTTCATATCTTTCAGCGCCGCCTATGCGTCTTTGCAAGAGTTTACTTATACGACGTGATTATCACTCACTCTGATCCATCGTCGTTGAGACAAAGACGAACATGATTATACTCAGAGTGCCAACAATACAATTGAATTAATCCCAACGGCGAACATGTTGAGTATGCAAGTTTGATGCATTGAGCATAAAGCCAGTTTATTCGAGTGTTGATTAATGTATGAGCGATTTGCAATCGAATGAAGACGTTGTCTGCTATCGATTCACCACCACTTGGGGAAGATCGAATGAACGTTAGTAGAGGTAAAAGAAAAACAAAAGTTTTTGTTCGGTGGCAACGGTTCAACGGCGATGGGCAGCACTTGACACACTTTATGGCTTCTTTACCACTTTGTGTAAAAAAAGGTAAAACTGGCTATACAAGCTCCTCAACGGGGCCAAGCCAAGCTTCTCTCAATCTCTTGGCGTGTGTGCTTTTAAATTTTTCGCACAAGAGAAAGGGACCTACAGTTTAACGCCGAATCCGAACGGCAAAGTTTGAGAAATTGGTTTTTCATGGCTAGTTACTTCACAGCTGGCGCCACTAAGCTGGTGAAGGTGACCGTATGTGTAAAAGCTAGTTTCTAAAGAAAGAAAAAAACTTTTATTATTAAATGTTCAGAGGCGGGATCGAACCCACGACCTCCCGCCCAGCAGTCCAGCACACTAACCACTGGGCCACAGACGGCCACTTTGTGTATCTCCTATCTATTATTTATCAGATAAATTCAATCTCGGGGGTACGAACTATGTTATAGTCGGGCTTGACCAACTTTCTTTCTTGTTTCTCTTGCAATCAAGTAAACTTTTGTAGTTTAAGTCATACTGAGGCCAAGTTGGACCTTCTGTTTTGATGTGGTGGTCCCAGAAAGACTTTTTCACTCATTTGCATTTAGGAATTAAGATATTGATGAACGATATGGTATTTTGCGGTTCTTTGAATGCTATCTTATTGTAATCTTAAATTGCACAAAATCAGTTTACTCTCAGTTGTTTATGGAACCATCGAAGGATTGTTTCGGTGCCCTGTACTGGAGTAAGGAAAGTTTTCGTTGTTCCTGTTTCTTTGCATATGAGGCTGACAACGAGGACGTGTTTTTTTGATATCCTAAATGTTTTAGCATTCAGGCTACTGGCTTCAGGCTTTTACTCTCAATTTATAGGAGATATTGCCAGTTTCTCTAGGTTGCTGTGCAGCGTTCTTGGACAAATTTCTTCTTCTTTTTTAGGATCATTTGTTAGTCTGACGCCTCTTTAGCCAGATTGTTTGCCTTTCCTTTTATGCTTTGATGGCTGCTTTTAAAGCAGGAGCGCGAAAACGTGACTGTGTCTCTCTCTAACACACAATGAAGGTTGACTTCGACAAGCATTCGGTAAGAATTGGCAAATAAGTTCGTGGCCCCGGGACTATCGTTGGGGAACTCTGTTTTAAAGTCTGGATTTGACCAAGGACTATGGAATTGATCTCATCGCAGCTTGTCTACGCACCTTGGCTGTCTCTGGTGGCGTGTTGATAGGTAATGCGATCTTTGCAGCTTGAATATGCTGATCCACTTGGAATATGCTGACTGTTTTCAGTCGTCTGGACTATGGTATAATGTTGACCAGTTGTTCTGCTGTCAGGTTGATTGTTCAGCGTTGTTATTTGTGCATAGATGTGCAGGTGATCGATTCAGAGTATGATATCGAGGAGTAAACCTCAGCGCCGCCTTGATGAAAGACAGTGCCTACCGCTGGGCCTTCTATATGAGCTTGATGCATGTCTTGTTTTTCAGTTTTTGAGAATTTTGATGTTAGGTCACTGATATTTTCGTTGCAGCTGGCGCACACAGTTTCTGACAGAAACCACAAGAATAGGGTATTCTGCGGCGAGTTCAAGAGAACTGAACTACTTAAAGAATGACTATGAACAAGTTTCTCGATCTACACGTGAGGCTACTTTAGGTAAAAATGCATGACAAGCCTCTATGCCTCTAAATCGTCAGATTTCATTTAGTGTGAAAAGCCTATAGCTTGTATCATTTTTCGTATGTAGGAGCAAAGTCTTGCGCCACAGTTCTAATAACATGGATTTCTTATCAATTTAATATTTATACATAGATTTAAGGTCAGTGTTTATGGCTTCCAACTGACGTCAGAGAGACAAAGTAGAAAACAAAAACCGTAAAGCATAGTCATAATTTGAGTCATTATAAGTTTGCTTTCCCTTTGCTACTGTAGACTATGTATGCATACATATGTTTGTATCTATATACAATTGCACGGAAGTGTGTGTACTTGGGCAACAACAATTCGACATGCCGCGACCTTCTGTTGTGGCACCAAACCCTAGTACAATTACCATTTGCATATACATATGCAAAAGTCTTGTCTTGTCTCATCAAAAAAAGGATACAAAGAAGAGCATGACTTGATGATGCTTGACAGCGCCAGCAAGGCCCAACATTGAGATGCAGATGAGTATTACGCCGCAGGCCAAGATGCCACCCACAATTGGCAGATTGGTGACGATGGAGGCCGCTCGAGCATAGACACCCACACCAATCAGCAAGAAACCAATCATCTGCAAAAGGACGAAAGAGTACAACAATATGAGAAAGGACGCCACTTGTTAACGTTAATAAGCAACCACACACAAACAGACACAGACACACTTTGCACCTGTCTCAGAAAATCAATAACAAAGAGACGAGTTTTGGTTTTTTATGTTTTGTTAAACAGCTTGCTTGTCTTTTGCAATTTTCAATTTGTATTCCTCTTCCTGGTCTCTTTTGTTGTTGTTCTGCTTCTTGTTTGTTATTGTTGTTGCTGTTGTTACGACAACTTACCACATATAATATGTTTAGCGCGATTAGCGCATTCTTCGAGCAGGTGAAACCCCCACACATTGTGCTGCTGCCTTTGATTTGTCTTGATTTTATTGAAACTAAACTTTTTTAACAAACAAATGTGTATGTCTTTTGCGTCTGCAGCGCAGTTTTCACAGAGTAGACAACACAAATGCAGAGTACAAAATGTTATAGAGGCACAAACGGCTGCGACAACCCTAAGCGTTGCGTTGCACAGTGGGCGAAATGGCAAAAGTAGTGAAATTTAATTAAATGCTCGCATTATAGATGTAAAAGTTATAAAAATAAATTTTTTTTTTAAATTTAATAAATGTCTTGCTAAACAATTTTTTTTCCGACCCTCTTAAATAAACAAATTTTCATATAACCACGTATGTTTAAAAATTATTTTTGGTTTTTCTTTTTTTTTAAAGGCCTATACTCAGATAAGATAATTTTTTAATTTAGTACGATACCTAGAAAAAATTTTGTTCAGCTTTGAAATCTGATTACGTTTGAAAAGGCATCTTATTTGTATGAAATTGTTTCTGTTCATGTGAAATATCGTACCAAACTAAAAATGTATCGCATCTGAGTATAGGCCTTAATGATTTAACTTCAAGAAAAGTTATAAAATTTTTTGATGCCCTATAGACTGAGCCAGTGGAACAAGGGTATAAGTTATCCATGATTATAGCACCTAAGTTATCATCTACTGGTTCGTCTCTAATGTCATTATCTGACATGCTCATCACTGGATTTCATTTAACCATATCTGGCTTGACGTTGTAGTATATGTTAGGCATTAAGCAAAAGTACAATTTTTATTTTCTAAATTTCTTGAGTTATTCCAGCTGACGGTGCAATTATTCTGGTTAGCAACACTCACACGTTGGCAGAAAAATCACAATTTACCAAAGCCCATCTCTAATATTACGTTACGTATCGCGACACTTAGCGTCACGTAACAGCAAGCATAAACAGTTGAGGTGGTCACACTGCAGATATACCAGTGCTGTAAATGATTCGCTGGCGCCAAATTCAAATTTGCCACATCTTTTATGTGTTGCTGAGAGACAGATTTATTTTCTCTGGAAGGTAATACATTATGGCTATCCATGCCATTGGCATGATTACACTAGTTTACAGCCAAAATATTTTGAAATGTTTTGGTTTATTGTATCCAAACTACCAAGCCGATTTAAAAACAATGTTCTACGCAATTACTGGCAGTTTAATTGCCTTTCGATTCATATCTTCCTTAACTCTATCTGACAATTATGAAGACAGATATGACTTAAAATGTAAGAGCACCTACCGAAAAAGTGAAAAAATTCATATTTCAGAAACGGAGCCATGAAAAAATTTTTGAAATTGATTTTTGAGATCACCATTCTAAACTACACTACAAAAATATTTCAGTTGAAATGGGTCATTTATTTTTTTTATTTTTGTAAACTAGTGTTATTATAAGATTCATCATTTAATACTTATCGACTTGTTCAGCTTATTACTGACGGGATTGAGACAGGACGGACACTACATAGTTCTTAAACAACAAGCAATAAAGATCTCAACATTAAAATAAGAATCATTTACGTATTTAAAAATATTACTTTAATCTGGTAACAATCAAAACTGAGCTTACTTATAGAAGCACTTATGTTAAAGTCAGAGGTTCGGAATAACTCTCAACAATAAGCTATTTCGGTTTCTCACTGAGTTTAATTTTTATTTTTGTTTTATTTGTGTTTTCTGTTAAGCCCCGTACGGAATACGACGAAAAATTCGTTTCGATAAAGTATTTCGCATAAATAGAAACACTTTCTAACTGCACATGAGCATCAAAGCAAAGCCAAGGGGTTTCTAATTATATGAAATACTGTATCGAAACAAATTTTCCTTCGTACTCTGTACGGGCCCTTAAAATTGTTGAGAAAAAAATTTAACTGTTTTTCAATAAAACTTTGAAAATAATATATTTTCAAAGTGTTCAAAACTAAAGTAAATAAAGATAAGTGGCATTTCTTTATTAGGGAACAATATTTTATACCAACAACAAAAACAGTAAAAACCAGGGATCGTAATCATTATAAGTGCTATTTTTAAAATCCCATCTTAATGATTATTTATTAATTTTAACTATTTTGCTCATTTCATAATGATTATTTTTTGAGTGCTACTAAACAACTCGGGTTTTAATGATTATTGTCTGAGCGAAAAAATTTTACTTAAAAAATAATGATTATTTTGTGATTTATATTTTTTCGCTCAAAAATATCACTCAAGATGCTATTACAACCATTTAAAAAGAAACTGAAACAAAATAACTATATATTCTTAGAAAGTGAACCAAGGCGAACCTTTTAAGCCAAAATTTGATAAATAAAAAACTCTTCCTCTAGGAGCGATATTGGTGGACAATGGGGCAGTGGCGATCTGACACCGGGTTTCAATAGATGTAGACGAGATAAGACGAAAATATTATGACCAAGTTTTCCAATTTTTGCTTCGTTTTCAAGATATCCGCCCACAAAAGTACAAAATTTCACACACAAAAGGGCACAATAAAAAAATTATTTAATTAACTTTACAAAAAGAAGCTTCTGCAGTGGCACCAAGTCGCTCTCCCACTTAGGCCACTTTGCGCCCATTGCGATGCCACATTTATTACCTGTTAACCCTTTTTACTACTGAGGGGGGGTCACCGTTACTAAACCATTGTGTTGACAGAATAAATTTGAGCAGAGCTGGGATCTCTAGCCCGGATGTCTCCGAGTGGATGCGTGCTGCGTGTCTGCCAATAAGACAGTGACCCGTGAGGGTCCCCACCAGAAGTGATATGTGGTCCCTTCTGTGACGTAAAATTGTGCTAGTACGTTTTTGATCGAATGCTGGCCACGTAAGCTTCGCTACTGCACAGGAAGAAAGGTTTTTCCACCGATTTGTAGCGAGACGATGTGTTTCAGCTTTTGTGTGAAGCTTGTATGTCGCGATAGGCATCCCTATCGTTCCCTGAAAGGAGCTCGATAGTGGTAACTATTCTGGCCAGTTTGTCCGCAGACTCATTTCCTTCTATGTTGCGATGACCAGGCACCCATATAAGGTGTATACTGAAATGCCGTGCGATCTCATTCAGAGATGAGCGGCATTCCGTGAATCTTTTAGCATTGTTGGTATGTGAGTCAAGTGCTTTAAGGGCGGCTTCACTGTCTGAGTATATAAATACACACTACAGTGATCAGGAAGGTGGAACGATAAGTTAAAATCTAGGTTGGGAGAGAAAACGCCCCCTCCTACTTTTTCGTCGAGCTTAGAGCCATCAGTGTAGATGTTAATGGTGTTAGCTCTGCTGTGGCGAAGGTTATCCCAATCGTTACATACATTTGCACAACTTCATGATCCCCTTTTCCCATTTTTAATGAGAACAGGGTATAATAAACTGGAGTCAACGCAGAAGCTTCTTTTTGTAAAATTAAATAAATAAATTTTTATTGTGGATTTATGGACAGAAAATAATTTTATAATGGCGGTCTTTTAATTGACAAAAATGGTGAATTTTTTACGGCGGCTTATCGAGAGATAGACAACTATAGCCATATGCCTGTTGATACCAATAAAAATACATATTATGTAATATTGCAAGGATAAATAGTTTTTCTACCCATATTTATACCAGCTGGCCAAAGTAGTGCACTTTGCTCCTGCAACCCAAGTGAGTGTCGAATGATCTTTTTGAGTCCTTTAATTGATGTCACTGCAGAAGCTTCTTTTTGTAAAGTAAATTAAATAATTTTTTTATTGTGCCCTTTTTGTTGGCCAGAAAATTGTTTTTGCTGCCAAGTGAAATTTTGTACTTTTGTGGGCGGATATCTTGAAAACCAAGCAAAAATTGGAAAACTTGGTCATAATATTTTCGTCTTATCTCGTCGACATCTATTGAAACCCGGTGTCAGATCGAAAAAATATAAATCACAAAATAATCATTATTTTTTAAGTAAAAAAATATAAATCACAAAATAATCATTATTTTTTAAGTAAAATTTTTCGCTCAGACAATAATCATTAAAACCCGAGTTGTTTAGTAACACTCAAAAAATAATCATTATTACTGAGTAATTAGTGCAAAAAATCGTGAGACAAAAATCATTGCAGATATGCATTTTAGATGCAAATAGAACCAAATTGGTATAATTCTTTTATTTGTACGACTACTCTAAGTATATGATTTTTTATTTTTAAAAATATGAAATAATCATTATTTACGGTCCCTGGTGAAAACCCAACCTTAACAGACAAAAAGAGTCGGCAAACGAGACACACACTGCCACATCTGCTTCTGTGCCAAGCGGGTCTCGATCGCGCACACTGTACCTGCTGCGCCCAGCTGGCGCCGTGAGTCAATAAGCATGCTTTTTGTGGTTTCCATCCATGGTATACATCGCGGTTTAGTATTGTCGTAATCATACTTTTGTAGTTATGTGATGTCATTTGTGGTCTTGAAAAGCATTTTTTAAGTGTTTTGTGGTTTTATTCCCATGGTCCATGGTCCATGGAGGTCTCTTATCTGTGAATTGAGCTAATGCATAGATCGTTGCATGATTTTCCACTTGCTTGAGAGTAGAGTTTATTTGGCATTATTATAATTTTTGGTCCACTTTGGTATTTTTCAGCGATTAAAAGATTTGTCATACGCAGAAGTGTTTTGAAAGAATCTTTATGATTTTGCCTAGATTCTTTACCATTGCACTGTGGGCGAATAGCCAAATTTTGTGGCATAAACTCTAATAATAAAGCAAGGCCCTTGAAATTTTGTGTAAATGTGTCTTATATTAAACTAGAAATTCGAATAAAAAATGTCGTCAATTGGTCCACGCACTAAATTCCCGCCCTTACAACTACCTGAAATGGTATGGACAAAACGTCAATTTTTTATAAAAATCTAACTTTTAGATGTGTAATTTGGCACATTTAACAAATCGGAACATAGCTATTGTACTTATGTGTATTAACCACGCCCCCTGCCACTTGCCCCTTCCCAATCGCAAATAAGTCTGTAAGGCAAATTCGGAAGCCAATTTTCTTTTCAATCGTAGCCCTCCCTCAGTATAGCTTAATTTTGGTCGGAATGTAATGATCTTGCGGTATTTTCATGATCAATATTCACTTCCAAATTTTTGTAAAGCCATTCTGAGTGCAAGGTTTTATATCTTGACAGATATCTTTGACATTTTGGCTAATATCGATTTATATGAGAGACGAATTCTTTTGATTTGGCTTTAATTTGATCTAAATTTTTCTATGCTCAAATCGTTTTTGTTGATTTTATTTATTTATATTATTTTTTTGCTTTTTTATATTCAGTTAAGCCATCCGCATTTCGATTGTTTCTGTGCCAAATATCGATCAGAGTTTCGTGCGAAAACTCATGTCACTAAAAATGCATATTATTCGCATATATTACAGGGGCTTCAACAAATTGCCATTTTTAGTTGCTTGCGGCTACATGCGCCGCAAAAGTATTACTCCACGGAACACAATAACATTTGTTATTTTTCTGCAAACAACACAATAAAGAAAACAACTGACAACAACCACAAAACACAAATTTCGTTTCTTATAACAGCAGATATACATTTTACATACCGTGAGCTTCGTTTTTATACCCTTGGAGAGGGTATATTGAAATTGTCCGGATGTTTGTAACGCACAGAAGGAAGCATCTCCGACCACATAAAGTATATATATTCTTGATCAGCATGACGAGCTGAGTTGATATAGCCATGTCCGTCTGTCCGTCT
This sequence comes from Lordiphosa stackelbergi, assembly GCA_018904235.1. NCBI lineage: Eukaryota > Metazoa > Arthropoda > Insecta > Diptera > Drosophilidae > Lordiphosa > Lordiphosa stackelbergi. Next base: position 376,193 of record JAEIFU010000021.1, read on the forward strand.
GTCCGTCCGTCTGTTTCTATGCTATCTCCTCCCTCAGTTTTAAAGCTATCGTAACCAAACTTTGCACGAAGTCTTTTGGTACAAATACGCTGCACATTTGTCGGAACCGGCCGGATGACTATAGTATATAGCTGCCATAGGGACGATCGGTGGAAAAAGTAGTTTTAGTTAGAAAAACTTTTTTGTTTTCAATGTAATCGCTCCCAACCCTCGTATTTATAAGTTTTCTATGATTTCACATAATTTCACCGAGATTTATCAAAATGGGACAACTATATAGTATAGCTGCCATACAAAAGATAGGTCTGAAAAAAGTTTTAGTAAGAAAAACTTTTTTGTTTTCAATGCTATCGCTCCCAAACTCGTTACTGATTAATATAATATGCTAACACACAATTTTGTCAAGTCTGATCCAAATCGGATGACTATAGCATATAGCTGTCATAGGAAAGATCGGTCGAAAAAATAGTTTTAGTGAGAAAAACTTTTTTGTTTTCAATGGTAGCGTCTTTGCACGTTCCAGTTATGAATATTATCTGTCTCAACACAATTTTGGAGAGTTTAATCAAAATCGGATGAATATATCGTTCAGCTGCCATATAAAAAACTGGCAGGATTATATCATGCTCCGAGGGTATATAAACTTCGGTCCAGCCGAAGTTAGCTTTCCTCTATTTTTTAATGTTAAATGCATTCGCATTGTTGATTGAGTGTGGTCATTTCAGGTTTTGAAAAGCAGTTTCTTAGGCACTTGTATTACCGTGGAGATCCTTCAGCTGTGAACTGCGATTACACATTGATCCTTATACGATTTTCTAGTCCTTTCCACCCACAAGGTAAAACTTCCTTTACAAATTTCTTGTAACGAACCCTGTCGTGCACTGAGCTGTAACCGCGGCAAGAAACTACACTTCAGAATTAAAGTTTTCGGTGTTTAATTTTATGCCCTTATCGCTGTAAATGAAATTTGGTGTTGAAAATGTCCGTTCCACAGACTTTGACTAAAGAGACACTTGTATTTTTCTCACAATAATAAGTTTTATTGAAAAACACATAACAGTAAAAAATGAAATATGTGTTTCTCACTGAGATAAACACTAACACTCGAAAAATAAGTTACCTTCACTGAGCGAAACACTTATTCCAGAGCCCTGCTCGAGTAGAGTATTAAGTTAATACAGGGTTGACCATATTCGACGGACCCATGTTTTTTTTTAAAAAAATCAAAGAAAAAAATAAAAATTTGGCGGTTGGCAATCTTAATCATTTAATTTGTTCCAAGTAGATTTGTTTACATCAATTTTTGAATATGATATCTCTCAAATGGCCGCCTCTGGCGTTGATGGCGTATTGTGCCCTTTTTGCAGCATTTTCCATCGATTTCGCCAACATTTCGGCCGGAATAGCGGCTATTTCTTCACGAATGTTGTCCTTGAGCTCTTCTACGGTCCTTGGCTTGTTAACGTAAACCTTTGACTTCAAATATCCCCACAAGAAGAAGTCAGGCGGCGTCAAATCGGGCGAACGCGGTGGCAAGTCCAAATCACCACTTTTCGACATCAAACGGGCCGGAAACAATTTCTTCAGAAAATCGATTGTTATGCGACTTGTGTGCGGTGGAGCGCCGTCTTGTTGAAACCAGAACTGCCTCATACGCTTTCGACGAATAATTGGCATCACAAAATTGGTCATCATGTCGCGTTAACGCTCCTGGTTGATGGTAACAGCATGGCCATTTTCATTTTGAAAGAAAAACGGCCCAATGACCGTTTTCGCACTAACGCCGCACCAAACTGTGACTTTTTCGTCATGAAGAGGCACTTCTTGAATCTCCTGAGGATTTTCAGTGGCGTAAATACGGCGATTTTACTTATTTACGGTCCCATTCAATGAGAACTTTTCACATTTTTTAATTTTTTAAAAGCACGTTGAGTTTTCACAATTGACTTGTTCTGTTGAATGTAAATTTCAACTATTTCAGAGCGCTCGCGTGGCGTGTATTGTTCCATGGTAAAAATCTGCTTGGACTGACGCTTCAAACGCGGTATGTCATTAAGCGATCTGACATCTCTGTCAAAAGTTATGGCGTTGCCAGATGGGTCCGTCGAATATGGACAACCCTGTATATGTTTAATTCTAAAGTGAGTCAACGATTCATCGCTTCAAAAGCCTTTGACATAAGTTTTTTTATAAGTCTTATACCCAAAAAATAAATCACTCTGTTTAAGAGATATTTCAAAGTTTCCAAAAAAAATTTTAGTAAAAGTAACAGGGTTATTTTACAACACTTTCATTTTGAGTGAGATATTCTGGACCTCTGGTTATGAATATTTTTTTATTTTAACATATTTGTTTGCATACTCGTAAAAATGCCAGCTTGTCGTTGTGTACTCAGAAATGCGTGGATTACTTAGTCAAACGGTATCCAAATTCATTCGGACAACATTTGTTTAACAGAGAATTAAATTGGCTCTTATAATAAACTTTAAGGAATAATCCATAAGAAAAAAATAGTTAAACCAGTGATGGCCAAGGTACGAATTTCTCGAAAAAAGTTAAAATGCCAGATCTGTAAGCCACATTTTTCAGCCATCGCGTTAAATTAGTAAAATCATTGATTATAATGTATTAGATTCCTCTCGTCGCTATTGTAATTGATAAGGTTATGAACAATCAGACGGTCCCTGCGCCAGTTATTTCAATTGATTTGAGGTAAAACAGCAAAAAACTGATTTTGGGCCAGAACTACAGACTTTGGGTGTGTTACGAGAAAACCCAAGTATGAGGAAATGCTATAATAGACCTGCGTTCAGCGTATGCTTCACCAGCTATTGGCGACAGCTGTAAAGTAACTAGCCATGAAAAATAAAATTCTCAAACTTTGCCGTTCGGATTTGGCGTTAAACTGTAGAGGTCTTCTTCTCGAGGGCGAAAAATTTAAAGCACACACGCCAAGAGATTGAGAGAAGCTTGGCTTGGCCCCTGTGGAGTTATACGGGGGTGCCACAGAAACCTCTTCCAACCGAATTCCAATTCTTAGGTGCCACAGGAGATTTTAGGAGATTAGGAGATTTTGCAAAGCTCTTATCTCACTAGCGCCTTTTGACAAAGTGAATGGAAACTAATGCCTCATGCTTGGCGCCAACAATTTTTTTAATTTTGCATTACATTGGTGGAGAATGCGACTTAAAATTGAATTATTATTTGAAAATGCATCATGAAACATATAACACAATCAAAAAATTTCAGTTAACCACTAAATTAACCCACATCCAAAATAAGGGAAATTTTTTGGCGAGAGATTCAGCCCTGTTTTTAGAGATGGAATTGGAACATCTCGTGCTCCAACTAGATTTTCTAATTAGAAAATGAAATCTCTAGAAGTTCTGTGGCACCAACGAATTTTTCGAGAGACTTACAAACCAACCGTCGGCAAAATCTCTAGAGATTTCTGTGGCACCCCCGATTGAGGTAATTTTACATTTTTATTCACATGATTCTATACACCGGCTGAGTGAAATTGTGCTTATTTGAAGCACTTTTAGAACATTTGCACGTTAAAGTAGGGAAAATTTAGTTGCTGTTTTGAGCTGACGGTAATTAAATTTGTGTGTAGGAGAATATTACCTTTTACCTAATCAAGCTAAACTTGTACGCCAACTGCCATAAACTTTGCTAATAAAATAAGTGTCGCTACGATTTTCCATTTACTCATAACATGCCAGTTAAATGAGTTATTTTAGTTAATTATAATACTCGTAAGTGGGACTCTAAGCTCCCTAGGCTTTGTTATGAATCATATTGACTATGTGGCATTAAACGGAATAATAGATGGCATCACCCGCACGGCACTTTACTAAGCATCCTTTGCAATGGATTAGCTTACTGGGCCTCGACCTAGGTGATTAGGTGAACTAACCTCTGTCGGCTTAAAATGCTGGCTTTTCATCGGCCTTTTCAGGCGAGGAAACAAAAAAAGTCCGGGGGCCACATCTGGGCTGAATATCGTTTTCAGTTTGGATTTGCTCAAAGGAAACTCATGTTTTATGCCTCTTTGTCTCGGGATCATACTCAAACATCCATGACTCGTCACCTGCTCTAACGAACGCTGCATTTTCGGCTTACACCACTCACAGAAACACGTCTACCCAAAAATCCCCGGTCCCCCCCAACAGGTCCACCCCAACAACTATTTTATCGTTGGGTTTTTTTAACGCACCAACCAACCCACACGCTGCCCACGGTACGGTGGGGTGGGGGGGGGGAGGGGGGAAGATAGTATACAAAGTATACCAAAAAACTAAAAACTCTATCCCTAAAATCTTTTTTATTTTTTTTTTTTTTTTTGTTGGGAGAGACGGAGAGAAGCCTATTTGCAGATTGTTTTTTTTTAAGAAAAATGGAATTGTACCATAGAGGAATCGTTCAACAAACGATAGAGTGTTTGCTTTGTCATCAAAACAAGCGTCCGAATTCATTCCGAGAGCAGTGCTGCCAATTTTTTTCCAGAAAAAAAGCTGTTTCTGGATGGAAGCAACGGCAAAAAAAGCTGAAAAATTTCTGAAAAAAGCGTAAAAAAGCGGTTTTTATGGTTTAATTTTTTTTCTTTGTTTTATTTATAAGATTTTCAGCACGTCGTCTAGTTCTTCGCGATTAGCATCGGTTTCACAATCGTACGACATGTTGGTACCGATCATGCGAAGATAATTTGAAGGGACTTTATATTCATAGCAGCATTTGCCCAGTCTTCGCAAACCATATCTGTGTGTTATATTAAAAATATTAAAATAAATAATATATAAATCGGTATCATCCTTTCACTCACAATAAAATATTACCTTATGCTAAGAATGCTGTTTATCGTGCTTAAGCTCATTGAGTTCCTTAACTTGAACTTTACCAAGTTAAGCTGGCTAAATACGCGCTCAACCTCCGCGTTGGACCATGGCAATGAAAACATTTGCAGGGCAACAGCTGCCAGTTCAAGGAATTTGTGATTGCCACCAGAATCCTTGTACTGCCAAACTTCAATCCAAAACTTTGTACTGTCATTGACGTTTTCCCATTTAATTAGACGAATATCGTTGTACTGCCGCTCAATGTCTGCTATTCTGTCTACTTGGAGGTGTTCTAACATTTCAGTAATTCCTTTTTTTTTTAGTTGACAGAATTTTGTCGACGGAAAAAACGTCGATGTTTTTTAAAATTTTTAAATTGTCGGGGAGCCTGAAAATAAAATTAAAATTATTTAACTGTCGATAGAAGAATCCGACAAATTGGTTACCTCTGCTTTAGCTGCTTGATAAGCTCAATCACAAAATTAGAGCAGCGAGCACGAATTTCTTTTTCAAGGCCTGCATCGATATTTAAAGATTTGATTTTCTTTTCAAAATCATACCCTTGGTACATATCGAATTCTACATGCTCTTCCCAGTTTTCAACTTCCAATATGTCAATTTCCTTGTTAGGGGGAATAATTAACTGTTTTAATGAATTAATGGCAAACATTAAGTCATTTAGCAATTCTGTTGCATTTGTTTTATTGCTTTGAAAGCACTTATTAACTTTCTGCATGTCCGACAGAATTGGCTTTAAATAAATTAAATATAAGTGATTAATTTGATCACTATACAATTCATGGAGAATTTGCGACTTATAGCATTTTTCTTTTGTTGCGGCCAAATCAAAATGCAATTTAAGTTCGTCCCATTGGTCTAAAATGCGTGATACGGCCAGCTCAATGGATAGCCACCTGGTGTCGCTCACTTTTGGTATTTTCAATGGAGCCTAGGGGAATAGCAGAAAAAGTTTACGTTGAAATAAAAATAAATAGAAAAGGTTTGAGTATATGCACTGTTGAGAACAACAACGAAACGAGAGACAACAAAGACAAAAATATTGAAAAATAATAAATACAAATACAATAATGATGTTAATAATCGAAGTACAGACGGGAACATTAAAAATAAAATACTCACATTTAAGTACATAGGTTAAACATAAATTCAAGAACATATAACATGGATATGGACAAATTTTCACACAAACCTTTTCATCATTAATACATTTATAAATTTTACTATAATCCACTTGCCGAGATGAACTTTTTGCAAAACCAATTATATGTTTCGTGAATTAAAAACTCCAATTTCTCAGGCAAATGTTTTCTACAAACTTGGCTAACGGCAAGTTGCACAGAATGGCAGACACATTTTATCAAAATTAGCTGTGGGGCCTCCTTTTTCAATTCCGTGTAGACACTCCTCTTTTCCCCACCTTTTGTGCCTACCACATAACTAGCATTATCGGTTCCAATACCAATTAGGTTTTTTATATCTAATTTGTATGACAATAATACATTTTTCACACCATCAACAATGCAAGTAGCATTACCAAATTCTAGTTGTTCCAGACTTAAAAATGTGGAGACGAGTTCACCACGCTTAATAAAAAAATATATTAATAATTAAACCTAATTAAAATATTATAAAAAAAGTATATATGGGCATTTCCAAAAAAGTCCACCAGGGAAAAAAAAAAGGGTGAAAAACAATATATTTCATATTTTTATGGGGGAAACAATCAAATTAAACTAATGTTAGCTAATCTTACATTTACTGGTAACCCAATTGGATATATTCGGTTTCACGGCCGTGCTAGCGCGATTTTACTCATTTTGACATTAAATTTGCTTAATGTTTTGGAAAAAAGTGACTATAGATTATATGTACTTTCGCTATCTAAAATCTTTCTGATGGTAAAAATAGCTATACAAGAAGGCATAGGAAACCATGAAAAACTATGCCAATGCTATTAACTGTAAGTTTTTGCTTCGCATTATAGCAGAAACCACATAAATATGATGATGGAAAAAATGTCACGTTCGACATGTCACGTATCGACAGAGATAAATATTTTTTTATAAAAAATGTGCTCAAGATTTTTAAATCAAAAAATACACATTTCAAAGAACTATTCATTCATAAGATATTAAAACTATTTGGGTTTAGTTATTGTGTTAGGTTTCGCTAAACTTTGTCTTAGTATAGCTGCTCGCGAAAACCACTTCTGTTTTTGTCACGTTCGAATAGCTTCAAATTTGGTCATTATTTTGGAATCCCAATTTCAGTTGCTATGCACTTTAACACTAATTAAAGTGCTTGCTAAGAGCTATATTATACAGTAAAAAACAAATTAAAAATTCGATTTATTTTGACTTTTTTTATTTTTAAACTATTTTATCGTTCTTTTCGTTTCAATAAAATTAATATCATATATAATAATAAAATTAACATAAACAATTATGATAAATTATGATTTTAAATAGTTTTGTGACGCTGATGTCCGTTGACTCATCGAGTAAAAATTGAGTACTCCTATATCGGCGCACAAATCTTCATAAAAATTACGCCCCAAAAATTTTTTTGTTGTTCGGGTGTATTTTGTGAGGAGACTCTTTTTGCGCGGCCGCTGCACTATCAAAAAATTAGTTCTTTATTGGTTCCAAAAGTTTTATTTTGTCCCATTCTGTGTGCTCTGCAATAAACAGACACAATGCTGCTTCCTGCTCCAAAGTTTTTGTGGGCAAGCTACCAAAAATAATTTTTTTTTTTTGGGGGGCCCCCCCCTCCCTTTTGTGTTTTTTTTATTTCTCATGAGCAAGCAGATCGCCCAGCTTTGCAGTTATTGTTGTCTTGCAGTAGCAGCAATAGACCCTTTGACGTCCGGGTCATCCCTGCGAAGCCACGCCTTAAATTCTTCGCTCTTTATCCAAGCATCACGGCACTTTTTGTTTGTATTCTTTTGGCATTCTTATATTTTTTGTCCCCGACAAAATCCCACTTAAGCAGCGCACTGTTTATTGTGATTGTGTTGACAGTTTGCGTAAGGTAGTGGTGGTGATATTGGCGAATATCGATATAAACGCTATGATAGAGCTGCTACTCTTACCCACTTTTGTATATTTCTACCAAAACTTGTATACTTTTTTTTTTACAGATTTATCGAAAATGGTATATTTTATTATTTTTTTGTTTTTGCAAGTTGCATCCGTGCTACCATTTTGGTTTCCATGAAACGGTGCCGTCCTTAAAAATCAAAATAACTTTTAAAAGCCAGAATTCCCGCTTCCCGCTATTCACATATTTTTCCCGCAATTGGGCTTCGAAAAAAGCTAGATTTGACGGGAAAAAAGCTAAATTGGCAGCAATGTCCGAGAGTTCAGAGAGGTCAACATCCGGCTTATGTGATGGATGGAATGGAGTGAAACTTCGGCGAAGGTGTATCAATCCGACGTTTTGGAAAAAGTTGTGAAACCTCTCAACACGACATTATTTGCACACAAGCCGAGGACCTTTCAACAAGACTCAGCACCACCTCACAAGACAAAAACGACTCAAACATGGTTAAAATACCATGTACCTAACTTCATTTCTACGGATGATTGGTCAGCCCTGAATCCATTGGACTATAAACTGTGGTCCGTTCTGGTCTTTGTAATTACATTCAATGCATCGCTTATTGGTGTTAGATCCTGCAATACGGCTTGAGAAATATTTATCACTGGGCTGAAGTTCTTGTATAAATCATTCATATTTTCTTTACAGTTTTTCCATTTTATTTAATTCTTAAAACTAAGCTGCTTAAACACCGGGTATTAAGCTAGTCTATATAAATAAAAATTAATGTTTGTCTGTCTATCTCTTATGCCTGCCTAAACCGTTTATCGGATTGTGATGAAACTTTGGAGAATGGTTGGACGCTTGCCCTGGAAGATTTCCAAGTTGAAGGAACCACGAAATTTGCAAAATTTTCGATTGCGATGAAACTTTGGGGCATGGAATTGGTATACAGATAATTGATAACTTGAAGTTGAACATAGGTTATATAATTTTTTTGAATGGTCCAAAAAGCCGCGAAATTTTCAAAAGATCCAATGAAATGTTCAACATTTTCATAGGACCTAAGGTTATAATAAAGATTGGTTAAATGGCAATTGAAGTAGCATATAAAAAGTGTAAAGAAAAAAACAGCCAAATTTGTTAAATTTTCATTTAAGTATTTACGAAAGCGCATTGTTACCAATGATTGAACAATCAAAAATATATATCAAAATTTGCAAATTACGGCCCGAAAATTCGCGAAATTTTCAGAAACTCTCATTTGAATTTAGTTTAAAGCTTGGTACTCAGACAAACTAAATCGCTCGGGTGTCAAGTCCATATAAAAAAGGGTGTCGGAAAGCTTTCGTCAAATTCCGAAAGGCCAATACGCTCGCTCGAACTCAGACAAACTAAAATTTCCGTTCATACCCATCGGAAAGGTTGTAGCGCAGCTTACTTGGCAGGTAGTAGCGCTGAGATAAAGGCACAAACAGCTGATTCAATTCCGGTGGGGTGGTTTCGGAAAAAATAGTTTGTAATTTTTCCGACAGCACACAGAAAAATCAAAATTGACTGCACGGCACTTGTAGAAACGCCAATCCTTAACGAAACGTATTTCGCCCTGCACACGTAGCATGTGCAATTTAGAAAGCCACACGCGGCGTGCAGTAAAGCTACACAAAAGTAATGGGTTGAAAATCCCGGTCGAAACGTGTAGAAATTCTACATTTTCGAGTAGCGTTTGAATTTTTTTTTCTCTGTGCAGCAAAAGTTCGACAAAAATCATCGATTGTCATATTTTGAAACCAACGTTAAGATTTTGCATTGCCCACGGCAGCAAAATACCCTGTACCAACTAATGTGGTTCCTATGGCTTTGAGCTCCTTTTATTTAATTATTAATTTAATTAAATAAATGGGGAGGAGCACTTGCATATCTTCGATGTTTTTGTTCGGATCTTATTGTGGTATACAAAATACATAGATTTTGGGGCTAACTTAATGTATATTAAGTCACTAGGTTCAAACCTAAAAATTGTAGCTCTGACAGTTTTTCGCGGTTAGAAGGAGAAGGAGGAGAAATTTGACAAATCTGAAGCAAACTTGAACTGAGTACAGTATACACCTACATACATGTCAAAAATTATGGCTCTATCTATTAAAGTCTCTGAGTTCGACGCGTTCATACAGACAGACAGACAGACGGACGGACGGACAGACGGACATGGCTAAATCGACTCGGCTATTGATGCTGATCAAGAATATATATACTTTATAGGGTCGAAGGTGCTTCCTTCTGTCTGTTACATACATTTGCACAACTTCATTATCCCCTTTTTAATGGGTACAGGGTACAAAAAGCTATTACGTAAATTCAAATGCCAGCAAATCAGCGCAGTGTGACCGTTTCACATTTGGTGGTATTTTGGCGTTGAAAAGTCACACTGCACCATACGCTGGCCCATCCATCGAAATAAGTTGTCAATTCCGCCAGCGAACGATTTAGTTTGTCTGAGTACTAAACTTAATAAAGAAGATGGGTAAACTGGCCTTTAAACTAGGGTGGTCGATATATCGATATATTCAATATCGATATTTGATATATCGGGTCCAAAAACATCGATATATCATTATTTTCTAAGTCTTAAGAAAAGGAATGTCCTCACCGCCAAGTGACCATTTCTAGTCGTGTTTATATCTTATCTTTCTAATGGGATATCTTTAACATTTCAATGACTTAAATTTCTGAAACTAGATTATAGTTTTAGGGTTCGATTTGTACAGACAGAAAAAATCAACAAAGCGTATAGCAAAACCGAAATCTACGGAAAATCCTAAGAAAATTTCACCAAGAACCCATAGGTCCAAAATGAATTCCTATTCCCTGTCTTTTCCAAAAGGACTGAAAGAAAACTATATTTATGTGTTTATTCTATTTAAAATGGCGCGTATAAGAGAAGAAAATCTATGCCGAAATACCATGGATAAGTTGAATGGAAAAATTCATTTTAGACCGATGGTTTCTGGACGAAATTTTCCGAAGATTTCGATTTTTCTATACGCTTTGTGCAAAACAAAATCGACAGTCTTGTTATGACAATTTGTTCGTGCAATTACCATAGTAATTATTTCTGATATATCGTTTATAAAAATATCGATAGTCGACTATATCGGTACAAAAAATATCATACCGGAATAACCCTTGTCGTCCAACCAAAATATCGATAAATTGATATATCGATAAATTATTGACAACCCTACTTTAAACAGGAGGTGTAGATAAAACGCTTAGGCCAAACTCTAATAAGTTAAGATTACCATAAAGATTTGATATATAACAATAGTATACTTGATTGTAGACTTTTGGCAATTGAAGACGGGTAAGTAAGAGGTGTCTTTCAAACGGTTTAAAAATATTAAAAATTTTTCAAAAATTCGTACATGAGTTCTGATAGACATGAAGACGGGTAAATGGGAGGTGTTAATGAAACGGACAAAAACATCGCTAAGTTTGCAAAATTTTATAATGGGTTAAAATGATCATGAAAACTGGTAATTAGACGGTTGGCAAACATCGAAAGGTCTTAAAATCGCGAATTCTGCTAGAGGTAGTTTATAGATGGACATTGTCAAGTAAGCTTCAATTCTTCGTAGCAACGCACGCCGGGTACCTGCTAGTATATAATAAAAAAAACACATTCCTTTTTCACGTAAAATACATTTATTGATTTAGTTATGTATGTGTAGTTTGGATCGTTTAAATCGTTTACGATATTCACAACAATTACAATTTAACGAATTTTCCTTGAAATTAAGCCTAACTACAAAAAAGTGTAAGAGAGGAAAAGCACAAAGTTTTAATTATTTTGTTGTTGTTTTTCTCACTGTCGATGCCGACTAAGTGTTAACATTCACAATTAGTTTACATCTGCATCATCTTGTATATATCAAAAAATATGCTAGCATTAAGTGTAATCATGACCATCTTGTGGTTGTTAGCAAATCGCCAATATGTTGCTTACATCTAAACGTTTTAACGAAAGGAATTACATATTGCACTTAAATCTCGAGTAAAGCGAAACGAAGCTCTATGCAAAAAAGGCTGCAGTTGTACAAACTAGTGTTAAAAATCGACTGATGATCGATTCGAAAAAAACTTGTCATACAAATATTGCACAAAAATGGATCGGACTGTGAGTTGTTAGCACGGATACCATTATCTTCCATCGAGTGGTGGTGGTGGTACGCGTTACCCATTGTTACGTTATTCAGAAACCTATACACATATATATACATACATACAAATCAAAAAAGCGTCATCGCCGTCGTCGTCTCCACATGGTATAAAAAATATAGGTACACTGGCCGAAGAAGCTAATTTACTTAAGACGCTGCGTCACATTGGCCAGGGCCACAGCAAAGGCCTGCAGTGCGGAAAAGGGATACTGGAAATCCAAGGTGTAGGCATTGCCATCGATGCGACCAAATTGCATGACCTGTTGTGGGATTTCAAACCAGGATTAAGCTGCTTCTGGCTTCAGTTCGCACACCACTCACCTGCTTGCCGCGGAACTCAATTTGAAAGTTTTTAGCCGACTCTTGGGTGACACGACCGCCAAAATCCAGCTGATACACCTGACTCATCTCATTCCACATGGGCGCCTTGTTGTGCATCACAAACTCGCGACGCACCGGCGCCGGATGGGAACAGTTGGCACTGCCATTCGGTTCGATCTTGCCGCGTTTTAGCTAAGCAAAGTAAAGAAGTGGTTGACATTTACTTGAGTTGAATGGGAACCACTCACCTTTTGTCGCAGCTGGGCCTTTTGGAATGTCTCCAGATCACGGTATTGCTTGCCGTTGCCAGCATTATGCAGATCCTCGCCAGAGCCATTGGTCTGATTGCCTTCATCGTCGGAGCTTTCGATGATGTTCTGCTTCTTACGCTGGCGTCGATTCAGTAGCGGCGAGTTTAGTATATGGCGAATGGGCGAATTGCTCTGTTGACGTTTGTTCTTCTTGCTGGCCGCTGGGGAGGCGGGTGAACTTCGTGGCAGACGCTGCGGCGTGGAGGGAGGCGTTAGACGACCCTCATCCAAGTCTCGCAAACGACTGATAATGTTCTCCAAGGTGGTAAGCGCCTGCGGGAGAGAGGTTAGTTTTGCCGTAAACCAGATACACTTACTTACCTGAGTGTGTAGAGACACCGAAGCCTTGGTCTCCACGGGAGTGGCCTCTACCGTTCCACAGGGCACCCCAACACCAACTGTGTCAGTTGGCTGCCTCTCTAAGGTGTTGACTGAACCCTGCACGCTGGGCGGTTCCTTACGACGCCAACGCACTTCGGACAACTGCTTGACAAAGCTAAAACTGTTCTCCTGCTTGCGCCCCATTACTGGGGTGGAGTTCTCTGTGCCGGCTCCATCCTTGCTGCGTCCATAGCCAAAGCGATGCTTTCGGGTAAATAAAGGTGAGTCTGTAAAGCTAGTGATGACATCGAAACGTTTTTTGGGTGGCGCCTTAGTCTGTGTGGACGCAATTTCCTTCACTTCCTTGATCGGCTCCACCACCAGAGTAATCTCGTCCACGGCAGTGGTCGTGGAGGGCTGACAGCGCCTGCAGGCACTGCTAGGATTCATGTTGTTGCGGCACTTGAAACACAGAGTGTTGGCTGCACTGCTGCAGGCACTGCTGTCGGAGATCTCTTGCAGTTTCCGCACCACCTGCTCGTGCTCTTTGCTGGACAACTTGGTTTGTAGCGACAGCAGATCACAGGAGTCCAAACTTTTAGATTTGCCCGTCTGCTGGAGCTTGTGGCGTCGCGTTTCCTCCTGCTGCTGACGCTTACGACGATTACGACGCTTGTCGACCAACACCAGACGCTTATTGGGGGCCTCCTTGCGCAGGGCAGACAAAGCCTCATTGGAGGGCGTTATGGCTACCGAGTCCAGGTAGCCCACACTGCAGCTGCGCGTTATGGAATCGGGCAGAGCGGGAGCTATGGAAACGACAGTGGGTGTGCGTTTCATGCTGCTGCCGCTGGTGGTGGGCGTGGGCGACTGCGTCTCCTCATCTATGTACAGTATATCACGTCGTTTTGAGGTTGATGGGGCTGCCATGCACTTGACCCGGGCAGCATCCATGCGTTCTAGATTAAGGTTGAGGTTGAGGGGCACCGGATTCACATGGCTATTGGCCGAACGGACTGGCTCCGACATCAGAGCGTTCTTCACCTGCACCACGTTCTGGGCATAGTCCGCATTGCTGGAATAGGACATGAGGGTGGTCTGGCCAGCAGCGGGGACGGCTGGTCTCTCGAAGATGATGTCCGACGGGGCCACTGCATTCTTGGGCGATTGCAGTGTGGGCACGGCGCCATCACAATAGAGGGGAGAGATGGCATGACGCGATTGGCAGCTGGAATTGGAGCTGGAGCGGCTGTAGCTGTTCTTGAAGCTACTGATAGTCTTGGGACGTGACACACTCTTGCTGCTGCTGCTGCTGGGTCCGCTGCCATTGGAAGGAGCTTGATGCAATAGCACAGTGGTCGACGTGGTGGCATTGGCCACAGCCCCTGCCTCCTGAGAGTCGTTGGAGGAGTCGTCGTCATAGCTCTCGGCACGCGCCAGTGGACTAAGCCCCACGGACGAGCTGCGTTCTCCTCCCCCGTTCACTGTCAGCGAGTTCTTGTGCCTGGCCAGTATGCGATTGGGCCTGGGCGACATGGGCGCTATCAGGGGAGCCGAGGCTCCTTCAGTGAGGCGACGTGGCGGCATTATCGGAGGTTTCAAAGCACCCACATCCAGAGCTGTGGTCACATTTACCTGAGGCACTGGCTCATGGTGGTGATGTTGGTGTTGGGCCTCGTCTTCGTCCTCGGAGAAGATGTTGGGGTTGAAGCTGGGATCGGGACCAGGTGGAAAATCGTCGCGCAGCTCGGTAATGACCAGCGTCATTTGACGCGGCTGCAAATGCAGTAGGGACGTCTTATAAGTTACTTGGCCTAAATTGGCTGGGACGGTTTTGGCAAGTCCATGGATTTTAAATTTTGTTCCCCAGATATTGGAGGTGACCTCCACCAGCTTGACTTCCTGCTTGAGGGGGCGAAACGGAAACCATCAGAGATTGAACGGAATTTGTAAACTTAGGGGATGTCACCTACCTCGGGTAGGGTGTCCACATAGGCCAACTCATCCAGGCTTTCGGGATCTCCGCCCGCGCCGCTCGAGGTGGCCACCCTTTCACCGGTTTGATTACGCCGCTTGGGACGTACCCGCTTCTTGCGCGGTGTACGAGGTGAACCAAAGCGGGATCGCTCATCAAAGTCACTATCCGAAGAGTCAGTGCGTCCGCTATTGCCCGTGGTGGTGGACTGGCTGGAGCCTGAGGAGCTCTTAGCCTCGGCGGAGTATTGGAAATACAAGGGGGCATCTGCCAAATGAAAGCCACTAAGATTAAGGCCTAAACAGCTGACCCAGGACTCACCATTCACTTGCGGATCGAAGATGACAAACTCGGGACGTATCTTCGAAGTCCGCTTGCCCTTCAGCAAAGGCACCAGCCCGCCCAGATACTCCAGGTAAAGCGTGTAGCAGGTGCCGGAGCTCAGATTCGAGTCATCATCGTGTCGTATCATGGTGCAGTGCAGTCGCGTGGAGCAAAGCGGTGGACGCGAGACAAACTCACGCAGCGACTTCAGGTCAGGTACACAGCACTGTGAAACGAGAGTACTCCTCTCACTGCTTGCACATGAAAGATTTCATTGGGCTACTCACTCGAATCGTTTGAGCAAACAGATTGCCTATGAGCGACTTAATCCTAGAAGGCAAAGGTAGCAGCGGCAACAGGGTTTCGGAGCCAACACTGGCCTGAATCTCCAGTCGGCAGAGCAACTGCAGCGAGGCCACCCGTCGTGACACCCAGGCTATGTGCACCTGGGTGCCAGTGGCTATGAAAAGTCGCTTGTCGTTGTGTCCCCAGGTAATGGCCGAAACGCTGGCGCTAATGCAGGGAATGTGGGCCTGGTACAAACACGCACCCGTCTCGGTATAGAACTTGACCCAGTTGTTATAGCTGGCGGGTGTGCCCAGCTCCTGCTCCGGCTTAACGCCATCCAAACCTGTGCGCAAGGTGCCGGCCACTGCCAGCAATTCACGTGAGTTGCTCCACTCCATGACCATGCCGAGGGAGCCATTAAGGCAGGTGTTGATATGTGCGGGTGAAACGTCGTCGAACGACTTAAGCAAATATATAAAACCATTCTGGAAGCTAACGGCCAACACAAAGGAACGCTTGGCTGCGGATTAGAGATGGACATGAAGCAAAGATCACTGAATCTGCTTTTCTTGGCCTTACCCGCATTGGTCACGCCCGGCTCCGTCTCCTCGCCCTCCTCCATTTTGAACTTTTCGCAGGACCAGGCCATGGATGTGATGGGTACGTCGTTGGACAACTGCACCTGCGACACCATCGCTCCATGTACATCCATCACAATGACCTGACCCTGAGTAGTGCCAAAGTACACCTGCTGATCGTCGGGCGTCCAAATACCGCAGGTGATCGTCGACTCCAGATTGAGCATGGAAGACCAATATCGTTGTCCAGCCACTGATCCCACCAACACAAAGCCATCTTGGTAGCAGATCAGAGCCATTCGTCCATCGTGAGACCAAGAGAAATGCGTCACTGGCGTATTGCGATCGTTAATGAGCTCAATCGACCACCGGCCCTCGTACTTGATCCACACGAATATAATGCCAGAGCTGTCACAGGAGGCCAGCTTCTGATATGGCTCGTTCCACTTGACCAGAATCACCTGCACCCAGTATTTCTCATTAACCTGGGAATCAACCATTGCTACCATCATACTTACGTCCGATCGATGACCACGTAGATTGTAATTCGTCCGCAACGGATAGTCCATGTTTTTGCGACAATGCGAGGTGGTAAATGTTACCCCCACAATGCCACGTATGTTGCCCGTGGCCAGCCATCCCTCCTGGTAATAGTTGGTGCGGTTCAATTTCCAGCCCTCATCCTGCAAAAGAAAGAATTGAGGAAAACAGATGAGAACAAAGTCCACAGTTGCTGGCAGCTGTTTGGCAGGTCGCCTAAGCAGGCGCCAATTGCAAGTCAAGTGCTGGTAGAATTTTTGTAAAATGGATTACCACACACAGGCAGGCTGGGACAAAGGCAGGCATCTTCTATTCACACATTGCCCACTATTGACAATTCGCCGTTGACTGTCGGTAAACATGATCCACTTTGTGATTGCATCTGCTGCTCAGCCACCCTTCGCCTTTCTCCTTTTGTTCGGGTAGTTTTTACTCAATCAACTTTAATCACCCAGTACCCACCAGGAACAATGGGCGTATTTGATATGAATGCTCTTGGAAGAGTGTTAAACACCACCACACTGAATAATTTGATTATAATCGACAAGGATGAAACGCATTAAGCCAGCAATCTACTGAATTGGTGCCCCTTACTGAGATGTATATTTCGAATACCGTCGTCAATTGGCAACCTTTTGATCCGACCCGAAATATTTTTTTGTCCCCATCCCAGAAACCCTAGAAATTTTATATTTTCCCAGCGGCTGTTCCGATACTCGTGGAAACTGGAACATTTTATTTTACTCTTTACTTGAAGTGGAAAATGAAAGAGTTTCCAAAATCAACCTCAGCACCAATTATGGGGCCTTACTCGTTAAGTAAAAAGGGCAGCATTAATAGCCGATAGCAATAAAAAATGTTCAATAGCTTTAACAATTTTAAAGGTATCGATGCCAAGTTGTAAAACCACATTTATATTTGCAATATCTAAAATCTATCAAATTTTTATTAAGATCGGTTTATAAATTGCGAAGTTATAAGAATATTAACTTTTGTCATATATTTGGGATACCAAATGTGTTGCCTACTTTTCGGCGTCAACATTAATGTTAGTGCTCTGTGAATTAACATTAACGAAGGCGATTTAACATTTCTTCCCCTAAGTAAAGGGTATATAGAATTTGGCCAGGGAAGACTTCAAATGTGTTTGACGGTCCCGTTTTACATAATGGAAATGTAATCGAATAGTACAAGTTAATACAATTTTATCGGATTTACCTATGAGCCTTTTTGTATTTAAATCAGGGCTGTGAACTGGTTTGGGTTCGTTTCAGTGTTTTGGGACAATCGTGACTGAGTTAGAATTGTTCTACCGAAGTCCCTTTGCTTGGAAAAAAGATCGGAAAGTCAAGGAATCAATTAAATCAGTTACATGATACAACTATGACATGTAAGGCGCTCTCTCAGTGTGCTCTCGTTTCGGGACTCCAAAGTTTCATTGTGTTTCTGTCATTTGATTGAAAAGGTTGTGTGCGCAGGAATTTTTTTTGTCTTGCTGACGGGATTTCTATTTTATTTATAGTTTGTAAATACGTCGAGTCAATACTGTTGCGTATGTCGATGTAAAGCAGTGCCGGCCACCCACAGCTACCAGGAGCCGAAGTCAGTCGTGTTTTTATGCAAACGCGAGCCGAACTTTTGATTGTGCAATTCAGCCGGCACTAATGTAAAGCAGGGTTACACAAGAAGAGAAGAAAATGTGCCTGTGTCTCTCTCTAACACACATTGAAGCATGACTTCGGCAAGCATTCGGTGTAAATTGGCGAGTATGTTAGAGACCCAGGGGCTATGGCTGGGGAACTCTGATGAAAAGTATCTATCATTACATTGAGACGTGCTCCAAAAGATGAAGAAAGAAGAAAAGTGTGGTCGCTTACACAATATAGTAAAATTTGCAAAAGGCATTTTAAAGATAGTGACTTTTATTCAACAGAAGGCGATAAAAATAGTCGCCTGCATATACTTTATGTTTGTAAATCGGAGGTTGCTTTGATTTTTGTTTTGTTTTCTCTCTATCTCTCTGTCGATTTTAGCAAAAGCTGTCAGTACTTGATAAACTCTGAATGCCATACCTGGTATAGTTGTATCATGGCAAAAGCTGTCAATACTTGATAAACTCTGAATGCCATACCTGGTATAGTTGTATCTATATCGTTATAAATATATCGATAAGTATAAGGATACGTTTTTTTTAAAGCTATCGGGAGTGGCACGCCTACGGTCACACTGCAGAGACACAGAGAATAGGCAGAACCAACGCAAAGAATGTGCAAATAAAAAGAGTGTGTAGAAAAAATAACGTTGTCTATAATGTACTTATTTACATAAAAGGAAAGGCTAGCTTTTCATTTTAAAATCCAGGCAGGTTTGTAAGCCGTAGTAGAGGAAGTATGAAAAATATCTTTAATGAATAAAGTCTTCTCAACAAAACTAATTTTATTTGATGTGAAACGTTTTTAATTTTGGTACGGAAGATTTTAGTAGGAGAAAACGTGACACTGTGAAAGAGGAGTGAAAGAGGGGGAAAGCGCTGGAAAGAGGGGTTTAGTGACTTTACAGTGACTAAACAGTGACTTAACAGCGACTGAAGTTTTGACCGAACAGTGAATAAGCGGTGACTGGACAGTGACTTAACAGTGACTAATCAGTGACTTAAAAGTGACTAAACAGTGACAAAACAGTGGGAAAACTGTGACTAAACAGTGACAAAGCAGTGACTCAACTGTGACTGAACAGTGACTAAGCAGAGACTAAGCAGTGACTTAAGCGACTAATCAGACTAAACACTTACTTAACAGTTACTAAACAGTGACTTAACAGTGACTAAACTGTGACTAAAGAGTTACTTAACAGTTACTTAACAGTTACTTAACAATGACTTAACAGTGACTTTTTTGTTATCAATGCTATCGCTCCCAAACTTGTTATTGATTAATATTATATGCTTCCACACAATTATGCCAAGTTTGATCCGAATGGGGTGACGATAGCATATAGCTGTCATAGGCACGATCGGTCAAAAAAGTAGACCTAGTGACTTTTTTTCCAATTGTAGCGTCTTTATACACTTGAGTTACGAATATTATCGGTTCCCACACAAATTGGGTCAGTTAGATTCAAATCGGATATAACACACTGGCAAGCAAATGATAAAAGTATCAACGCCATCTATTGCTGAGTGTGGAAAATAACTAAGCTAATATTGTTCAATACTAAAATTGGAATGCAAATCGTTAAAAACTTTTATTTATAAAAATTAATAGCATAAAGCCCGTCGCGCTTCGCTGCGCCTTAAACAGTATAGAACCAATTTCAGAATCAGTTTAAAGTCAATCGTGAGAGTGAAATATTTAACAAATTTGAAATATTCTATGAATTAATTTCCTCTGTAGAGCCCAGAAATTTAATATTACATACGTAGGCTTGAAATCAACATTTTACTACTTTGCTTTTTCACCGTTACGACTTTGCTGCTGAGTTCTTACCACCCCCATCCCATCCACACCCCACCGACTTTCCACCCACTTCTCACCCACATTCCTCCCACTTCCCTCTCCATTCCCACCCACTTCGCGCCCACTTTCCACTCACCTCCCACCCACATCCTACCCACATCCCAGCCACCTCTCACCCACATCCTTCCCACTTCCCACCCACTTCGCGCCCTCTGCCCACCCACATCCTACCTACATCCAACCCACTTTCCGCCCACATTCACCCACTTCTCACCCACATCCCTATGCTTACAAACCAAGTTTCAAGTCAATCGGAAGAAAAACAAAATTTTTACTATACATAACTTTTCTGCCGCTTTTCCGACTTTTCCGGGTGGGATTTTCTGGAAAATTGGTACACAGTTATTGTTGAATTTTCATAGAGATCTTTGAAAATATGTTTGATTCTGATCGGATTATAAACAAAAAAAAGTTTCATACAACAGTTTTCCGTGAATTTAACGACTTAATGAATAGTTTTGCCAAAATTTTAAAGTCAAGTTTTCTATATTTTATTATGTGTAACTTTGAAAATGAGATTGAAGCAAATCGCTGGCAACTAAACTTTCGCATTTACAACCTTGACCACCCACTTTCCACCCAGGGGGAGTGAATTTTCCGGAAGATTGGTATGCAGTTATTGTTAAATTTTAATATAGATCTTAAAAAATGAGTTTGAACTTGGTCGGATGAAAAACAAAAAAGTTTCATACAACAGTTTTCCGCGAATTTTACAACTTTCCCGACAGAATTTTCCATAATCCGTTCTTAGTACTCACTTTCAGCATTAGATAAAACTACAGTAAAAAAACTCAGCTTCCTATCTTCAATGGTTTAGGCTGTGCGACGGTCACCAGTCAGTCAGTTAGGTCGAACTGTTTTATAAATATAGATACAATCTGCATGGGAATATAAACTTCGGTCGAGCCGAAGTTGGCTTTCCTCTATTATTTTGAATGGAGTTAAAACCTATTGAAGCCTTGGAGACCATATTTTTCAAGCAGCCATCAAACCTACAAGGTATCTGTACGCCGAATCAATGTTAAGATTCCTCTTTAATATATATTTACTTCGTGCTTTCCATTTTTTCCTGCTAACCATAGCCGCTGGCACTGAACCGCAGCGGTAGTTCGCAATTTCTGTTCAGCACCAGCCTTTCTTTTGGTGCCTGGCAGACTGTTTTTCCAGCGGTGCAGCTTACAAAGCGTAGCCTACATTTCAGCGAGTCAATGTTATTTCTTTTCCAAACATTTTTGAAGCTCCCTTTGTTTATGGTTTGCGTTTGGCTAATCCCCGCTAAGCTAAATGGGCATTTTTAACGCTCCAAATCCAATTTGTGAGGCATAAATTAAAATGCCACAGCAACGGCAACGAAAGCACACACGAAATTCGTAATTTCCGCTTTGGACAAGGGGCAGTTAGTGTGGCTGCAGCTTTTCATTGATTTCTGACTGGCAAGTTAATTGCTTTATTAGTCTGATGGATGTGCATATGTTGTTGTTGGCAAATTCAATTATGTAATTGGACACATTGATGACTTGGCGCCGGGACCGGGGCCCAATGTCAAGTGCCATTTGCACGCATATTGAATGGCTCATTGCCTTATGATGGTCCATTTCGAGAACATTCACCAATGGACGGCAGCAATTATAAAAAAAGAAAAGCATTCAGCATTTCTTTGTAGAGTGTTATTAACCTTTCATCGGGGCACTTGAGGCAAAAGACAACGCGTCGTTGCCTTTGGCTAAAGTAAACACTTGAGCCTCTTGAAGCTTGGGAATTTGTGTAGCAATGCATTTTCGACAGTTTCTTATTTTGTTTTCTATATAATAAGCACAACAATAATGCACTTCAAATGCAGATCGTGAATAACCGAAATTTCAATGTTTACAGTATTAAACATGCGTCCAGATGTTTCCTAGAATAATAATACAAATAAACGGCGCATGTAGCCAAAGGCACCGTGGAAGTCTTGTGGAATTTCGCAAATTAACTACTTAGGCAACAGCTTAAGTCTTTGGCTAATGCATTTTTGTTGAATTCTGTAATTGCATTTGATAATCAACAACAGCAGATGCAATGCCACATCAATGTCAGGCCTCTGACACGAAGGCAAGGCGTCGACAGTCTTGCACTTTGGACTGTTGCTGCTTTTGCCTGATGATAAAATAGTTTTGGTATTTGCAACTTGTTAACTGTTTGCCACGTTGACATCGTGTCGCTGCCTTTGAAGTCGGTGTGAAATTCGGAAATTGCTTTAAGTGCAACAACTTCCGACAAACAACCAAGGCAGAATGGATAACGAGGCCTAAAGCAATACAAATTTGTTGCATAGTTACGCAAAATGCAAAATGTTGCACTGCAGCTTGATGGTAATCAGCAGTGTGTGTGTGTAGCCTCAATAAATTATGCTGGTTATTTGGCACCCCAAACTGCAGTGCCATGCTCCAGTTCGAATGCCAGCGCACAAGCAAACACAAGCTTTTAATTAAAAGAACACCTAGCTAGAGACTGAAATTATTGTCATTCTCTGTGCTTTTCTTTTACTTCTCCCTCGTTAGTGCATTAACCATAAATTTAATTTATTATGCACGGCCAGGACAACCATTGGCACTCTCAGCCGCATCATCAACATCCCAGGTTTAATGGACAAAGCTGTGGCTAAGCGCTCAAGTAAAGTAAGATTATCATTTAGAATGCGCAAGTGAAACAGATAAGAATCAAATGGACGAAGAGAGCATAACCCTTTTTTGAAATTATATTCTGAAGTAAAAGTAAATAAAACGATAAACAATAAGATAATAACACTTCTCGCCATAGCTCGCAGATAACTGTCAACACCTGTTATACTCTGTATCAAAGGTACACAGTTTGTGGAAAAGCATGTAACAGGGAGAAAGGTGGAAGAAAGGGATGTAGGGGTGGGTGGGTTAAAGGTGCGAAGAAAACAGAAAACAGTGAGTAAACAGTGACGAAACAGTGACTTAACAGTGACTATACAGAGACTAAAGGGACTTAACGGTGACTAAAGTGACGAGCTGTGCCGATTGCAGGCAGCTAGAGCGTATGTTTCTACGCATGTGTATGCGTTTGTGTATGTGTGTCTCAATTGTGCAGGACATTTCGGAGTCGGGCCACTTGACTGCAATGCTCTTACTTGTTGTACTTTCCAGTTATGAATGTTATCTGGTTCAAGACTATTTTGGAGAGTTTGATCATAAACGTATTATATCATATATTAAGCTGCCATTAAGCAAACTGGCAGGCATATATCATGCTTCAAAGGAAAACGTCGGTCGAGCCGAAGGTAATTTCCCTCTATTTTTATAGTCTTTACCAAAGGTACACAGAGTATATTAAATTTGTGCAAAAGTATGTAACAGCGAGAAGGAATCATTTCCGACCCTATATATTCTTGATCAGCATCAATAGCCGAGTCGATAAAGCCATGTCTGTCTCTGTCCGTTTCTGTCCGTATGAACAAACAGATCACAGAGATGGTAAGAGATAGAGGTTTGATATGTATGGGACAAATGCTTCTTATACTTGCAGGCAGATCAAGTTTATTTTAAATTTTTCCGAAAACTGACCTTTTTTTACTTTAAAACCCTACCCGAATGGCAAAGATATACCATTTTGAACACATGTGCGATATGCAGTGTTTGGACAAATATGTGCAAATATTATTCAAATACAAATAACTAGATACATAATTTGTGTATCTTTTACCTAGGTATTTTCAAATTTAAGTACCTTTTACCTTACCGAGGTCTTAATTTTCATTTACCTTGTCATTACTGTTCGTACGGGGTTTTTCTTCGTTACATTAATTTAAGGCATGCATTGTGAAATTTGGGAATACATTTTATCAGCATTGTCTTTTAAAATATAAACTTTATTATTGTTAACCATGATTGATCAGTCACTAAATAATGAAGGGAATTAAGATTTACAGCTACATTTTTCAACCCGATCGGCAAATGTCAGTTTTGTCTAAACAAAACTAAGTATTGGAAATTTACACAAGCATTTGAAGCTGAGGTACAGAATATGCTCATTGAGTGTAGACTTAAAATATCAACAGATTGTGTTTATTAAATAAAATAAAATTAATGTGCATTGCTATATTTATTTTAAGGTTGGTCAGTTGGTTTTTAATGCTTTACTTGGCCGCTTTATAATCACAAATTTTAATAATAAAATTAATAAAAAAAACCTTACAATTCAACTGGCATGCTGACACAAAGGGTAGTTCACAATTGAACATGTTGAAAATTCATCAACTCAACAATTTCGTAACTCAAATGGGGGTCATGAATAATGTAATACAATTTTTCAGCCGATTAGCTTGAAACGCGGTTTGTAAGGACAGAATACAAAATAGTTTGAAAGGCGATTTCCGATTTTGAAAAAATTCCTGGAAAATTCTGAATGAAAAAAAGTACTTTTCATACGGTTGGCTTGAAATTCGGTTTGTAAGGACAGAATACGAAATGATTTGAAATGTGATTTTCCGATGTTGAAAAATTTGACCTAACGGTCGGAAAATTCCTGGAAAATTCTGCAGGAAAAGAACTATTTTCCATCCAATTGGCTTGAAACTCGGTTTGTAAGGGCAGACTACGAAATAATTCGAAATGTGATTTTTCAATGTCGAAAGTCCGCCCCATGCGTGAAAATTCCCGGAAAATTCTGCATGAAAATACTATTTTTTACCCGAGTGACTTGAAACTCGGTTTGTAATGTCAAAATGAGAATTAATTTGTGTTTTCATTTTCCGATGTTTGAAATACCACCGGGATGCTCACTGGAAAGTGGGTGGTATGTGAATGGGATGTAGGTGGGAAATGGGAGGGATGTGGGCGGGAAGTGGGTGGAAAGTGGGTGGTATGTGGGCGTGAAGTGGGTGGGAAGTAGGCGGTACGTGGGTGGAAAGTGGGTGAAATGTGGGTGGTAAGTGGATGGGAAGTGGGTGGGATGAGGGCGGGAAGGGTGTGGTATGTGGGTGGGACTTAGGTGGAAACTGGGTGGAAAGTTGGTGAGAATTGGGTAGAGAGTGAGTGGGAAGTGGGTGTAAATTGGTTCTTTACTGTTGAAGGCGCAGCGAAGCGCGGCGGGTTATATGCTAGTATATATGTACTATAAATTGATGGAAAAAATTGTGTGTCTAAAGGCCTATCCAGCACTGCGGAAAATTCCTGACAGGAATTTGTTATTTATTTCTTGAGTGTGGAACACAACTAATTTAGTGTGACCATGCACCAAACAGGTGGAAGGTCACTCTGATCAATCAGCTGTTTAGCACTGTTAACTATTTGAATTTAAATAAGTTTAAAAAATATACAAATAATATTTTCTGGAGGAAGCATGCTGCTTGGAGTATGTGCTACACACTTTACAGTTGGGGATGATAAACCAATGGCATGACACTTTGCAGTGTGTCCCGGATGGCATAAGACATCACTGCAGCATGTTGTGAACTGCATTACTTTATAATGCAATCTTCTCCAAACCCCAATCAAATGAAGTCTTTCATCGTCGGATACAAGATTGCCTTAAAACATCCGCATTTATATTAAGGATTTTGTCAACTCAATGGCCAGATCAGTACGGATAACGCGGCTAATTACCTTGGCTTGACTCTGAACCGAAGTGTCGCGACGCTTGACCAGGAAAGTCTATGTGACTCTGGCAGTAGCTACGGTTGCAGCTAATGGCATTGGAGCTCCATTGGCTTCTTAAGCCTCGTAGCGGTGGATCCGGGCGATTCCGTTACGGGATACGACATGATCCACTGCCCTCAAGAAACTAGAGTCATCTATGTGGGGCCCCTGGTATGTGAGGCATACAACTACATACCGCGGTGTGGACGCTTCGCCATTATGCGCCCAAATTAGTATGCACACAAAGGTAAGCAGGTATCATGACCAAGGTGCACCACTCCAATAGATTTGCCTATGATCTAGCGACACACAGATTAAGAAGGCATCTTAACGGACGACATCTCTCCGACCCTTGTGTCTATGGCAGGGTCCGGCACCGTTCAATTTTCTGTGTATACAAGTAGCGACGTCCATCCTCTGTAGCAGCGGCGTCGATACACAGACACTATACGAGCGTACACTGCTCTTTTTTGCAATAACAAACATGTGCTAACTGAGAGCGCTCTCGCGTGTCTGAACGCACACATGCAGATGCAAAATAAGCATGTGTTTTGCCGGACACTGGTCTATGGAAAGCATTCGTCTGGCGGCCTAATCAATTTGGCATAACCTTTTGCCTTTGAATCCATCCCCTACCAATCATCAGCGTGCAAAGATTCGGTTCCCCAGCCAGATGAAAGCTCATAACAAACAATATATAAAAGCATTCCCCCCAAAAATGTTCGCTCATCACATCCAAATTATTGTTGGCGGCAATATATTCCTGCGCAG
The DNA here is from genome assembly GCA_018904235.1 of Lordiphosa stackelbergi. Lineage (NCBI taxonomy): Eukaryota > Metazoa > Arthropoda > Insecta > Diptera > Drosophilidae > Lordiphosa > Lordiphosa stackelbergi. Next base: position 402,897 of record JAEIFU010000021.1, read on the forward strand.
AGCATCAGCTGTTCTCTCCATCCACACACGCTATCGATATGCCAACTATCGATAAGAAACTGTGGATTACGTTCATGTTGCTGGATACACAAGCAACGAAAAGGCAAACTAAAACTACATCCACAATTTATTTTTTTTTTTTTGGGGTTTTTATATGAAGTTTGACAGGAGTTTTTAGTTTCCGCGGTGCTGGATACCCGGTTTTGGTTAGTATTTCCGCAACGAGTGCACCAAATGTGCGGTTTTTTGAACGATTGGCAGAGTATGTGGCACGGTTTTTATAATTTTTTTAAATAGGTTCCTCAAATATTAAAAATTAGTTAAGAAAATCTGAAACTTGAGCTAAAAATGTGTTTTTGAACCTCTATTTAATTTCATTTTGTGTCATTCTGTAGAACGGACCACTTTATGATAGACTATAGATATATAAAATTCTCGTGTCCTCCGAAACGGTTCTACCGATTATTATAAAATATGTTTTGTATATGACTAAGAGGTATAAGAAGAGTTTAGGTTGATATGAAGATGGCTAAGTATTAGGGTAAATAGAAAGTGTGTATCGAACGGTCCAAAATATCTCGAAATTTGTAAAATTCATATGTGAATTTGGATTGTCGTGAAAATGGGTAAACAGACTGGTAAATAGACGGGAAAATGGCCAGGTAAAGGAGGTTGTAGATCAAACTGCCAAAAAAATTAGGAAATTTTTTAAAGAGCTTGATTATCGCGTAGACGATTTAATAGACGTATCGTAAAGATTAGAAATTGAACAAAAAGGAAAAAAAATCACTTTTCGTATGATTTTAGATAATAATGGACGCGGGTATATATTCATAAAGATGGTGAAGATCGATTGTCGACATAATTAAGGCATTCCCACACTGATACACTGATCCGTTGCAGAGTATTGCTGCATCCATAAGATTAGATCTTCGGTGCGATTTTAAGTTGGTTGTATAAACTTCTATTTTAACAGCTTTGCCATGTATTTTCCACTTGCAACTGTTATTGTATATTTTTATTCAAAGTGCTCCTCTAAGTCCATTATATTTTTGTTATGCCAACGACACAAATGAACCGATCAATTTTAATGTGACCAATGGTCACTAACCATAGTATTTTTTCCGATATATCGCTTACAAATATATATAGAAATTTCATCGCTATGAATATGATTAATAAATCATCTTGATTACGTTTACGGCATCTTTATAAGGAGTCAAATTTTTCAAGGTGGAAACTAAAAAGATTTAAGTTTGCAGTTCACAAAGAGTTCACAATCAAAAGACAAATAAACTGAACCCAGCCTCTAACGTTAAAAAGTGTCTATGAACGAAAATGTTAAATAAATCCCAAAAGGTTCATCCAGCCAATGTCAAGTTGAATTGTTTATAAACCAAATTTTCGACTTTCAAGCATAAGTTTAGTAAACAATTCATCAAACATTTTGTTGTACGCCTCTTTTTAAATGCCTCGTTTTCTGTCTGCTTTGTTTTCTTTTTCAATTTCCTGGCTATTTTTACGCATTTTTGCGGCCAATTTAAAACGCAATGCGTAAGGTTTGCTGGTCAGGCCTAAGCAGGGATTTTTGTTTATTTTTGGGGTCGTTGACAAAATAGTGGGCGTACGTACACACTGGATGAGTGTTGCCCAACCACCACATCAACCGTTTGGGGTCAAGTACAAATGATTTCTTAGTTCTCCCAAAATATTCTGACGCGCTCTCTGATTGCTCCCAAAACGAAAGTGAATAATTTACATACATATGTGAGACGATCAGTCAACACTTGAGCGCCGCCCAGCGGCCAATACTGCTGCCACTCAGAACTCAGAGCTCAGTTGCCAATGTACGCTTGCCGCGTCGCGTTCAAAAGAACTTTCGTGGCGAAAAAGTATTCCAATAAACAAAACAAAATGTGTGCAAAAATTGTTTGCCTCTTCCTCCTGTCCTGGCTGGTTCTGTTAAAGGGCAGCAGCGTGGAGGGAAAACGTTATTTTGGCGCTGGCCAGCGCATAGTGGGCGATCAGCTGCTTCTTAAGGATGTCCAGCACTCGCGTCCAGCCATCCTAAATGAACAGCCCAGTGTGGTCTTCAACTATAAGATAGTCGAGCCAATTACCTACATTGAAATCGTATCGGAGGAAGTGAGTGGACAAGTAGATACAAATCTGACCTCTTGTGATTTGTATTTTTGCATATTGCTTGAACGAAAATAGAAACGAAATTTACTTTTTTTTTCGTCATTGCAGACGACAACAAGAGTCGGCCAGAGAGAAGAATATTTTTATATATAGTATAAGGTGGATGGGGCCAAATAACCGTTTGGTATATTTTCTAGTTGTTTTGTTTTTTTTTTTTTTTTTTGTGGATTTCTTTGAGGGCGAATTGTAGGGGTTTATGGGCGGCTGGTTCGTAAAATATGCTAATATACTTACAGATGGCGCGATAATTGAAAATTGGCAGAGGTTATGAGCACAAAATGTTTGCTCTCAATTCAGCTAATATTATTGAAAATTAGGCAATTTGGCAATGCAGGCTGACAAGTGGAAAACGACATGTACCTAAAATATTTTAAATGCATTTAAATTTGGCAAATTCTCAAGACGTGAGTTTTCCTTAAAAATATAAACAATTTTCTGGTGAAAATTAGTGATGCATAACCAAATGGTTGGCCATGCTTGATTGAAGCCTACTTAAATAGCTAAGTAATTGAGGAACGGTTCTTGTATTTTTATAAAAAGAAGAAAATAAGTTTAATCTTGTCAAAGTTTTGTTGCTTTTACACAACGATACTGAACCCTTAATGAGCCGCTATTAGATTATTTGATCAACGTGTTTAATATAGAAATTTATGGAAAAAATTCATGATTGCTGTAGGAAGTTTTGGGAAGTTAAAATAACGTAAAAAAAACTTTATTAAATTCCTCAAAACATGGTATTTTTTAACTTTTTAGGTTTTTGTTTCTGAAAAAGGAAATTATTAATTTTATTAGATTTGGGTAAAAAGCCATTTTTAAGACCAATAGGATTAGATGGTACTTCTGTAAAAGAATTAAATGTGCTAAAATATTTTTGCTCTGCTTTCCGCTTTAGAAACCGATACTTAAAGTTTTGAGAAACGCAGTCTGTTTTGTTGATATTTTGTCATGTAGACAGTATCTAATCTTTAATTTTTCATATTGTTTTCATATTCGTTGCACCGTTAGCTGAAAAATGAATGCGCGCCTCTGGCATTTAGTTATAAAGAATTATATATGACTTCTGCATACTTCTGGATTGTTGGTTTTAAAAGGATTAACTGTAGGAATTTGTCAGAATATATTTTTGTGTATTAGGGTGTAGAAAATGACTCGTGGAACGAGCCTTTCAAAGCATGAAAATGGTTTGATTATTGTTATGCATGAAAGCGGTTCCAACAATTTTGAAGTAGCGAACAGGCTGATAATAATCTTAGTGGAAATGGAACAACACCACGCCGCGGAAG